>JASDDO010000012.1:223951990-224551990 GCA_030015575.1 Agapanthus africanus
GAAAACCAGTGCTCGGCCAGGAAATGAGAGGGAGAAAAGTGAGGGAGTGAAGGTGTGGAGGTGTGTAGAAAGTTCCCTCATTATTTCTTTCTTTATGTCTTTTCATCTTTACTTCATTTTCTTTTTATTTTTCCACTTAACCTAATTCTAGAAACCACTTGATGATCAAAGTGAGAGGGGGCTGCCAAGGCTGACCAAAAATAGTGTGAGGGAGTAAAAGAGAGTGTGGTTTTGTTTGGGAAAAGATAAAAGTTATACCGCACTCCATTTGCACCAATTTTACCGAAAAAAGCCTTTTTCTTCGATATTTTCTAACACCGGTTAACAACCCTATTTCAATTCAAAAACCACATGATAAAATTTTGCTTAATGTATTATGATGCAAAAAATTTGTTTCAACTCAATCCAGTTTGTAATTTTCCCGAATTAAATGTATTAGTGACGGCTTAAATAATATTAAAATATTTAATTTCGGAAAAAATTTCAGAAATTTTGAAATTTCACCAATGGCTTAATAAATACCAAATACTAGCAATTACATAGCTAGAATATGTATATTTAATTTTAAAATAAAGATATTTGTATTTTGAGTTTTTACAGAAAACCCCCCTTATTTTACCGATTTTCCGAAATTTCACCAAAATGATTTTTACAACGTTACAATTTTCCCTCCTTAAAGAAATTCGGTCCCCGAATTTAAATTAAAACTCTCCCTCCAAATACTAAAATATTTAGCAAAACACTCAAATCGTCGGGGCTCCGAAATCATCAATACATAACTAAAATCAACTCCGTCAAGCATAACGCAATCATCGGAGTTATGGCGAAAATAAAATATCAAAACCAAATACGAAAACCAACATAATATACATCAAAACTACAACTTATCTATAGTGCGCATCATAGTAAAATCGTCACAATATCTGGATAAAGAAGCATGCAAGAACCCCTTTTTGAAAATCGCCGTGCGATGCACATGTCACGGCATAAGTAGCGGGCGTTTATTTTTTTAAAAAAAATAGCTATATATATATATATTTTTTTATTTAACATACACGTCCCGCCTGGTTACTAAATCAAATAGTAATGATTATAAAAACATACTGCTCAAGCTGAAATCAATCCCAATCATATCATAAAAATATCATGTGCGTCCGGTGCGCACTGAAATCGAAACCAAATACAGATGCCACAAATAGACACAAAAACAAAACTAAGTGCAACAGGTGTGCACCAAAAACATCTGTCAAGTGAAACGAGCGTGCACGACTCAATATCAGGTGCATCTAATCTGCACAAAACCCCGATTTAGTGCATCTGGTGTGCACAAAATCGCATCAAGTGCGCCAAGTGTGCGCAAGAATCTCAGTCAGGTGCACATGGTGCACGAAAACATACACCGAATATCAAAATCAGAATCACGGTACGAAATGCATGAAAACTAAGTCAAAGCATATGTCAAAATCATGTGTAATCCATATGCACGAAATCAAATCAAAAATCTCAAAATGTATAAAACCAAATCGAGTGTACTGGGTGTGTACTAAACAACATCAATACAACTGATATATGAAACACAAATAGAATGTAATGAAGGTACACATAAGAAATACCAATCGTAGAACAAAGTCCTCAAAATACCAAAATCCAATCAACGAAAATATGAAATTCAAATCACCAAATCACAATCGTAAACACTGTCGTCAATGTGCGCCTCTTTCCCCCTTTCCTCCGGTGCCGACTGCTTCGAACTCGACTCTTCATAGGCGTGCTGACTGCGCTACCAATGGCAATACTCATATCTCGAGTCTCCCACGTATTCGATCCATTCACCTGATATCCGGACTACATTAAACTTTTCGATCGATCCATCAAAATCCCATAATTCCCTGAGAGCTCAACACTCAAGTACAGTTTAAAAATATCCGGTACATACCCCAGCATCGATGTTCCAGCCGTAGAAGGGCAAACTCAAGCCTCACTAATGGCACCGCGGAACTGCCGTAAACCCTAAGGTTCAAGGGCGTTCTCGTGGTCATTATGTCGAGTTAGGGTTTCATTCTTCTAGAGGGTCCATGGAAATACCTGCATGTTCTTCCGAATACCTTAAACTTGGGAAAATGGGTTTCTGACAATCGTTCGAATTCTTTAACTTCGTCTGGAAGGCATGTAAATACCCTTCGTCCGCACGCTAAACAATGCTTCAATTCTCAAGAATAAACGATACCCTACTGGTCATCACATACGATCCGCAGCTCCCTCTGCCCGTGCGACCGTGGTAACAGAAACCACCCTCCGACATCGACGAAGATAGATCAAAGGAACGAATGAAATACGGTGCAAAGAAATGTACATCCTAAGGCACCTTAAGCAGAGTAGCGTATCGTAAGTATGCCACAGATCATACCCACGGTACATCACTCTACCTAAGTTGCCTACTCCATCAACCAAGGGTCACCCTAGACATATACAAGGTTAAACCTAGCGCTCTGATACCAACTTTGTCACGACCCGAAAGTATGGAACTTGAACGGCACTTAGATTACGAAGCGTCTAGAGGCGCAACGTAACCTAAGTAAGCCGAAGCCCAGAAATCTAAACCATAAAAGAAGAAGAAGTAGAGGAAAACATGAAGAAAACAAGTTTAAAAGCATCATCCAATTTTCTCAAAAATTTCGGCAGAGTCTCCTTTGTAAAAACTGGCCCCAAACGGGTACAACAAGTATAATATACACAAACAATAAAAAGTATCCCCAAACGGGAGCTAGCTCTACGCCAAAAGGCGGAAACAACCACACCAATGCATAATAGTATACAACGCCAAAAGGGCGAGGCTCAAAACTTAAAAGAAAACAAAACCACCAGATATCATAATAATACAAGCGCGACTCTAAGGTCGAAACAAATAAATGGTCCAGTAATCTATCAAGTAATACAAGTTTGGTTGATGGAGCTTTCTAGATACAAATGAAATAGTAAAAGTACAATGGCGGTCCAGATACAAATGAACCAACGTACCGTGCAAATCACCCGGAATAAAATGATGTGCCAGCAAGCTGCCAGGGAAACCTGTGCATCGAACCTGTAATAAAATTTGGCACAACAGGGGTGAGTTGCCAACTCGTGAGTAGAAGATATCTGCGAAAAGAAATCGAATGCACGACGCTATACTAGGTCATAATAATACACTACTATATCCCAATCATCTAGTAATAGCAGAGTAATACTACGTGTAAATGCAAATACCCCATGCTCGTGTCAGTGCCTCAAGTAATAATATGTCGTGTGAGTGAATATGCATGCACTATGAATGTAAAACAATCAATCCTGAAATCTAGATATATCTGTATAAAGAAAATCTTTAACTTTTATCATGGTAAATTTGTATAGAAATCTGAAATATCATCGATGAAATCCATGGAAATCTGTAAGGTTACTAGGCACACTCAAGAGGTTCCACAAGGCATCAACCATGCCAAAATCAAATTTTTAATGTGCCAAATAATCCTATGCAAGATCGTTAACTAGAGATTAGGCGAAAAGCAAGCAAGTAAACAACTTTATTGCTAAGTGAAAGGGACTACAACCTTTGTAGATCCGCTCCACCATTTCTTTAGCTCCGTGTTGACGTCCCTCCACTTCGATCATCGGAATCCCGGACTCTAGCGATGGTTTCGTCGGAGAAATAATCGGGCTAGGTCGTTGACTTCGATGCCGAAGATGATCTACGTCGAGGCGACTCAAACTCAAGCTCCATCTTCACTAGGTCAAGAAACTTGTGAAGAAAACACCCTTTACTACATGGAAAGTGATAGAGGATGAAGAAATAGGAAGTGGGTTCACTTTGGATTTGGATTTCTCACTTGGAATCATCACTTAGAATTTTCTAGCAAGCTTTTTCTTTCTTCATGAAGAAGATGAAGAAGAAGGAAAAGAATTAATTAAATTAGAAAATTCAAGTGATTCTTATCATATAGCAACCATGGGTTAGTATATCTCATGTAGAGAATAAACTAGGGTTTAGGTAATGGTTAGGTTTAAGAATAAAAACAAAATGGTGAAGCTTCATGAAACTCCAAGAATAAAACAAAGAAAGCCACCATATTTGTTTTTGCCCAAAAAAATAAATGAATAAATAAATGAGTAAATCAAACCGTAACCATTAACCTAATCATAGTTTAAAGCATACACACACCCAAGTTTGCATGTATCATCAAACATGATACAAACAAATGCACAAAAATATATCATATATACAATGTGCACAATCTAGTGAGAAAATAATCTTAAGTGAACCAATACTAGTTAATGTAAAGTAATATATCAAATATATAATTATACATTAAATCACTAAATCAACACTTGATTTAATGATCCGGTCATACTGCATATAACCGACTAATATCAAGTGTATCAATGTATCGAATCAACACTTGATTCGGTAACCCGGCTTTATCTCATATAACCGTCCAATGATACAAATCGCGAGAATAGAATACAGTATCACATACTAGTATTATTCTCGGTCCCGCACATATCTCATATGCGCTCCTATTTCGTTTCGCTTGAGCCAGGAAACCTCTGTGTACGACTCTAAAGACTCGTCAACACGCCGGCAGTAGGTGATGATCATATCAAACACCCAAAAGCCGCAAGAGGTCTGCTAAACGTAACGGCCACCCTGGTATTGAGCGATCAGAAGATCAACGAGCAAGCCCGCTCACACTCCTGTGAATCCAACCAGTAACACTACCGTACAGTCCGGTCTGTTCGTCTGATATGTCGCATATCTTGTCTAGGGGTGGTAAACGTCAGACCCCAATAACTCGATAAGTCGTGTCGATATGAGGCTCATAACGGGTCGAGAAACTACTGGTAACACTTACCAGTAAATCCCTAAAACAGCCTTGGCCAAGGACTTCCTGTTATAGCCAATCGATCACAGCGCAACATCAACTCCCTATACCGGGAGAGACGAAACCCCTCCTATCGCTCATTGCCTCCATGTGATTCGGGACTGTACCCAAAAACCACCATTTTGCACGCCCTCTTGGACGTGGTAAGGTGGAAATCAAAGCATAGTGGGAATCACACAAGACTCTATGATGATCTCGGGTATACAGACTAACCTGTACTAGTGTCACCAGAGAACTGCCATCTGACGTGAGGTATAATACCATCTGGGAGTTCTTGGCGAGTACGTCCAGTGTACCCAGTCTCCACTGAGTACCCGTATATCATCTCTGATGTCAAACACCAATGGATATGGGATCATCCATCGCCCATCTGTATGGGTCGAGAAGGTATACGCTAGTCTACTCTGGTATATCGATGCCCTGTCTCGATACACCCACGACTAGGGACTTTGAAGGATGTACTTATGGACTACCACGTCCCCACTAGTATGATCTGCATCATAGTCCAGGTAGTCAAGTACACATCCTAAGGGCTTTACCAATATGTAACAGAGAGACAATCAGTGTACACGTTAAGGTAAAGAGTAACCAGATAGCATACTATCATGTCGAGAAAGAAAGTCCTCCCTATATATGTCCAAGGATCCACTACAATATACATCCAATGTACAGTAATGGCCTCTAGGGCATACATATAACTAACAATCTCCCACTTGCACTAGGGCCATCTGACAGCAGTGGTTGTAGTATCTCATACTCAACCATCCCATAATAGTCTCTCTCTGGGAAAAGGCCTTTGTGAGTGGATCCGCCGTGTTGTCCTCTGAGTCTACTCTCCTAACCTCGATCCCCTAGAGATCAACCATCTCCACGATCAGGTGATACTGCCTAAGAATATGTCTGGATCACTGATGGGACGGGCGTTCCTTGGCATAAGCCACAACTCCATTGTCACACAATGGGAGGAACGAAGTTCATCTCATGAACTTATATACACCCAGACTGCCTCTTTAGTAGCATCTTTAGTAGCGATCTATCCAGCCTTTATCGTCTAGTATGCCACGGTATCTAGCTTGGAACTCTTCCAACATACCGTCCCTTTACTAAGGGTAAAGACAATGCTTGTGACTGACATTCAGTCGTCCTTATCACCCTGGAACCTTTCCAGTGATTCTCCCTAGGATCAATTGATACCATCTCACTACAACTAGTGAGTATCCTAACATCCAATTAGATCTATCTCATAGATCCAAAACCCAGGATTTAGTAGGTATCATTTTGATCCTATATGGAGAATCCTAGTGATAAGCGGAGATTGACCGAGCGTAGCATAGGAAACTCCTTCCCTATCAAGAGTATTTCATCCACGTACTCTACGAGGATCACCAGCATACTCCCTACTACCCTTTTGTAAATACAAGGTTCATCTACCATTTTGATGATGTCAAACTCTTTGACTAACTCATCAAAACAGATGTTCCAACTCCGCGATGCCTGCTTTATCACAAAAAACATCTTGCACACGTTTCTGCTGCTCCCTCTGTCTACGAAGCCCTCTGGCTGTGTACTTATAGACGCTTTCTTCCAAATCATCATTTAGAAAAGCAGTCAAGACACCCAACCGCCAGATATCGTAGTCATGGTATGTAGCCATAGCAAGTAGGATCTGGATGGACTTAAGCATAGCTACTTAGAAAAGGTTTCATCACAATTCATAGCTGGTCAATGATGCAAACCTTTAACAAGTCTAGCTTTGAAAGTCTCAACTTTTCTATGTACACCAAGTAATCTTCTCAAGATATACTTTCTCCTGATGGGGATTTAACCCTTCAGATAAAGCAACCAAAGTCCATACTTTGTTGGTGTAAAAGGATTCCATCTCAGATTGATAAAGATCCAGCCATTCTTACAGAGTCCCACTCCTGATGGACAGCTCGAAACTAGTTAGGTCATCATCCCATGATGCAATTCTCGCTCCCACTGTCATAGAGAAACCGGAGTATCTCTCAGGTGGGTGAGGAAACCTACTAGATCGGCGGAGAGGCCGAGGTTCGTTGGTTTCTATTGAATCCTTTGGTTCTACCAAATCATCAGCTGCAGTTTGTCTAGCTGGAACTATTTCCAGTTCTACCTCATGTCCACTAATTTCTTCACAAGAAATTCCTTTTCACAAAGGTGGCATGCTGAGAAACAAAACATTTTTGTTCCTCGGTTAGGTAGAAGATATTACCTTGCGTATGCTTGGGATATCCAACAAACTTCTGCAGAACTGACTTTGCCTCGAGCTTGTCCGGATTATGCTTTTAGACATAGGCTGGACAACCCCAAATCTTAACTGACTTAAGAGATGGGCTCTTCCCTTTCCATATCTCATATGAAATGGTAGGTTTCTGGTTTGATCAGAACCCTATTCAATAGGTATGCTACTTCATAAGTGCATAACTCCCTAAAAGGAAATAGGAAACTCAGTAGTACTCATCATAGAGCACACCATATCACATAGGGTGCTATTGCTCCGCCCCGATATACCATCGTGCTATGGTGTATACAAAGGAGTAATGCTGAGAGAGAATCTCATTCTCCTTTAGAATAATCCAGGATTTCCGTGCTCAAGTATTCTCCTCCTAGATCACATCAAAGGACATAATACTTTTACCCGTATTTTGGTTCTCTACTTCTAACTTATATTCTATGAATATCTCAAAAGGTTCGGACTTGTGTTTCAACAGGAACATATGTCTGAATCTTGAGAGATTATCAGAGAATGTAATGAAGTACAAAGAACCGGTCTTGGCATTTGTAGACAGGGGACCTTTATACATCATATGTATCATCCCAAGAGTTCACTAACTCTTTCTCTGTTTTCAATAAACAGGGCTATGGTCATCTTATCTCTGTGACATGACTGGCAAGTTCCACAAGATGTAAATTCAAACTAATTTAAATATGCATCTATATGTAACTTAAGCTAGTCGGGTCACATTGATATGACCTAGTCTACAATACCTCAAGAAGGATTCGTTCATTTCTGAACTCTTCCTCTTGTGTGTGTTCTGTATACTAGGAACTGTAGTTTGATTTAGAACGTCAATGCTTTTATATAACGTGCCTGAACCGATCAACTATTGATATAGGAAATGTTCAAAACATTATCCAACAATACAAAATTGTATCCTTCTTTAATAAATAAAGATATTGATATGATTTTGTATATCAGGTTCGGTATCTAATAGCATTTGTTCAGAATCAATGTATTGGTAATACAGGGTGACAGTGACCAACAGACTTGGCTGCAACACTTGCACCGTTTTCTGTCTCATGAAACTTATCACCCGTTCTCAGTTCTCTACCTTTCTGTAGCCCATGTAATATATTACATATATGCGGGATCCTGATCTGGTATCAAATACCCAGGACATAAAGGACACTGAGAAACAGTTCTCGGTAATGAACACACCCGAAGATGATGCATCAGTATGCACTTTCTTCGTTTGGGCGGCACGGGAATTCTGGTAATCCCCTAATTCCTGCTCTGTCTTATAACAATTATAAGTTGGAGCGGGACCAACGTTCCCCAGCTCAGTATAACAAGCGGGTTCAGTCAATATATCCATTTTATTATCTTGATTAAGGCGTGACATGGTCGCTACCAGGAGAGAGAGAGAGAAGAAAACACTCTGTGTGCGCTCTTGCAAGATCAGATTGGGTATTATTTTATCTAATCAGGATGGCTCCCACTATTTTTATCAAATCTTCCTTCAAACCCTAAAAGGAAAGACTAGCCGGGATTAATTACACGCTACAAGTTCGCCAATCTTTCAGCTAGGCCAGTGTCGGTACTTTGAGGGAGGTTCCCCGTGCTTTCACACAGACCTAATTAAAGTAAACCCCGTTTTCCCAGAGGCGTAACCCCGTTGACACCTTTCTAGACACCTACTTGATCGGCTAATAGTAATGTGTAAAACTCTCCCAGGAGTAACAATTACTCGCAGTGGGTATCGGGATCCAACTATCTCATAGAAGGTATGCAATCTCATTGCAAATTTCAACACTTGAAATTCCCGATAATATTTTGCCCCAAACGATCTATGACCTTGACAAGGTCAACAAACCATAAACCGTAAGTCAAGTTCAACCCATCATTTCTTAATTGAATCAAACCCACCCGCACGACCCTTGACAAGGTCAACAAGCCGTACGACTACCCTAAAACAATCTGCATCATATGCATAAGCAGACAAATACTGGTTAGCTACCACACACTGCGCCTTGACAAGGTCAACAAACGCAGCACGAATACTAAGCAGGACTTATCTGAAATGACGGAAGGCTGCGACAGGTTTTTCTGAAAACCTATTGCGTAATGAACTTGATATCGTTGTAGAATCAAATGATTTTAAAATGGAGTGTTTTTTAGGCTTTTTTAGTTTTGCTAAAGGGGTCACTCCCGGTGAAGGGATCGTCGGCCCTTTCCTCATCGAATAAGGTGCAGGATATATCATATATATCACTGTGCAAAGAAAAAAATTCCAAAAGCAATCAAAAGACAAACCGAGAGGTGTAGCATCTGCCAGTTATTGCTAAAGGGGTCACTCCCGGTGAAGGGATCTCGGCCCTTTCCTTATCGAATAAGGTGCAGGATGTTCTACAAGGAACACCGCGATGCAAAGCAAGAACTGTAGCTACCTGTCTTTGAAAATTCGATTCCACAACATCTTTTAGGTTTCTTTTATTTCATTAATCATATTAATTAAGTCCCATCATTTAAATCACCTAAACATCACAGATAAATACGACGTACACTTATGCCATCCGCATTCGCCTCGATGTCCCCTCGTGCACCGTTAGGTTAGGTAACTAACGGCAGAGCAGGGCAGGGCTAGCACGGGTGTAAAACATAAGTAACGCCTATATAATATATCATATATACTATATACAGTATTTATCACAGAACATCAAATGAGCACATCACAGATATCGCAGCAGAAGAATCATATGAAATATTGGATATACTAGGACGTCCGTGTTTTCAATACGAGCCTGTATAAAACACGGATTCCACGGTCGAGATGAATAGCCAAACCCACACCCCTAGACCCCTATGAGAGCGGCAAGAAACCCTACCAATTCTAGAGTTAGGAAACCCGGACTCGACTCCTCGAGTTGGTCTCCCACTGGACTCCAGAACCCGATTACTTATGCTCTCCTCCTTGGGTCTATCCTAGTGCGGAAAAGTAAATATTATACAATGGGTGACAACTTCCACAACCTGGAAGTGCCCCAATAAAAGAATATTACATACAAGTTTTTACATGAATGAAATTGAAAAACACTCATCTCACATAAAAAAAACCCCGGCTATTCAAACACGACGATCCAATATAACATATCGAGCAACACATAACATCACATGTCATCAACGTAAGTAAATGTGCGCATCCCAATTGTCGTTGACATATAGCAACGAAACCGGCGATATCACATATTACACTTACGGTCACAAAAAAAGAAAGTGTAAAACTACAACAGTTGGAATCCGCAACCTCCTTAGACATCGCATGCCTAACAATTATAAACCCCGCATTTTAGTCTCTATATCGAAAACACTTTTCAATATCAAGTCGGGCAATTCAACAAGATTCCCGATAAACTGATCGAATGCTCGTCGCAAACTTTAGTAGACGGCCGCACCCCTGGATGCCGTCGACGAAGTGTACTAAGGCGGAACTGTAGGGTTCCTAGACACTCTTGTGAAGGTTCATAAGGCATCAAACATGCCTGGATTAAATTTTAGACGTGCCGAACAACCCAAAGCCGGGATCTTTGCTAGATTATTAGGGTTTAATATGTAAGATGATAACTTTTTATCTAAGTGTGAGGGATTACAATCTTTGTAGTCCGCTCCTTCACTTCACAAGCTCCGAGTAGAAGTCCCTTTGCCGCGATCCACGATCTCCCGGACTCATGAGAGGCTCCACGACTCGAACGATCCATGCTAGCTCGAAGTATTCCAAATCTCCGATGATCTACCTTGAAGTTGCTACGACTCAAGCTTTCTCACTCAAAAGAGAAGAACACGCTAATCCCATGGGCTAGATGAGATGAGGATGAGAGAGTAGTAATTTTGTTTTCTTTTTAAATCATTTTCTCATTTTATTTCATCACTTAAAGAAAAACTAGCAAGCTTTTTTTGAAGAAGGAAGAAGATGATAATGAAAAGATAATGAATTCTTTTTCTTTTGTGATGAATAGAATAAAACCTATATGATTGATTATTAACCATGGTCAAGGATGATTGGATGAGAATGTGTAGAGAATAAACTAGAGTTAGGGTTTGGTTGGGTTAATAATGTGTCATCACAAAAATATCTTAACCATGACAAAAGAAATAGCTTCTAGAAGGTGCATGAAGCAACTAACCCTAATCAAACCCTAACCTCAATTAATCATCCTTAAACATGTTTAACAATTAATCATATCATGTCACAATAATATATATCACATATATATTATATATTTGCAACAAAAGAAAATAATACAATTAACATATATCGCATATATATCAATGTATCATCCAATGAGAAAATGAAATAATAAAGCGAGCCAATATTAGATAATGTAATAATATATCATATATATTATTATAAATTAAATCATCGAATCAACACTTGATCCGACGATCCGGCTATATCGAATATTACCGACTAATATATCATGTACCGATTCATCGAATCAACACTTGATCCGATGTCCCGGTTCATATCTAAATATCGCGAGAATATAATATAGTATCCCATATCGCATTATTCTCGGTCCTGCACATATCACATATGTGCCTCTACTCCGTTTCGCCTGAGCCAAGAAACCTCTGTGTAGGACTCTAAAGAATCGTTAATACGCCGGTAGCAGGTGATGATCATATCAAACACCCACAAGCTGCAAGCGGTCAGCTAAACATAACAGCCACCCAGGTATTGAGCGATCAGAAGATCAACAAGCTAGCCTGTGCGTTCTCCTGTGAATCCGATCAGTAACACTCCCGTACAGTCCGGTCTGTTCGTCTGATATGTCGCATATCAAGTCTAGGGGTGGTATACGTCAGACCCAAGTAACCGATAAGTCGTGTCGATGTGTGGCTCATAACGGGTCGAGAAACTACTAGTAACACTTACCAGTAAATCTCTATATCAGCCCTGGCCAGGGACATCCAGTTATAGCCAATCGAATACAGCACAACATCAACTCCCTATATCGGGAGAGACGAATCCCCTCCTATCGCTCATTGCCTCCATGTGATTCAGGACTGTACCCAAAAGCCACCGTTTTGCACGCCCTCTTGGGCGTGGTAAGGTGGAAATCAAAGCACAGTGGGAATCACACAAGACTCTATGAAGATCTCGGGTCTACAGACTACCCTGTACCAGTGTCACCGGAGAACTGCCATCTGACGTGTGGTATATCACCATCTGGGAGTTCTCGGCGAGTCTGTCCAGTGTACCCAGTCTCCACTGAGCACCCGTACACCATCTCTGATGTCTAACACCGATGGATATGGGATCATCCATCGCCCATCATATGGGTCAAGATGCGTATACGCTAGTCTACTCTGGTGTATCGATGCCCTGTCTCGATATACCCTCGACTAGGAACAGTTATAGGATGTACTCATCGACTACCGTGGCCCCACTAGTATGATCTCATCATAGTCCCGGTAGTCGAGTACAGATCCTAAGGGCTTTATCAACATGTGAGAGTAAAACAGTAAACCAATACAAGTCAACATGTTAAGATAAAGTGAAACCAAATAGCATACTATCATGACGAGCAAGAAAGTCCTCTCTGTATATATCTAAGCATCCATCATAATATACATCATATGTACAACAATGGCCTCTAGGGCATATACATAACTAACAATCTCCCACTTGCACTAGGGCCAGCTGCTGTAGTATCTCATACCTAGCATCCCGAATAATCTCTCAAACTGTATCTGGGGAATAGCCTTCGTGAATGGATCCGCAGTGTTGTCCTTCGTATCTACTTTCCTGACCTCGATCTCGGCGATCAACTATCTCCCTGATCAGGTGATACCGCCTCAGAATATGTCTGGACTTCTGATGGGACCTGGGTTCCTTGGCCAAAGCCACAGCTCCATTGTTATCGCAATACAGAGGTATTGGATGCTCAATGGATGGAACCACACCAAGTTCACTAATGAACTTCTTGATCCAGACAGCCTCTTTGGCAGCATCGTTGGCAGCGATGTATTCAGCCTCCATCGTCGAGTCTGCAACGGTATCCTGTTTGGAACTCTTCCAACATACCGCCCCTCCATTGAGGGTAAAGACAAAACCCGAATGCAACTTAGATTCGTCCTTATCACTTTGGAAGCTGGAATCGGTAAAGGAATCCACCTAGAGTTCTCCATTACCATACACCAAGAACATCTCTTTAGTCCTTCGCAAGTACTTGAGAATGTTCTTCACAGCTGTCCAGTGACTCTCTCCAGGATCTGCTTGATACCGACTCACTACACTTAGTGAGTATGCTACATCGGGTCTGGTACATAGCATCGTATACATGATAGAGCCTACTGCCGAAGCATAGGGTATCCCTTGCATGCGAGCTCTCTCCAAATCAGTCTTGGGAGACATCACTTTGGAGAGAGTGAGTCCAGAGATCGTGGGTTGGTTCCCACGCTTGGATTCTTCCATACTAAACCTCTTTAGTATGGTGTCAATGTACCTGGATTGGGACAATCCCAGTATCCGTTTAGATCTATCTCTATAGATCATGATTCCCAATATGCAGGAGGCATCACCTAGATCTTTCATTGAGAATCTCTGTGATAAGAAGAGCTTGACTGATTGCAGCATAGGAATATCATTTCCTATCAAGAGTATGTCATCCACGTACAATACGAGGAAGACTACCTTACCCTCTGCTACCTTCTTATAGATACAAGGTTCATCTATATTTTTGATGACGTCAAACTCTTTGACTACAACATCAAAACAGATGTTCCAACTCCGCGATGCTTGCTTTAACCCATAAATGGATTTAAGCAGCTTGTACACCTTTCCGCTGCTCCCACTATCTACGAAGCCCTCTGGCTGAGTCATGTACACGCACTCTTCTAAATCACCGTTTAGAAAGGCGGTCTTAACATCCATTTGCCAGATTTCGTAGTCATGGTATGCAGCAATGGCAAGTAAGATCCGGATGGACTTAAGCATAGCCACTGGAGAAAAGGTTTCGTCATAATCCACACCTGGACGTTGACGAAAACCCTTTGCTACAAGTCTAGCTTTGAAAGTCTCAACTTTTCCATCTACACCAAATTTCTTTTTAAAAATCCACTTGCTCCCAATGGGTTTTACCCCTTCAGGAGCATTTTCTAAAATCCATACTTTATTGGTGTACATGGATTCCATCTCAGATCGCATTGCATCCAGCCATTTCACAGAGTCACCACTCGTGATGGCCTGCTCGAAACTAGTCGGTTCATCATCATCCATGATGCAATCCTCGCTTCCAACATCAATGAGAAAACCTTAGTATCTCTCAGGTGGATGAGAAACCCTACTAGATCAGCGGAGAGGCTGGGGTTCGTCGGGTACTACTGAATCCTCTGGTTCCACTAAATCATCTGTTGTAGTTTGTGTCGCTGGAACCTCTTCCAGTTCTACCTCATTGCCATCAATTTCTTTTGCAAGAAATTCCTTTTCTAAAAAGGTGGCATGCCGAGAAACAAACACTTTTTGTCCTTCGGTGTGGTAGAAGATATACCCGCGCGAATGTTTGGGATATCCAATAAACTTGCACAGAATAGACCTTGCGCCGAGTTTGTCCGGATTTTGTGTTTTCATATATGCCGGACAACCCCATATCCTAATATAATTAAGATATGGTCTCTTTCCTTTCCATATCTCATATGGAGTGGTTGGCACAGATTTGGTAGGAACCATATTCAATAGGTCTGCAGCTGTCTCCAGTGCATACCCCCAAAAGGAAATGGGTAACTCAGCTGTACTCATCATCGAGCGCACCATATCTAATAGGGTGCGATTCCTCCGCTGCGATACACCGTTGTGCTATGGTGTATAAGGGGGAGTAAGCTGAGAGAGAATCACATTCTCTTTTAGATAATCTAGGAACTCACCACTTAAGTATTCACCTCCTCGATCAGATCGAAGAATCTTAATACTTTTGCCCGTTTGGTTTTCTACTTCGTGTTTATATTCTCTGAATTTCTCAAAAGCTTCAGACTTGTGTTTCATCAGGAACACATATCCGAATCTTGAGAGATCGTCAGTGAATGTAATGAAGTAGGAAGAACCGTTCCTGGCATGCGTAGACATGGGACCGCATACATCACTATGTACCAGTCCTAAGAGTTCGGTAACTCTTTCTCCGTGTCCACTAAACGGAGCTTTGGTCATTTTTCCTTTGAGACATGAATGGCAAGTATCATAAGATGATAATTTGAACGGATTCAAATAACCATCCCTATGTAACTTAGCCAGTCGTGTCGCATTGATATGACCAAGTCTACAATGCCACAAGAAGGATTCGTTCATATCTGAAATTTTCCTCTTGTGTGTGTTTTGTATATTTAGAACTGTATTCTGATTTGGAATGAATATGCCATTATGTAACGAGCCTGATGCAATCAACTTTTGATCTAGGAATATGTTCATAACATTATCCTGTACTACAAAATTATATCCATCTTTACTCAATAATATAATGTTGCACATCATGTTCGGTATATAATAGCACTCATTTAGAATCAGTGTATTACGACTTGGCAATACAAGGTGATATTCGCCAACTGCTTTGGCTACAATACTTGCACCGTTCCCTACTTGAACGGAATGATCACCTTTTCCCAGTTCTCTACCTTTATGTAGCCCATGTAACTGTTTACATATGTGGGATCCTGATCCGGTATCTAATACCCAGGACGTAGGGTGAACTGAGAAACAGTTCTCAATAACTAACATACCCGAAGAAGATGCATCAACATGCATGTTTTTTTTGGGCGGCTTGAGAATCCAGATATTCTCCTGTTTCCTGTTCAGTCTTATAACTCTTATAAGAAAGAACGGGTCCAACAAACCCTAGCTCAGTACAATAATTAGGTTTAGTCAATACATCAATATTATTATCTTGATTATGGCCTGACATGGTCGCTACCGGGAGAGAGAGAGAAGAAAACACTTTAGCGTATGCTCTTGCAAAATTAGATTGGTTATTATCTTATCTAATCAGGATGTCTCCCACTGTTTTTATCAAATCTACCTTAAAACCCTAAAAGGTAAGATTAGCCGGGATTAATTACACCCTACAACTTCGTCAATCTTTCAGCCAGATCAGTGTCGGTACTTTGAGGGAGGTTCCCCGTGCTTTCGCACGGACCTAATTAAAGTAAACCTCGTTTTCCCAGAGGCGTAACCCCGTTAACACTTTTCTAGACACCTACTTGATCGGCTAATTGTCCTGTGTAAAACTCTCCCAGGAGTAACTCTTACTCGCAGTGGGTATCAGGATTCAACTATCTCATAGGAGGTATGCAATCTCATTGCAAATTTCAACACTTGAAATTCCCGATAATATTTTTACCCCTAGCATCCTATGACCTTGACGCAGGCCAACAAACCATAGTGCGCTAGTCAAGTTCAACCCGTCATTTCTTGATTGAATTAAACCCACCCGCACGACCCTTGACGCAGGCCAACAAAGTCGCACGACTACCCTAATCCAATCTGCATCATATGCATAAACAGATATATACTAGTTAGCTACCGCACACTACGCCTTGACGCAGGCCAACAAGCGTAGCACGAATACTAAATAATATCTATCTGAAATGACGGAGGGCTACGCAGGTTTTTCAGAAAACCCTGAGCGTAATGAACTTGATATCGTCGTAGAATCATGTAGTTTTTGAAAAGGAGTGTTTTTGAGGATTTTCTTAGTTTCGCTAAAGGGGTCACTCCCGGTGAAGGGATCGTCGGCCCTTTCCTCATCGAATAAGGTGCAGGATATATCATATATACCGTTGTGCAAAGCAAAACACTAAAAGCATTCAAAAGACAAACCGCGTTTTGTAGCATCTGCCAGTTTTGCTAAAGGAGTCACTCCCGGTGAAGGGATCTCGGTCCTTTCCTCATCGAATAAGGTGCAGGACATATCATATATATCACTGTGCAAAGCAAAACTGTAGCTACCCTTTTTATAAAGTTTTGATTCTACAACATTTTTAGTTTTCTTTTCTTTTATTAATCTCATTAATACAAAACCCATCAGCTTATGCTTCCTTAGCATCACAGAAGAAACGAAAGCAGTAATATTTATATATCAGCATATATATATAGTATAAGCATTCGTCTCAGGCAGAAATATGATCTCATCACAGAACATTGCAGCAGAAGAACATAAATGAAATATTGGATATACTAGGACGTCCGTGTTTTTAATACGAGCCTGTATAAAACACGGATTCCACGGTCGCGACGAAGTGTTTTTAATACGAGCCAGTATAAAACCCTGATCGAATGCTCGTCGCAAACTTTAGTAGACGGCCGCACCCCCGGATGCCGTCGACGAAGTGTACTAAGGTGGAACTGTAGGGTTCCTAGGCACTCTTGTGAAGGTTCATAAGGCATCAAACATGCCCGGATTAAATTTTAGACGTGCCGAACAACCCAAAGCCGGGATCTTTTCTAGATTATTAGGGTTTAATATGTAAGATGATAACTTTTTATCTAAGTGTGAGGGATTACAACCTTTGTAGTCCGCTCCTTCACTTCACAAGCTCCGAGTAGAAGTCCCTTTGTCGCGATCCACGATCTCCCGGACTCATGAGAGGCTCCACGACTTGAACGATCCATGCTAGCTCGAAGTATTCCAAATCTCCGATGATCTACCTTGAAGTTGCTACGACTCAAGCTTTCTCACTCAAAAGAGAAGAACACGCTAATCCCATGGGCTAGATGAGATGAGGATGAGAGAGTAGTAATTTTGCTTTCTTTTTAAATCATTTTCTCATTTTATTTCATCACTTAAAGAAAAACTAGCAAGCTTTTTTTGAAGAAGGAAGAAGATGATAATGAAAAGATAATGAATTCTTTTTCTTTTGTGATGAATAGAATAAAACCTATATGATTGATTATTAACCATGGTCAAGGATGATTGGATGAGAATGTGTAGAGAATAAACTAGAGTTAGGGTTTGGTTGGGTTAATAATGTGTCATCACAAAAATATCTTAACCATGACAAAAGAAATAGCTTCTAGAAGGTGCATGAAGCAACTAACCCTAATCAAACCCTAACCTCAATTAATCATCCTTAAACATGTTTAACAATTAATCATATCATGTCACAATAATATATATCACATATATATTATATATTTGCAAAAAAAGAAAATAATACAATTAACATATATCGCATATATATCAATGTATCATCCAATGAGAAAATGAAATAATAAAGCGAGCCAATATTAGATAATGTAATAATATATCATATATATTATTATACATTAAATCATCGAATCAACACTTGATTCCACGATCCGGCTATATCGAATATTACCGACTAATATATCATGTACCGATTCATCGAATCAACACTTGATCCGATGTCCCGGTTCATATCTAAATATCGCGAGAATATAATATGGTATCCCATATCGCATTATTCTCGGTCCTGCACATATCACATATGTGCCTCTACTCCATTTCGCCTGAGCCAAGAAACCTCTGTGTAGGACTCTAAAGAATCGTCAATACGCCGGTAGCAGGTGATGATCATATCAAACACCCACAAGCTGCAAGCGGTCAGCTAAACGTAACAGCCACCCAGGTATTGAGCGATCAGAAGATCAACAAGCTAGCCTGTGCGTTCTCCTGTGAATCCGATCAGTAACACTCCCGTACAGTCCGGTCTGTTCATCTGATATGTCGCATATCAAGTCTAGGGGTGGTATACGTCAGACCCCAGTAACCGATAAGTCGTGTCGATGTGTGACTCATAACGGGTCGAGAAACTACTAGTAACACTTACCAGTAAATCTCTATATCAGCCCTGGCCAGGGACTTCCAGTTATAGCCAATCGAACACAGCACAACATCAACTCCATATACCGGGAGAGACGAATCCCCTCCTATCGCTCATTGCCTCCATGTGATTTGGGACTGTACCCAAAAGCCACCGTTTTGCACACCCTCTTGGGCATGGTAAGGTGGAAATCAAAGCACAGTGGGAATCACACAAGACTCTATGACGATCTCGGGTCTACAGACTACCCTGTACCAGTGTCACCGGAGAACTGCCATCTGACGTGTGGTATATCACCATCTGGGAGTTCTCGGCGAGTCCGTCCAGTGTACCCAGTCTCCACTGAGCACCCGTACACCATCTCTGATGTCTAACACCGATGGATATGGGATCATCCATCGCCCATCATATGGGTCAAGATGCGTATACGCTAGTCTACTCTGGTGTATCGATGCCCTGTCTCGATATACCCTCGACTAGGAACAGTTATAGGATGTACTCATCGACTATCGTGGCCCCACTAGTATGATCTCATCATAGTCCCAGTAGTCGAGTACAGATCCTAAGGGCTTTATCAACATGTGAGAGTAAAACAGTAAACCAATACAAGTCAACATGTTAAGATAAAGTGAAACCAAATAGCATACTATCATGACGAGCAAGAAAGTACTCTCTGTATATATCTAAGCATCCATCATAATATACATCATATGTACAACAATGGCCTCTAGGGCATATACATAACTAACAGGAACTCCGCTGCCGCGAGCACCCAAACGGATGCTTTTGGCTACGGGGTTCTCCTACAGTCACTTGGTCGGGGTTATGGGGCATGGTTGTCTATTAAGTTTACCCGGCGAGTATCCGCGTACGCTACGTGATTGCGACAGACTTTTGATCGCATCAAAATTCCGTGGCAACCGATCAATTGAGACTAAACCGCTATGTTTATAACATCCAAATTAGTTATCTCATAACTACTTGTGGATTCCAAATATTGTATCACATTCCAGATAAATAGAAAATGTTAAACTTTCCGATCGAACTATCAAACACCTAAGTTTTCCCAAAACAGCTCAACACATGAAATAAGTTTAAAAATATTCACTTCATGCCACAGTACCAACAGTCCAGCCGTAGAAGGGTCAAGCCAACGCCTCACATATGGCACGTCGTACTGTCCCAAACCCTAAGGTTCAAAGGTCAGTTCAAGACGGTCACATAATCGAGTTAAGGTTTGTTGTCTTCTAGAGGGTCCATCGCGTTACTTGCACTACTTAGAACGTCTTTAAACTACGGAAAGATCCAACACTTGGAAATTTCCCGACAAGCGAAAAAGTGGGTATTTATATCCGGTCGAACCTTTTTAACATGTTCTAAAACACCCGGAAAACCATACAGATGAAGTTAAACTTCCCGATCGAAACATCGAGTCCCCAATACAACCCAGAAAACTCAACTCTTGAGCAAACTTTAAAAATTCCCATAAAATACAGAATTTTCAGAGAGAGATTACTGTGCAAGCAGAAAAAGTTGAGGTGACAGAACGGCCGAGGAACCGCCGCACGAGGCAGGCTCGTGCCGCGGTTCCGCGGTGATATAGTCGACTTAGACGCACGTGCAGCACAGTAACCCCTCAAAAACCCTGCTGAATTTTTTGGATATTTTTAATTAGGAAAAATGCACAGTTTCAGAAAATGTACAGAAAGGGGTGAAATTTAGGGTTTCGGGGTTCGATCGGGTTTCTAACATAGTCTACACATCGCCTAAAGCTCTAACTAGTCTCTGATACCACTGTAGGGTTACTAGGCACACTCAAGAGGTTCCACAAGGCATCAACCATGCCAAAATCAAATTTTTAATGTGCCTAAGAATCCTATGCAAGATCGTTAAATAGAGATTAGGCGAAAAGCAAGCAAGTAAACAACTTTATTGCTAAGTGAAAGGGACTACAACCTTTGTAGATCCGCTCCACCATTTCTTTAGCTCCATGTTGACGTCCCTCCACTGCGATCATCGGAATCCCGGACTCTAGCGATGGTTTCGTCGGAGAAATAATCGGGCTAGGTCGTTGACTTCGATGCCGAAGATGATCTACGTCGAGGCGACTCAAACTCAAGCTCCATCTTCACTAGGTCAAGAAACTTGTGAAGAAAACACCCTCTACTACATGGCAAGTGATAGAGGATGAAGAAATAGGAAGTGGGTTCACTTTGGATTTGGATTTCTCACTTGGAATCATCACTTAGAATTTTCTAGCAAGCTTTTTCTTTCTTCATGAAGAAGATGAAGAAGAAGGAAAAGAATTAATTAAATTAGAAAATTCAAGTGATTCTTATCATATAGCAACCATGGGTTAGTATAACTCATGTAGAGAATAAACTAGGGTTTAGGTAATGGTTAGGTTTAAGAATAAAAACAAAATGGTGAAGCTTCATGAAACTCCAAGAATAAAACAAAGAAAGCCACCATATTTATTTTTGCCCAAAAAAATAAATGAATAAATAAATGAGTAAATCAAACCCTAACCATTAACCTAATCATAGTTTAAAGCATACACACACCCAAGTTTGCATGTATCATCAAACAAAATACAAACAAGTGCACAAAAATATATCATATATACAATGTGCACAATCTAGTGAGAAAATAATCTTAAGTGAACCAATACTAGTTAATGTAAAGTAATATATCAAATATATAATTATAAATTAAATCACTAAATCAACACTTGATTTAATGATCCGGTCATACTGCATATAACCGACTAATATCAAGTGTATCAATGTATCGAATCAACACTTGATTCGGTAACCCGGCTATATCTCATATAACCGTCCAATGATACAAATCGCGAGAATAGAATACAGTATCACATACTGGTATTATTCTCGATCCCGCACAAATCTCATATGAGCTCCTATTTCGTTTCGGTTGAGCCAGGAAATCTTTGTGTATGACTCTAAAGACTCGTCAATACGCCGGCAGTAGGTGATGATCATATCAAACACCCACAAGCCGCAAGCGGTCTGCTAAACGTAACGGCCACCCGGGTATTGAGCGATCAGAAGATCAACGAGCAAGCCCGCTCACACTCCTGTGAATCCAACCAGTAACACTACCGTACAGTCCGGTCGGTTCGTCTGATATGTCGCATATCTTGTCTAGGGGTGGTAAACGTCAAACCCCAATAACTCGATAAGTCGTGTCGATATGAGGCTCATAACGGGTCGAGAAACTACTGGTAACACTTACCAGTAAATCCCTAAAACAGCCTTGGCCAAGGACTTCCTGTTATAGCCAATCGACCACAGCGCAACATCAACTCCCTATACCGGGAGAGACGAAACCCCTCCTATCGCTCATTGCCTCCATGTGATTCGGGACTGTACCCAAAAACCACCGTTTTGCACGCCCTCTTAGACGTGGTAAGGTGGAAATCAAAGCACAGTGGGAATCACACAAGACTCTATGACGATCTCGGGTATACAGACTAACATGTACCAGTGTCACCAGAGAACTGCCATCTGACGTGAGGTATAATACCATCTGGGAGTTCTTGGCGAGTCCGTCCAGTGTACCCAGTCTCCACTGAGCACCCGTATATCATCTCTGATGTCAAACACCAATGGATATGGGATCATCCATCGCCCATCTGTATGGGTCGAGAAGGTATACGCTAGTCTACTCTGGTATATCGATGCCCCGTCTCAATACACCCACGACTAGGGACTTTGAAGGATATACTTATGGACTACCACGTCCCCACTAGTATGATCCGCATCATAGTCCAGGTAGTCAAGTACACATCCTAAGGACTTTACCAACATGTAACAGAGAGATAATCAGTGTACACGTTATGGTAAAGAGTAACCAGATAGCATACTATCATGTCGAGCAAGAAAGTCCTCTCTATATATGTCCAAGCATCCACTACAATATACATCCAATGTACAGTAATGGCCTCTAGGCATACATATAACTAACAAAATCCGTGTCAAGCATCAACACAAAACATGTAAATTTCAAGTCTCAATACCTCATAGTCTCAATATCTCGGGCTCCGTCAGTCCGGATCGGCCCATATCATCAAATCTCACGACAACGGTCAGTATCCTCCGGATATCCGCCGCGCCAGACATCACCGGTAGGTAGTCCTTCCCCTGCCAGGCTCATCGTCTACAACTCGATCTTCTTACCCCGGGGTACCATACCGGGCCCACCATGTATCCGAGACGGTTCATCCACTCCTCGAATCGGGTCTCGAAATCCAACAGAAAACATGAAATCTCATGGTGGACGACACATACATCACGAGAAAACCGCATCTTATATTTTTAAAAGAGAGGAGGCGAGAGAAAGAAGTTTTTATATATTCTTGTGGTTTTCCCCAAAATCCAGAAATCTCATAGAAATCCAAAATCCCAAAATCATGAATAAGTATATGATAAGTGTCGGCATATGCCCCATAATACTGCATGATAACATGAAAATGCGAATGCATGAAATGTCTAAGTAATAAATACCATGTCTATACTAACACCAGAGAGTAATCTCAATATTATATCGATCTAGCTGTTAGCTGATTCTATCAATAAAAGATAATATGATCTAAAGTGTACGTGATATAGAAATTACCGATGATAATGTGTGTGAGCCGGTAAATAAGTGTGCGTGGAATATGCGCATCTTCGGTAATGGTGCTGGTGTCCTAACAGACAGAGTTTTATACTGATTATAGAAACATATGTATGAACATGCACATTATGATTGCGATATGAATGTAAAAACGGAAGTGTAATAACCACTCATCTGTGATATACAAGAATAACTACAACTATATGACTCGAGACTAAACTAGTGTCCATCAAACCTCCTAAGGAACTAAACCTAAGAAAACTAGTCAATAAGAAATAAGAGTCCACCTAAGGTCTGAATCCATATCTCTAATAGTCGGTGATCCAGCCTCAATAGCGTCACGTACGTAGTACGACTTTCTCGAATCAAGAGTGCGGATCAAACATCACATCTATGCCTCGTACGGTAAATCCATCGTACGGCATCCCAATATCGGGGTACGGGTCAAGTATCACCTACGTGTCTCATCATTCGTATAATATCATCATCAACACATGTCATGATCAGGTGCCATATTGTAATCGTATACATCTATCATATATCATTGCCATCATAAATATACATCATTAATTTATCCTCCGAAATATCATGTCATATGTATCATATTGATTAAGTCACACTTATATCATATCGTCATCAAGCCACACCTATATGATATCGACATCAGGTCACACCTATATGATGTCGTAATCAAGGCATACATATATCATAACGTGATCAGTCACAAGTTATAGTCCGAGTTCTATTTTAGAGTCCCATGTACCTCAATATCATCACCGTCCATTATAATTTATGTATACATGTTCATTATCTCATTTTCTAATGATCCGCTAACATTTTAATACGACCGTATAGCCAAGAATCATGGCATCAAGCCCAGTTATACTGTTTCATTCCCGTGTATCATATCACATCATTGTATCCCATATACGTGTTGTTTATATATATATATATATATATATATATATATATATATATATATATATATATATATATATACACTTACACCTAGTCCTATATATATACATATACACGTATACACCACGTCGAGTTTCAGTTTGTGCGTGTGTGTGTATCTACATGAAACCTACGAATATCTTCCATGATATTCATCCTCTGGTATGGTCTTCCTAAATCAGTCTAGTCCAGCCTAGGGTCATTACTAGGGTCCTACTCGTTAAAAATCTAGGGTCACATCTGGCTTCCTAATGTCAATAAGCACTATTCCTATTCTACGTTGCGGGGGTGCTAAACGCAATCCACCTGACTTCCCCCCGTAGATATACATCTACTCACCTGGTCCTTGTCTGCCGAAGACGGTGTCGCCATCCTCTTCTTCATCGTCCACAGTCCACATGAGGGGTACCTATACGCAAACATATATAGTATCGTAAACTAAATCATGAACAAAAGTCAAAACGACGCACGGAACGCGCATAGGTTAAAACCTATGTCCCGTTCACGCAAAAGAACCAAATATCGCTCGATATCGGCGTACAAACTCCGATTAACCGAGATAAACATCAACAAACAACTCGTAGTTTAAAACTCATTACTTATAATATAAAACATGATTTAATCCATCGAAACCCTAAAAATCGATCAAACAGTCCGATTTCGTAAAACCCGAAAACGTCAATTTACCGTTTTACTTCAAAACTTGATGTTTAAAAGAAACTAATGGTCGTAATATATATTAAATAGCATAACTAGATTATACAAACCACTACTATATTTTTATTACACAAATTTGTATTAATACAAAATTCCTAGTTTGCAACTTTTATCAATTTTCAACATCTTACAAGCAAAAATTACACAATTCCACAACTAAACTTGATTTTGCATGATTTACTGTACTAAACTACAATTCATGATGATACTAATATAGTGAAACCATAAATTAGATTTTAAATCTCATTTATTTAAGAATTTCTAAAATCTAGTTAACAAAATAACATTTTTCTCACAATTTCCATTATCAATTTGAAAACTAGTATCCAAACTAGGTTTTTCATTCCATTAATATGTTAATATTCTCATTAAAACCACAATATAATAATAAAAACCCTAATTATAATTTTATCTAACATGTTTTTATGTTTTGCAAAAATCTAGTTTACAAAAATAACCTAATTAAACAATTTAAATGCAATAACTAGCAAATTTGCTACTAAATTAGGTTAAACATTTCCTAGTATGTTAAACTAAAATTTTAGATCAAAACGTAAGAATCAAAACCCTAATAATAATTTAATAACCATATTCTAGAAATTTAAATCTTAAACTTAAAACTATATTAAACAACACAGTAATCAATTTCGGATTAAAATAAACAACACTTGACAAAAGGATTAAAATTTTACCTCAACACATTGAGATCCAAACATGCAACTTGACCCTAAAATATGGCTCACTTACTTCCAAATCCAAGTTAAATAGGAGCAAAGGAAATTGAATAGGGTTTAGTGAAGAATTTGTGCTAGTATATGTTGAATTTTGATGGATTTTGGAGGGTTTTTGAACAAAAATGAAATGGGAAAAATGTGGGGAGGGGAAAACCTGTGCTCGGCCAGGAAATGAGAGGGGAAAAAGTGAGGGAGTGAAGGTGTGGAGGTGTGTAGAAAGTTCCCTCATTATTTCTTTCTTTATGTCTTTTCATCTTTACTTCATTTTCTTTTTATTTTTCCACTTAACCTAATTCTAGAAACCACTTGATGATCCAAGTGAGAGGGGGCTGCCAAGGCTGACCAAAAATAGTGTGAGGGAGTAAAAGAGAGTGTGGTTTTGTTTGGGAAAAGATAAAAGTTATACCGCACTCCATTTGCACTAATTTCACCGAAAAAAGCCTTTTTCTTCGATATTTTCTAACACCGGTTAACAACCCTATTTCAATTCAAAAACCACATGATAAAATTTTGTTTAATATATTATGATTCACAAAATTTGTTTCAACTCATTCCATTTTGTAATTTTCCCGAATTAAATGTATTAGTGACGGCTTAAATAATATTAAAATAATTAATTTCGGAAAAATTTTCAGAAATTTTGAAATTTCACCAGTGGCTCAATAAACACCAAATACTAGCAATTACATATCTAGAATATGTATATTTAATTTTAAAATAAAGATATTTTTATTTTGACTTTTTACATAAAACCCCCCTTATTTTACCGATTTTACGAAATTTCACCAAAACGATTTTCACAACGTTATATCAAAGCTCTAGACCGCTCCTAACTGCCAAAAGACAAGTCGCAGGATCAATCCTCCACTGCCTCTTTGTCTCTCCTGTGGCCAGGTAAGTGCCAGGTAAGTGGGAGGTTCTCCACTACGTAAGTAGTGGGCCTAATTAAGTAACCACTAGCCTTCGACACACTTGCCTTAGACACCCCAAAAGAAATGTGGATAAGCAATGAATTATCCACAGCCTTCTCTTGTCCTAAGTGAGCACGACGGTCCTTAGAGTCATCTCTAAATCTTTTTTAGTTAATGAGGGTAATGCGGATGCAAGTTTGTGATTTTTGAGGCTTAGGAAGGGTAATGAACTCCCCACCTAATCTGGATTTGGTCTTTGCCCCTTAATTTCCGTATTAATATGCAAACAACCAAAAAAAATCAAAACACGCACAAATTTTATTGCTTTTTGCGGCGCTGCGAATTTTTCAAAGAAACCTGCAGTAAATTGTTAATTGGAGCAGATGAGGAAGAAGATAAGAAAATCAGGATTTTACAGAGCATTTTTTCGTGCAGCGAAGCCTTGAAGAGGCCGCGGATCCACCGCAGGAGGGCGCTAATGCCATGGAAACGCGGTGGTTTAGTGTGATCCCTGCATAAAAAATTTACAGAACGCTCCTGATCACTTCCTTAGTTCTCTGGAATGTTCCAAATATTTTTCCAATTGCACATCAAGCTCCAGATTTCCTTGCAACAAACCACAACGAATCGTTTAGTGTTTTGCGCGAATTTTGATCTCAAAATTATAATGGAATAAATCTTTCAAATCAAATTTCAAAAACAAACAAATAAGCACACGATCCCCGGCAACGGCGCCATTTAATTGATCGTTTCTTTGTGTGTCGGTTTAGAAAATGAATAGAAATCACAATCAAAGAATTATTTGACCGCAATCAATAACGGTGTCGAATATAGCGTGTTAGTAAGTGCGGATCGTCCACAGGGATTATGTGATTCATTCGTATTTGTTTTATTTGAATTGAAAATTTAAAGAAAAGAAAACGATTCAAGATTTATATCAATGAATTTCACGAATTGTTTAGATCTAGTCTAAAATCAAGAACACATTAAACATCAAGAATCAAGAAGTGATAGAATTCCAATAGATTTAAGTTTGAAGAATTGAAGTGAAACTCGTAGGAGTCAATTAAATCTATAGATGTGAAGAAGATTAGCAATTACCTTTTCTTATCCATTAACGAATTGATGCTAGATCGATGACGAATTATCGAGGATTAAGGATCTTGCGAGGAATTAGGGTTTCATCATCTTATCCTTTGTCCTTTCGATTAATCTCATACACAAGATAGCTTCTAGGAAATCAAATGATCGATCGTTGATCTCTAGTTCCGTGCGAAAATAATCAAGAAAGCATTTCGCATCGAAACTAGATCATCGATCATTCGATTTTCAAGAATTTACAAACATTATAAGACTTAAGAAAATGTTTAAAGATTCGTCAACTTCATCATCTATTGATTTTTTCGACTCCTCCACGAGCGGAGTTTACTCAAGCATCATCACAAAGAACACATTCAAGAATCTAGATTGAATCATAATGCTTGAATTTAAAGAAAGCAAGATAAAAGAATTTCACCTTTATTTATCGACAAATTCGTTACAACTCTCTTGAAATTTACAGAAGGAAGGAACTAGATCGTCGATTTTGGCGTCGCTTCGGCTCCTTGAGTCGCGGATCGGCTTGGATCATTTGCTCCGATGAAGTCCGGCTTTGCTTCTAAAGGCTTTGAAGGATTATTGCTTCGATTGAACTCAAAGACCTTGAACTTTTGGCTTTTTGATTGGATTAGGGTTAGGGTTTTGAGGCACAAGTCGTGTCACTTAACTTGTGGGGAGAATTGTTGAACCACCTTTTGAAGTGAAGCCTACAGTCCCTTTTATAGCCTTAAGAGTAGTTAGCTTCCTTAAGAAGCTTGGATTAGGTTAGCTTCTCTCATAAGCTTAGTCTAGGTTAGCTTCCCTTGTAAGCTTTAGCTTAGCTTCCCTTGTAAGCTTGGTAGTTAGGGAGAAGCTTCTAGGCTTTAAAGTAGTTACTTGGCTTGTTTTGGAAGCTTGGAAGTGATTAGCTTTGACAAGGAGCCTTGCTGATCTGGCAGAATGTTCAGGAGTTTTCTGGAAATTGCAGTGTCTTGTTGAGGTGTCGAAACTGAGATAGGAATACTGCAGCAGAGAGGGAGTGATGGCGTGGCATGTCAGCCGCGGATCCGCGGCGCCAAGTGGGTTTGGGCCGCGGATCCGCGGTCCTTTGAGGGCCCCACTGTATGAAACATCTTGGTAATTCTTCTGCTGTGTTTGGGATCATTTTCTGATGTGATTAATATTATAATTCCCTCTGTATAACTACCAGATCAAACATCTTAGACTTGGCGTAATTTTGATCAGCTCTTTGACAATTTTGGCCCGGTCCCTGAAATTTCCTGCACAGACTTCGAAACAAGTGTTGCGCGATAAACAGTCAATTTCCCTAAAAATGCCGGTTTTAGTATATAGTACAGGCAATTCAGTATTTTACAGGTGTTTTGCTAATATGTGCAATATGAATACCGAACACCTCTGGATGAATGCAAAAGATAGGGAAATTGACGTGTTAAAAATGCAGTATTTTCGACTGATGGTTCCTACCAAATCTGTGCCAACCACTCCATATGAGATATGGAAAGGAAAGAGACCATGTCTTAATTATGTTAAGATATAGGGTTGTCCGGCATATGTAAAAACGCAAAATCCGGACAAACTCGCGGCAAGGTCCATTCTGTGTAAGTTTATTGGATATCCCAAACATTCGCGCGGGTATATCTTCTACCACACCGAGGAACAAAAGGTGTTTGTTTCTCGACATGCCACCTTTTTTAGAAAAGGAATTTCTTGAAAAAGAGATTAGTGGCAAGGAAGTAGAACTGGAAGAGGTTCCAGCAATACAGACTACGACAGAAGATTTGGTTGAACCGGAGGATTCCGTAGTTCCCGATGAACCCCAGCCACTCCGCCAAACTAGTAGGGTTCCTCACCCACCTGAGAGATACTACGGTTTTCTCATGGATGGTGGGAGCGAGGATTGCATCATGGTTGATGATGACCCAACTAGCTTCGAGCAGGCCATCACGAGTGGGGACTCAGTGAAATGGCTGGATGCAATGCGGTCCGAGATGGAATCCATGTACATCAACAAAGTATGGACTTTGGAAGATGCTCCTGAAGGGGTAAAACTCATTGGGAGCAAGTGGATCTTCAAGAAAAAACTTGATGTAGATGGGAAAGTGGAGACTTTCAAAGCTAGACTCGTTGCAATGGGTTTTCGTCAAAGACCAGGTGTGGACTATGACGAAACCTTTTCTCCAATGGCTATGCTTAAATCCATCCGGATCATGCTTGCCATCGCTGCATATCATGACTACGAAATCTGGTAAATGGATGTTAAGACCGCCTTTCTAAACGGTGATTTAGAAGAGAGCGTGTACATGACTCAGCCAGAGGGCTTCGTAGCTAGTGGAAGCAGCGGGAAGGTGTGCAAGCTTCTTAAATCCATTTATGAATTGAAGCAAGCATCGCGGAGTTGGAACATCTGCTTTGACATCGTTATCAAAGAGTTTGATTTCGTCAAAAACGTAGATGAACCTTGTATCTACAAGAAGGTGGCAGAGAGTAAGGTTGTCTTCCTCATATTGTACGTGGACGACATACTCTTGATAGGAAATGACATTCCTATGCTGCAATCGGTCAAGCTCGTCTTATCACAAAGATTCTCAATGAAAGATCTAGGTGATGCTTCCTGCATACTGGGAATTATGATCTATAGAGATAGATCTAAAAAGATATTGGGATTGTCCCAATCCAGGTACATTGACACCATACTAAAGAGATTTAGTATGGAAGAATCCAAGCGTGGGAACTTACCCACGATCTCTGGACTCACTCTCTCCAAAAAGATGTCTCCCAAGACTGATTTGGAGAGAGCTCGCATGCAAGGGATACCCTATGCTTCGGCTGTAGGCTCTATCATGTACGCGATGCTATGTACCAGACCCGATGTAGCACACTCACTAAGTGTAGTGAGTAGGTATCAAGCTGGTCCTAGAGAGAGTCACTGGACAGCTGTGAAGAGCATTCTCAAGTACTTGCGAAGGACTAAAGAGATGCTCTTGGTGTATGGTAGCGGAGAACTCCAACTGGAGTCCTTTACCGATTCGAGCTTCCAGAGTGATAAGGACGACTCTAAGTCGCACTCGGGATTTGTCTTTACCCTTTACGGAGGGGCGGTTAGCTGGAAGAGTTCCAAGCAGGAAACCGTGGCAGACTCGACGATGGAGGCTGAATACATCGCTGCCAACGATGCTGCCAAAGAGGCTGTCTGGATCAAGAAGTTCATTACTGAACTTGGTGTGGTTCCATCCATTGAGCATCCAATACCTTTGTATTGTGATAACAATGGAGCGGTGGCTTTGGCCAAGGAACCCAGGTCCAATCAGCGATTCAAGCATATTCTGAGGCGGTATCACCTGATCCGGGAGATAGTTGATCACCGGGAGATCGAGGTCAGGAGGGTTGACACGAAGAACAGCACTGCGGATCCACTCACGAAGGCCATTCCCCAGATACAGTTTGAGAGACTCTTCGGGATGCTTGGTATGCGATACTACAGCAGCTGGCCCTAGTGCAAGTAGGAGATTGTTAGTTGTATGTATGCCCCAGAGGCCAGTATCTTACAGATGATGTATATTATATTGGATGCTTGGACATATATAGAGAGGACTTCCTTGCTCGATATGATAGTATGCTATCTGGTTGCTCTTTATCTTAACATGTATACTTGTCTCTTGATACTGTCTTATAGTTACATGTTGGTAAAGCCCTTAGGATGTGTACTTGACTACCAGGACTATGATGCAGATCATACTAGTGGGGCTATGGTAGTCCATAAGTGCATCCTTTAATGTTCCTAGTCGTAGGTGTATCGAGACAGGGCATCGATATACCAGAGTAGACTAGCATATACGTTTCTCGACCCATGAGATGTGCGATGGATGATCCCATATCCATTGGTGTTTGACATCAGAGATGGTATACGGGTGCTCAGTGGAGACTGGGTACACTGGACGGACTCACCGAGAACTCCCAGATGGTATTATACCTCACGTCAGATGGCAGTTCTCTGGTGACACTTGTGCAGGTTAGTATGTAGACCCGAGATCGTCATAGAGTCTTGTGTGATTCCCATTGTGCTTTGATTTCCACCTTACCACGTCCAAGAGGGCGTGCAAAATGGTGGGTTTTGGGTACAGTCCCGAGTCACATGGAGGCAATGAGCGATAGGAGGGGTTTCGTCTCTCCCGGTATTGGGGGTTGATGTTGCGCTGTGCTCGATTGGCCATAACAGGGAAGTCCCTGGCCAGGGCTGATTTAGAGATTTACTGGTAAGAGTTACCAGTAGTTTCTCGACCCGTTATGAGCCTCACATCGGCACGACTTATCGGTTATTGGGGTCTGACGTTTACCACCCCTAGACTTGATATGCGACATATCAGACGAGGAGACCGGACTGTACGGGAAGTGTTACCGTTAGACTTTTACAGGAGTTGGAGCGGGCTTGCTTGCTGATCTTCTGATCGCTCAATACCTGGGTAGCCGTTACGTCCAGCTAGTACCGCTGACGGCTTGTGGGTGCTTGATGTAATCATCACTTACTGTCGGCGTATTGACGAGTCTTTAGAGTCCTACATAGAGGTTTTACTGGCTCAGGCAAAACGAAATAGGAGCACGTATATGATATGTACGGGACCGAGAATAATGCGTGTATGTGATACCGTATTCTATTCTCGTGACTTTTTGTATCGGTCGATTATATATGATATAGCCGGGTTATCGAATCAAGTGTTGATTCGATAAAACGATACATTGGATGTTAGTCGGTTATATGAGATATAACCGGATTATTAAGTCAAATGTTGATTTAATAATTTAGTGTATAATTGTATATTTGATATACTAATTTACATTAACTAACATTTGTTCACTTAAGGATTTTTCTCACATGTGCACAACTTTAATATGTATGCGATATATATTAAAATGTGTTTTCTTTTTGTATCACGGTTGTTGATACATCATGCATGGGTGTGCAAGACATACACCATTCTATTTTAAATGGTGGTTAATAATTATTTAAGGTAATTACAAATTAGTGGACCTTTTGTCACAAGCATGAAGCTTGTAGAAGCTTGTGGATGCTTTGACAAACTCCACTAACTTTGTTTTACTTTAGATTTTTATTAACCTAACCATTTAGGATTAGCCATGGTAATGTCTCTACATGAGTTAGTATATGATACTCACTCACCATGGTTAGCTCACTCACTTGATCATTATCCTCATCCTTTTCTTTTGTTCATCTTCTTCTTATTCTTTGAGCAAAAGAAAAAGCTTTCTAGGGTTTTAATAAGAGAGTGAAAGATTGTGAGAAATAAAATTCTAAAGAGAACCCACTTCCTATTTCTCCATCCTCTACTAGACTAGCACTTTAGTTTAGGGTGTTTGCTTCACTAATTCTCTAGTTAGTGAAGTAGTAGCTTGAGTTGGTATTCTCTCGACGTAGATCATCTTCGGCCTCGAAGACTTCAAGCAAGGACGCTTCTTTCGCCTCGTGAAGCCATGCAAGATCCCGGGAGAACCATGATCGCAGCGAAGGGACTACTACAAGGAGCTTTATAAGTGAAGGACCGATCTACAAAGGTCGTATTTCGTATTCACTTAGTAGTAAATGTTATTTACTTGCATTTTTAACCCTAATTATCTAGCCAAGATTGTTTAGGGTTATTCGGCACGGCTAAAATTTTAATCGGGCATGGTTGATGCCTTTTAGAACCTTTTTAGAGTGCCTAGTAACCCTACACCCTTACCATTATATTATGCTTCAGGCCATATTTATTTGGAGATATTATCTGATATGACCTAGGATAGCATTATGCATGCGATTTTCTACTCGTAGATGTTTTCTACTTACGAGTTGGCAACTCACCCCCGTTGTGCCACAGTTCCTTGCAGATTTTGCCGTACAGGTTTCGTTGCGGCTTTGCTGGCACACTGTTCTTTCTGGGTGATTGCTTTGGTGGGTGGGTTCTTTTGCATCAGGACCACCATTGTTTATTTATTATTTCAGCTGTATCTAGAAACTCCATCAACCAGATTGCATATTTGATAGAGATAGAAGACCAGACTTGTTATTATTTCGACCTTAGAGTCGCACGTTGTATTATTATGGTTTTCATGCTGATTTTGGGTTTTCTTTTGAGTTTTGATCCTCGCCCTTCGGCGTTGTATATTATATTGTTTGCGTGGTTGTGACCGTCGATTGACGAAGTGTTAGCTCCCGCTTGGGGATGCCTTTTTACTTATTTCGTATACAATTCATGTTGTATCCCGTTTGGGGCCAGTATTTACAAAGGAGACTCTACCGGAATTTTCAGAAAATACTTGAGATTTTAAAAATAAATACTCCGGCCTATGTTGTTAAAACTACTTGCTTTAAATTGGTTTTTCCTTCACTCTACTGCTTCTTGGTTTTGATTTCTGGGTTTTGGCTTACTTAGATTACGTACGCCTCGAGACGTTTCGTAATTTAAGTGCCGGTCATGTTCCGTACTTTTCGGGTCGTGACACCGGGTTATCGGATCAAGTGTTGATTCGATAAAATGTTGCACTAGATATTAGTCGGTTATATGTTATATAGCCGGATTATTAAATCAAGTGTTGATTTAATAATCTAATGTAGAATTATATATTTGATATATTAAATTGCATTAATTAATATTAGCTCACTTAAGAATTGCTTTTTCTCACTTGATGATATATTGATATATATGTGATATATGTTAATTGTATTATTTTCTATTGTTACAAAATTATATATATGATATGTATAATTGTAACATGTTAGGTTATACATGCAACTAGGGTTTATTAGAACTTAACCATGCTTTGTAATTAGGGTTGGGTTTTATTTGTTTTAGATAATTCAAATTGTGGATTAATGTTAAAGATATTTTTGTTGTTGACTTAGTCCACTCTCTTGATATTTCTAAGATATTTCTTAACCTAACACTAACCATTTTGCCATGGTTAATTCTCTACAAGGGTTAAGCATGACATGCTTAACCCTTGGTTGCATTTCTAATCTCAACAATAATTCATTCATCACTTTCTTCTTTTTCTTCCTCATTACAAAAGCTTGCTAGATTTTTCTAAGTGATGAAATGATGTGAGAAAAAGAAAACTAAAGAGAGCAAAATTCCTACTTTATCATCTTCTTCTATACTAGCCATATAGATTAGTGTGATAGTGTTGGGTTTCCTCAGCACCTTGTCTAGGGTTTGTAAGTATCACACATGCCACTTTAAAATTTTAGGGAGGTGCTAAGCAAACTAACCATGAATCTTAACTAGAAATTTTCGGGTAACATCAAAAGTATCACATACTACAAACTATTGATCACTATGTGAGGAAATTACAACCTTTGTAGACTTCCCTTGGTGACTCCTTGGACCTTTGAGAGTTTGAAACGGATCGCTAGAGGCCTTCCTGGTCCACGATGATCCACCCGAAGTCCCTTTGCACAAAGCTCCTTGCTTCACTTGATCTTTGAAAGAAGTGGAGCAAACACCCTACACAAATGGGCTAGAGGAGGGTAGAATGGTGATGTGGTTTCTTTTCTCTATTCAAAACCCTTTCTTTTTATCTAATACACTCACTAGAAATCTCAAGAGAGCAAGAGAATTGAGGAAGAAGAAGATGGCAACTCAAGAGCTCAATATTGTGATGAATAAAGAAAAATGAGAATGAATAATATTAAATCATTCTCACAAGTAACCATGGGTTAATAAATATCTAGATATTTCTTATTGAGTTAAAAACCAAAAGAAAATTAATCCATGGTTAATTGTTAGGTGAAGTGTGGTCGCGCTTGGAATCTTCCATACTGAATCTTTTCAGTATGGTGTCGATGTACCTGGACTGCGAAAGTCCTAATATCCTCTTGGATCTATCACGATGGATCCGGATCCCCAGAATGTAAGAGGCATCACCCAGGTCTTTCATGGAGAACCTGTGTGACAAGAACCCTTTGACAGATTGTAGCATAGAAATGTCATTTCCTATCAAGAGAATGTCGTCCACGTATAAAACGAGGAATACGAAAGTTCGTGCTACAATTTTACTATAGATGCATGGTTCATCTGGATTTTTTATAAAGCCAAATTCTTTGACCGTCTCATCAAAACAGATGTTCCAACTCCGCGATGCCTGCTTTAGTCCATAAATGGACTTAAGCAACTTGCATACTTTTCCGCTGCTCCCACTCTGAATGAAACCCTCTGGATGGTCCATATAGACACACTCCTCTAAATTTCCATTTAGAAAAGCGGTCTTTGTTGGAGATAGTGCCCTCAAAGTCAATTATTGGATCGCAAGTACGTGATTGCAATGATTGAGGCAGGACCTATACCGATATGACAGTCTTGCTCGAGATGATAGTATGCTATCTGGTTTGACTTTATCATCGTATACATGCTTTAGTTCACTATTGCATGATGATAGAGCCTATAGGATTCTTACTTGACTACCAGCAGTATGATGGCGATCATATACGTGGGAGCTGGGGTCTGTAAGCACATCCTTAAAGTGTCCCTAGTCGTGGGAGTTTCGAGACAGGGCATCGATACTCCAGAGTAGACTAGTGTATACAGTCGAGACCCCGACGAGGGGAATGTTAGTGTATATGCCCTAGAGGCCATTACTGTATCATACTAGTTTGTATATTACTTGATAGAAGCTTGGGATATTCACCTTGTATATACAATCTTGCTAAAAATAGTAGTATGCTACTTGGTTTGTTTCTACTTCAATGTGTACATATGTTTATTTTAGTATATCACCTATACACATTAGTGGAGCCCTTAGGATCTTTGCTTGATTACCAGCGTTGTGATGGCAGTCACACTAGTGGGGGCTGGGTAATCTATAAGCACATCCTTATGCAGGTCCCTAGTCGCAGGACTATCGAGACAGGGCATCGATACTCCGGAGTAGACTAGCGTATTCGCTTCTCATCCCAGTGTGGGAGATGGTCTGTCCCACAGCCATCAGTACGTCGTACTGGAGATAGTATGCGGGTACTCGTTGGGTTACGAGTACACTGGATAGGACTCGTCGGGAACTGACCGGTTGGTAGTATACCTATCGTCAGTTATCAGTTCCCAAGTGACATGAGTACAGCTTAGTCCACTGACTTGACACTGTCGCTTCGCCTCGAGTGTGTTCCCATTGTACTTTGATTACTACCCTACCACGGCTCAAAGGAGTCGTGCAAACAGGTAGTAGTTGGGTGCAATCCCGAAGCACTTGGAGGCAGTGACGGTTAGACAGGATTCGTCTCTCCCAGTATTGGGGGTTGACATCGCGTTGTGTCTAGGATAGCCATTACACGAGTAGTCCCTGGCCAGGGCAAGCGAGATATACTGGTAGGCTTCCAGTGTTATCTCAGGGTGTTTTGGGCTTCACTCCGACACGACTTGTACCGCTATTAGGGGACTGACGTTTACCGCCCCTCTAGGCCCGCCATGCGATGTATCAGACGAACAGACCGGACTGTACGGAGACTGTCACAGTCAGACTCAGTAGGAGTTCAGATGGGTTTCACCTCGTCGGTCTTCTTGTCGGCATCTACCTGGGGACCGTTACGCACAGCTAGTGCCGCTTGCGGTCTGTGGTTAAACCCACTGCCAGCGTAGTGTCGAGTCTTTAGAGTCCCACACAGAAAGCTATTCGCCTTTAGGCAAAAGAGTAGAGGTCGCATGGTTTTGCGACAGGTCGCATGGTTTTGCGACAGGGTTCGGTCACATCCGTGCACTTGTGCACGTACAGTGTCCGGACAGTTAACACTAGCGGGCTTTGGTTTAAGCCAGATCCTAGTGTACGTTTTGGGATTGGTTTTTCTAGTATGTATTCGTGTTCCTCGGAACGCGGATGCGGGTGTGTATGCACAGTTGACGGAGAGACAGAGGCAGAGGATTCTCATTAGGGTTGTAGACTGTTGACTGTTGACCATTGACTTCTTGCTAAACCCTAATGAGAATATGATATATGATTAACAATAATATTAATTAAGTATTATGGTGACATGGTTGTTGAGGGGTTGACTTTGTTGACTTGTTGACTTTGTTCACCGGTTGACTAGGTTGGACTAGTTGACCATCATGATGACAATGGCTATCATTTCATGGCAAAGACTTTTTGCTTGCTTGTTCTCTTATGGAAAATGAGTGCATGAAATGATATGGCTATTGTAGCTTAAACCATCACATAATACTTGATTGCTATGATTTGTTATGATGGCTTTGGATTATGAGAGCCAAGAGAGAAAAGTCTTTCTCATTCTATCATTTTCATTCTCTCTCTTGTTCTTGAGCTCTCATCTTCTTCATCTTGCTCTCCCTCTCTTTAGTCTATGGTTCACTTGTCTCATGTGTTGAGAACCAAGAACCATAGAGAAAATCCCAACACACTCTCCTCTACTCACTCTAGTTCACAAGGTTTAGCAAACCGAGTGAACTAGTTTCGTCAAAGTTCGAAGAAGAAGCCAAAGGTAGAAGCTTTCGGGTGGATCGATCTTCGGCGCAAGGAGACGACGGGGTGAAGCCGATCCGTACACCATCGAGGCTTGAAGACGAGGGAGTTCAAGAAAGAAAGGTATAACCCCATAACCGAGTAGTTAACAACTCCTAGTTAGGATGTTAGTTAGATGTTTAACAAAGATCCGGTTTTGAGTCCATATTACCGCCTCTAGAAAATCATTTTTCACCAAATTCCGCATGCCCGAAAGTACCGGGAGAGGTAGCATGGACTTACAGTGGTATCAGAGCCAGGTTAAACACTACCTAACATGTTAGCATAGTAACTAGAAATTCGATCGGAGAAAAAGTCGCGAAATACACCCCGATTTCTAACTTGCTGTCGATTTTCAAAGTTCTGTAAAAGTAATAAATCATGCTTTAAAAATCGACTCAGGGTTTGTAGAGTATACTGTAGAAAGACGGTCCTGTGATCTCATCAAAGAGCCGCGGAAACGCGGCAATAACTTGCTATTGCCGCGGTTCCGCGGCCGTATAGGCTCTTCTCTGGATCTTCTTTGCTACAGTATATTCAGTGGGGTATTTTGGGAATTTTGGTATATGTTTTTTCAGCCCAGATTTTCCAGAAAGAAAATTTTGTTTTTGGGGCTTTAAAAACCGTATTTTGGTCGAGTTTCTTATGACTTAAGCTGACGGGTATTTATCTGTGATGTGATATTTGTATTGAACGTCTGCTAATCGCTATATGTCGATTAGTGGGGGTTATACAAATCTGTGATCTGTAATGTTATTGGTTTGTGTATATGAATTCATTGGATTGTCGCGGGTGAATAGCCGGGGGTTGTGAGACGAGAGTTTTCTTTTCTTTCAATTCATGTAAATTTGGAAATTGATGTAATAATTATTTGTATGGCCGCACAACCGGGTCGGGGTTGTAGCCTTCATTGTATAATTTCTTTTTACTGTTTTTGCTCCTAGGATAGACCCATGGAGGGGGTGCACAAACTACCGGGTATCCCGAAGTGCCGAGTGGCCTCCTCACGGAGTTGAGGGAGGTTGCTTCGCTTCGGGTACTTGGCGGGTAGTTTGCCGCACCCGTAGGGGTCTTGGGTGGGGTATTGGCTATTCACCGCGACCGTGTAATCAGCTATTCGTTACAGGCTCGTACAAATTGCGGGTTCCTAGAATATCCAATGTGTTCATCTGTGATCTGAAATAGCTATCATTGCAATATATCTATATATGATATTATTTAGGCGTTGCTTATGTTTTACAGCCGCGCTAGCCCAGCCCCCGCTCTGTCGTTAGTTAAGTAACCTAACGGGTAATGACGGGGCCCCGTGGCGAATGCGAATGGCATAAGCGTACGTCAAATTTTGGTTGTTTTCTGCAATGGTAGGATTAAATGATGGGACGCATTAAAAGAACTAATGCAAGAATTACACGCATTAAAAGAACTAATGCAAGAAAATAAACCAAGTAAAGTCGTTGGAACACTTTCGAAAAACCACTCGGTTCTTTTCAAAACCAACTTTTAAATGCGGAGTTTGAGCCACTCCTTTTAAAAGCTATCTCGTTCCATCGATTATATCAAGTTCACTACGTTCACGGTTTCGCCAAAACCATTCGTAGCCCTCCGTCATTTCACATGAATGGTCAATAGTATTCAAGCTATGTATGTTGGCCAAAGTCAAGGCATAGTGATTGGTAGCTATTGGGTATTCATGTGTAGCATAGATAGATGCGTTGGTTTGGGACAGTCGTACTGCCATTTTGGCCAAAGTCAAGGGTAGGTACGGGTGGGTCCAAATTAACCTGGAGAATGACGGGTAGAACTTGACATGTGACTTATGATATTTTGGCCAAAGTCAAGGTCATAAGAGCATGGGGCAAAAATCCACATCGGGAGTTTCAAAAGAACTGAAACTTGCTAGTGTTGCATACCATTTGGAGTGTGATGATTCTGGTAGGATTCCTTCAGTTTCGTCACGCGGTGATATTTGGATCCCGATCCTACTGTGAGTATATGCTACTCCTCGGGAAATTTCTCACTTAACGATCAATGCTATAAACCTATTAGGTGTCTAGAAAGGTGTTAGCGGGGCTACGCTCCCAGGGAAAAGAGGTTCTTAAATTAAGGAACTTCGCGAAAGCGTTGGAAAACCTCCCTCGAAGTACCGACACTAGCCTGGCTGAACGGTTAAGCAAGTATTGTACGGTGAGATTGATCCTGACTAATTCTTCCTTTTTGGTTTGAGGAGGGATTCGAGAAACAGTGGGATCCATCCTGTTTAGACAAACTAAAAACCACTCTAAACTTGCAAGAGCATCATGTTGAGTGTTTCTTCTCTCTCTCCTAATTGCAGCGACCAATCGACATGACTGGACTTAAGTTACTCCTAGATAAAAACATACTGACAGGGCCAAACTACAAAGATTGGCTCAGGAATGTCAAAATGGCAATCACTTACGACAAGCTGGGGTATCTTCTTACCACCAAAGCTCCCCCTGTCCCAGGTCCCACCTCCAGCGTCGCGGATAAGGAAATCCGTAAGACTTGAGAGATTGATTGCGCGAAGGCCAGGTGCCTCGTGCTTGCCTCTATGGACAACGAACATCAGAGGAGGCACGAGAATATGGACCTTGAATCCATATTTCTTCATACAAAAGAACTGTATGGAGAGCAGTCTCGTATCGCAAGATACGAAGTGTCGAAAAAGTTATTTTCGGAAAGGTTGGCCGTCGGATCATCGGTAGCGGAACACGTGCTTAAGATGATTGGCTACATAGAAGAGCTCGCGGACCTTGGAACCACGTTGGAGAATGAGCTCTATACGGACTTGATTCTCCAGTCCCTTCCTTCCACTTACGCCTAGTTTATCCTGAACTTCAACTTACAAGAAAAAGAAGTTGAACTTTCAGAACTCCTCAACATGCTGAGGAGTGCAGAGGGCACCCTACAGAAAGGTAGGGAAACATCCACTTTGTTTGTAGGAGGATCTTCCTCTTCTAGGTCCAAGGCGAAAGCCAAGGGAAAGAAGAAGAAAGCCCCCGCCAAACCAAGGGGCGGTGTTAGTAAAGTGGATACGAAGGGAAAAGGAAAAGAAAAAGCAACAAAGAAAGCAGGGCAGCTTGTGGATAAAGAAGAATGCTTCTATTGTCATAAAAAGGGACACTGGAAGAATGATTGCAGGGCTTGGAAGGCCAGAACACAGGAACTGAAGCAGGTTGCGGCTTCAGCTTCAGGTGTGTATGTTATTGATAACTGTCTTTCAATAAACTCTACTTCCTAGGTATTGGATACCGGATCAGGATCTCATATCTATAATTCTTTGCAGGCGTTGAGAAACCGTAGGTTTTTGAAGGCAGGTGACATGACCCTCAAAGTTGCAAACGGAGCTAGCATGGATGCTAAGGCCGTGGGGGACTATCACCTGGGAATGTCAGATGGACATGTTTTGGTTTTGCATAATTGCTTTTTTGTACCCAACGCAACTTGTAATATCATTTCTGTATCTTTAACTTCTAAAGAAGGTTATGAATTTGCATTTGTAAGAAATGTTGTAAACATTCACCTTAATCAAGTTCTGATTGGGTCAGGTACATTAAGCAATGGTATATACGTATTAAACCAACCACAGATTTTCAATGTCCAGAATACACACAAAAGAAAGTCTCCAGAAATCAATCAGACTTTCTTATGGCATTGTAGACTGGGTCACATCAATGAGAGAAGGTTGACGAAGTTACATACAGAAGGATATTTGAATCCGTTCGAATATCAATCGTATGCCACTTGTCAATCCTGTCTCAAAGGAAAGATGACAAAGACTCCGTTCACTGGACACGGAATAAGAGCGAGCGAGCTCTTGGGACTCGTACACAGCGATGTGTGCGGTCCAATGTCTACACATGCGCGAAGCGGTTATTCTTACTTCATTACTTTTACGGATGACTTTTCAAGGTACGGTTATGTCTTCTTAATGAAACATAAGTCCGAAGCCTTTGGAAAATTCCAGGAATATAAGAATGAAGTAGAAAAACAAACCGGCAAAAGTATCAAGATTCTAAGATCGGATCGAGGTGGTGAATACTTGAGTGCCGAGTTCCTGGACTATTTAAAAGAGAACGGAATTCTCTCTCAGCTTACTCCTCCATACACTCCGCAACATAACAGTGTATCGGAGATACGGAACCGAACCCTATTGGATATGGTATGGTCCATGATGAGTAACGCTGAGTTACCACGATCATTCTGGGGGTATGCGCTAGAATCAGCTGCATACCTTTTGAACCGAGTTCCCACCAAGACTGTGCCTACTACACCATATGAGATGTGGTGTGGGAAGAGACCCTATCTTAATCACATTAAGACATGGGGAAGTCCAGCTTTTGTCAAAAAGCAGCATGCGGACAAGCTCGAGGCACGCTCAGTACAGTGCAAGTTCGTAGGATATCCAAAGAATTCCAAGGGATATTTCTTCTATTGCGAAGAGGAACAAAAGGTTTTTGTTTCTCGTCATGCCCACTTTCTAGAACACCAGTTTTTAGAAAAGGAAATTAGTGGGAGCGCAGTAGAACTGGAAGAAATTCCAGAACCACAGACTATTACTGAAAGCTTAGTGGAACCAGAGGGTTCAAAAGAACAGGACATTCCTGCGCCGCTCCGCAGGAGTAATAGGCAGTCTCATCCACCCGAGAGATACTATGGTTTTCTCATAGACGGGGATAGAGAGGATTGCATCATAGATTATGATGAGCCTACTAGCTTCCAGCAGGCCGTTCAGAGCGTCGACTCGGTAAAATGGCTGGATGCAATGCGGACCGAAATGGAGTCCATGTACACCAACAAAGTATGGACGTTGGACGTTGCTCCAGACAGGGTAAAACCCGTAGGATGCAAGTGGATCTTCAAAAGGAAGATTGGTGTAGATGGACAGGTTGAGACCTATAAAGCTAGACTGGTTGCAAAGGGTTTTCGTCAAAGACCTGGTTTAGACTATGACGAGACCTTTTCTCCAGTAGCTATGCTGAAATCCATTCGGATCCTTCTTGCCATTGCTGCCTTCCACGATTATGAGATTTGGCAGATGGACGTAAAGACCGCTTTTCTAAATGGAAATTTAGAGGAGTGTGTCTATATGGACCAACCAGAGGGTTTCATTCCGAGTGGGAGCAGTCGAAAGGTGTGCAAGTTGCTTAAGTCCATCTACGGACTAAAGCAGACATCGCGGAGTTGGAACATCTGTTTTGATGAGACGGTCAAGGAATTTGGCTTTATCAAAAATCCAGATTGTAGCGTTTTGAAAATCGTTTCGGTGAAATTTCGGAAAAATCGGTAAAATGAGGGGGTTTTCTGTAAAAAGTCAAAATATAAATATCTTATTATAAAAATTAAATATAAATATTCTAGCTATGTAATTGCTATTATTTGGTGTTTATTGAGCCGCTGGTGAAATTTCAAATTTTCTGAAAAAAATATTATTTTATTATTATTTTAAGCCGTCACTAATACCAAATTGGAATGAGTTGAAACAAATTTTGTGCATCATAAAACATTAAATAAAATTTTATCATGTGGTTTTTGGAACGAAATCATTTGCCAAAACGGTTTAGAAATTATTGAAGAAAAAAGGCTTTTTTTTAGCGTTAATGGATGTTTGGGGTATTGTATTTATCATTTTTCATAACCCCACACCCGTACCCACACCCACACACCCCCATTCTCTTCTCCCCTTAGCTAAATTCAGCAGCCCCCATTTTTTCCCCACTTGAATTTCAAAGGAAAAGAAATGAAAGAAAAGAAAAGAAAATAGATAAATTAGTTAGACTTTTGACCTTGAATTGACTTTGACTTTCTCCCCATTTTTCTCCACCTCCCTCTCTCTCCTCCCCCACTCATTTTCTGGCCAAAATCTGAACCCCAACAGCCCTTCATTCTTCATCTCCTTCTCTTTAAAAAAGTTCTTCAAAAATGCTTTAAAAATCCACAAAAAATCAAGCAAAAATCCAAATCAAAATCCACCTCCTACCCATTTTCCCTTGGCTACCATAGCATGGATCTAGGGATTTAGATTTTAATTTGGGAGGCTAAGTGTGCTTGTGGGTTCTTCAAATTATTTGGGTATAAATTCTAACCTTTTTGCTTAATGTGTTGTTAATTGCTTAGGTTAGCTTAATTAATTGTTTAATTAGGTTTTTAATTAGTTTTAGGTGCATGATTTAAAATTCAAGAGAGGGGTTTGATTTTAAATTGGTATTTTGTGTTGTGAGATTTAGTTTATGTGATATAATTGACATATTAATGTTATGCTAAATCCAATTTAAGTTGCTAGTTTGCATATTTGTTAATTTAAAAGTGATAATTATATAATTGCTAACTAGGTTTTTGGAAATTTATTAAATTGTTTAAATTAAAATATGATTAAGGTTTCATGACATTATTAGCATTATAAATTTTGGTTTAATACTATTGTATATGCAAAACTAAGCTTAATGGATGAATTGTGAAATTTACTTTAAAAAGTGTAAAAATTGATATGTTTGCAAACTAGAATTTTGGGGTTTATGAAATTTAATGAGATTAAATTATGGGAATTATTTTTATGACTTATTTAAGATATTTAGTGAATATTGTGGCCGCTAGATTCGTTTATACATCGAGTTCTGTACTAAAACGGTGATTTGTGCTTGCTAGATTTTCGGAAAAATGACTTTATGAGTGAAATTGGGGTTTTTGTGAATTTTAAGCTATTTTATATTATAATTAGTGCTTGTAATTGTACAAATGAATGTGTTGGGAGCTTTCTCGATGGTTTGGCGTTTGTACACTGACGTCGAGGGTTTTTAGGTCGATTTGTGAAAGCAACCTTAGGTTTTGACCTATGTGGGTTTCGTGCGTCGTTTTGGTCATGAGTCGGATTTTAATGCGATATGGTGCGTTATGATATGTAGATACCCTATGTGGACTTCGAGACGACAAGCAAGCGCGTGGCGACGTCGGCACCGGCGAGCGAGGACCAGGTGAGTAGATTTATATCTACGGGGAGAAGTCGGGTGGATGGCGTATAGCACCCCCGCAGTTCGTGGTGATGTATACGAATACGTATACACACATATATATATATATATTGTTTGAGTTATTGATGATAAATATGGATATTTGGTGTTCTTGGATGATTGAGTGCTGCGAAACCCTAGAGTAGCGGTCGCACACACTTGCACACACCCATCCATACTTGCATACTTTCTTCTTTCTTTTGCGCACATACGGGAATATATAGTTATGTGTTCACATAGGTATAGGACTATGTGTTCACATACGGATTTGGGGATGATACTTGGGATTGAGATGAGTCGATGAGATTTGTGTTGAGATTGTGATATCGGTGATATGGCAGGATTCGTACTTGAGGTACGTCCTGGTGTTATAGCGAATCTTGGGGCGACGATACGGATGAGTGGTATTATAAATAGGTGGTCGACATGTGATCGTGATAGGAGATGTGTTATGCTAGGATATTGGTCCTAGGCTGTATTGGGCGATGTATACCCCTTGATGATGATATGTGCTGATGATATCGGTTTGTACGAGACTGTCGATCAGTAGTCAGATCATGACTATATTGATGATATTAGTATTGTACTAGACATAGGTCAGTACCTTAGACTATGATCTTTGATAAAGAGGATACCGGATGAATAGTGTGATGAATATGATTTTGACCCGTACCCAGATTTGGGATGCCGTACGACGGATTTACGTACCAGCTATATTGATGATTGATCCGCACTCTTGACTTGGGATGCCTGATTATAGATATGGTATCGGATATGATATTATTGAGGCGGGATCACCGACTATACATATACAGGTATGTATATGTATCGACTCAGATGATAGGCGGTTTCCTTACCTGTAGTTCAGCCTTGTTAGTTCAGCCTGTTAGTTCAGCCGTATAGTTTAGTGTAGTTGTTAGATTAGATTAGACTTCTTACCTATTTCAAAAACTAACGAATCGTGGGCATTTTTAAAGACAGCTCAAGGGAATCTACGGATATTTCAAAAACGACGTATCTTTTCATAAAAACACCGTAGCCCCTATTTTCAAAACCCCATGATTCGTGTTATTTCAAAAGGCACCGTTCGTAGGACTTATATTAGATTATTGCAGATTAGTTATCGTTGTGTCTAGTATTCAGCTCCCGCACATTTTTGTTGTTCGCTCTGCCTCGCATATTTATTTTGCTGCATATTCCATTATTGATATCATGTTGTTAGGACACCAGCACCATTACCGATGATGCGTATATACCACGTACACCTACTTGCCGGCTCACACACATCTTCATCGGTAATTGCCATGTCACGTACACTTTAGAGAATATAATTGCTTGACTTAGATTGTTAGCTAGTAGTGTTGACATAATATTAGTGTACTTCCCTTATATGTCATATTAGACATTGTAGTTATTACCTACCACTTCATGCATACTGTTATTCAGTTGTTCATGCCTAGTTCATTATCATTGACATATGCACTTGTGATGATTTCTTGAGATTTATGATATTTCTGGATTTCGGGGAAAGCCGCAAAATTTACAACTTATGATCTTTTAAAATATAAAATGTTGCGGTTTTCTAGTGATGTAAGTGTCGTCCACCATGAGTTTGCTGTGGTTTTGGAGATCCGTGTCGAGGAGTGGAGGAACCGTCACGGGTACATGGTGGGCCCGGTATGGTACCCCGGGGCAAGAGGAATGTGGTGTTGATGTTGAGCCTGGCTGGGGAGCACTACCTACCGGTGATATTACCCGACGCGTCGGATATCCGGAGGATACCGTCGTGGTCTTGAGATGGATGGTAGGGGCCGGTCTGGACTGACGGCGCCCTAGATATTGAGATTGAGACATTGATATTTCGAGACAGTGAGATTTATGTTTTGTGTCGATGCTAGACACTGTTGATACTGATTTCATTTATGATACCTCAGTTTAAAAATACGAAGGAAATCTCACTAATTTATGAAAACAGTTTCTTCATTTACATGTATTCTGTTTCATGCATGCATACCTCATTCATATGATATATTGCTACCTGAGGCACTGACACGGGCACATGAAATTACACTCGGGTTAGATATTACCCTAGACATTGTCATAGGCTGCCTGTTATACATATATTTGAGGATATATTATGATCATTGACCTAGGTTGCGTTATTTATGCGATTTCTGTGCGTAGATGTTTTTCTATTCACGAGTTGGCAACTCACCCCCGTTGTGCCCCAGTTTCTTGCAGGTTTGCCGTACAGGTTTCATTACGGCTTTGCGGGCTCAGTTTCATTCGGGTGACTTGCTAGTAGGTGGGTTTTTTCTTGTATCGTACCCATCATATTATCTTGTATATCATTATTCTGTTGTATCTAGAAATTCCATCAACCAAACATGCATTTATTGAGATAAAGACCAGTGTTGTTTAGTCTATCGACCTTAGAGTCGCGCGTTGTATTTATACGGATTTCATGCTGTTTTGAGTTTCCTTTGAGTTTTTAATCCTCGCCGTTGGCGTTGTATATTATATTGCTTGTGTGGTGGTGACCGTCGATTGACGAAGAGCTAGCTCCCGCTTGGGGATGCCTTTTATTGATTTCGTATACTATTCATGTTGTATCCCGTTTGGAAGCCAGTATTTGCAAAGGAGACTCTGCCGAAATTTTTAGAAAATACTTGATGTTTTTAAAAACCGCATAATTTGGTTTATGCTATTAAAACTTCTGGATTTAAATTGGTTTTCCTACTCTCTACTACTCTTCTTGGTTTGGATTTCTGGGTTTTCGGCTTACTTAGAATACGTACGCCTTGAGACGTTCGTAGTTTAAGTGCCGGTCATGTTCCGTACTTTCGGGTCGTGACAAAGTTGGTATCAGAGCGTTAGGTTTTACCTTCGGAGTGTAGGATGACCCTTGGTTGATGGAATAGGTGACTAAAGTAGAGTGACGTATCGTTGGTATGTTCCGCGGCATATTTACGACACGCCACTCCACTTATGAAACCTTAGGATGTACATTTCCTTGTTCAGTATTATATTCCTTCCTGATCTAGCCTCATCGGTACTAGTTGGTTTTGCTGCCACGATTACGGGCAGGGAGAGCTACAGCTAGAGTTGCGGTCAGCACGAGCTCGTCACGAACGAGGACTGACCAGGGCATGATTCCGGCGAAACCCGATTGCGGAGATGTGTCTTTTTACTGTGTTTCCGCGCCACGAGCGTTGGCGGATCGCCTTTATGAGATTTCTCAGACGTGCCGATCAGTATCAAAGGATTGGGCCACTGACAGAGGCCAGCCAGATTTTGATGACCGTTGGTGTGTTGCTTACTCCTGATGATTGAGGCACTGTTCAGCGTGCAGACGAGCGAGCCAGTTGTTGCTGCGAGCGATGAGATATCGCCCCATATGTTGGAACTATGGCGGGGCGAGTTGTACGAATAGATGATAGAAGGTCGCTAGTCACCCGATGATGAATGACTAGGACAGGTGGTTCGTTCGCTTACCCCGATGCGAGGTCATCAGATAGATTGATTCCAGCTAGAGACGACTTCACGCGGAGGCGTTGGGAGTCGACAGAGACGATCGAATGTCAGAAACCTATTTATCCAAGTTTAAAGTAGTCGGAAAGACATGCAGGCAATTCTATGGTCCCTCTAGAAGAATGAAACCCTAACTCGACTTAATGACCGTGTGAAAGCCTTTGAACCTTCGGGTTTGCGGCAGTTCTACGACGCCATTAGTGAGGCTTGGGTTTGCCCTTCTACGGCTGGACCACCGATGCTGTGGTATGTACTCGATACTATTAAACTGTGCCCAAGAGGTTGAGCTCTTGGGGGATTATGAGGTTTTGACGACTCGATCGGATGGCTCGACTTAATTCGGATGCTAGTTGGTGAGATGCATTCTAGGGAGACTCCAGATACGAGGATAGCCGTTGGAGCTCAGTCCATGCAGCCGCGACGAGACGAGTCCAAAGCAGACGACATTAGAGAAAAGTGGAGTAAGAGGTTCGCACCAGATCTAGATGAGATGACGTTCCACTCCGCCGACATCAGAGAGGCGATGCGCATGCCGAGGCATGGTACTTGGACTTACCTTCCAGAAGGAGTCGCGATGAGTATGCAGTCATTCCAGAGCAAGATGCAGATATAGGAAAGGACAATGACTTCCGGACAGTTGGCAGAGACGAGACATGGAAGAGACCGTGAGCAGTATTCCTTCCAGGATACTGCTGCGATGATACTTGCACCCAGGATCAGATGTGTCACGTGCATTCAGAGAGCCAGAGGCCGACGCCAGTGATATGCTGCCATGACAGGGCCGATGAGCCAATGGATTGTGAGATTGGTAATCCACGGAGAAGACTTGGACCCAGGAGTGGTCATGTTACGCACACCAGCAGGCCAGAGTTCATGATCATCGACGAGACGTCCCACTAGTGACCGCGACAGTTGGCCCGAGATTCTTAAAGGATGCACTTGAGCGGTACTGTTCCGCCATTATTGATTTCGATGTTTTGGATGATTTATTCGTATGATCTGATTTTGATGATTGAGGATTTATGATCTTTGCACAGTGTTGCACTTGTTATTGTTTTCGTGCTTGGGTTTCACATGTTTGCGATTTTACGGTTCTAGACATTTGAGTTGATGTTGTGCGTATATACGCACACGATTTGGTTTTTGCACGCGGTATAGTTCATATATGCTTGCAGTGCAGTGTTACGTATGTTGTGCATTTAGATGCCCTGGATTTTGATTTCGATGGTGATGTTCGATATTTGTTTTGAGCACCTTGTGCACCTGATTTGATTTTGCGCATGTTCGGCACTTGATATTGGATTTCATGATTTCGTGCACGATGGATGCACCTGATTTGGAGTTTCGCGCACGTTGGGCGCATGTTTTGAAGTGTGATTTTGGTGCACACCAGATGCACTAAATCGAGATTTTCGTGCATGTCAGATGCACCTGATTTTACTGTCGGGCACACATGTTGCCTACGACAGATGTTTCGTTCACACCCGATGCACTTAGATGTTGTTTCTGTGCGCATGTATGGCACATTCATGGATTTTGATTTCCGTGCGCACCAGACGCACGTAGCATTCATGTGCATATTTTGGAATTGATTTCGTATAGAGCAGTACGTTTTTATGATATTGCTATGTGTTTTCGTACTGAGCAGGACTAGTCAGAGGACAGTACCTGAATATATTTTTACATGCATTGATAGTTATTGAAGGGACTTCCAAAAAGCGAGCTATAGCCTCAGTATAAACATTTCGTGTCTGATATGACACGAAATGTTTAAAATAAGGAGACCCTTCTAAATTGTTTCTAAATTGTTTGAACGTACATTTCAAACAAAGGTATATATGTATACAGTTATTTTCTTATGATAGACGTCCGCCACTGTTCAGTGTTATACGCGTTGCACAGCGACTTAAAGAGATTTGGCATGCATTTCCTTCAGATACTTACAGATATAGATTCGATATTTACATGTATAGTTTCAAGTTATATCATATTGGTTTGATTTGGATTTAGCATTGATGTCTTCTCCATGACTCCGATGATTGCGGGATGCTTGACGGAGTTTTGATTTGAGTTATATACTCATTTTTCAAGCGCATGCGCTGCGCTACGATTTGTTTTATGTATTTATGATTTCGGAGCCCCGACGACTTGATGGTTTTGCTTAGATGTTTTAGTATTTGGGGGGAGTTTTAATTTAAATTCGGGGACCGAATTTCTTTAAGGGGGGAAGATTGTAGCGTTTTGAAAATCGTTTCGGTGAAATTTCGGAAAAATCGGTAAAATGAGGGGGTTTTCTGTAAAAAGTCAAAATATAAATATCTTATTATAAAAATTAAATATAAATATTCTAGCTATGTAATTGCTATTATTTAGTGTTTATTGAGCCGCTGGTGAAATTTCAAATTTTCTGAAAAAAATATAATTTTATTATTATTTTAAGCCGTCACTAATACATTTAATTAGGAAAAATTACAAATTGGAATGAGTTGAAACAAATTTTGTGCATCATAAAACATTAAATAAAATTTTATCATGTGGTTTTTGGAACGAAATCATTTGCCAAAACGGTTTAGAAATTATTGAAGAAAAAAGGCTTTTTTAGCGTTAATGGATGTTTGGGGTATTGTATTTATCATTTTTCATCACCCCACACCCGTACCCACACCCACACACCCCCATTCACTTCTCCCCTTAGCTAAATTCAGCAGCCCCCATTTCTTCCCCACTTGAATTTCAAAGGAAAAGAAATGAAAGAAAAGAAAAGAAAATAGATAAATTAGTTAGACTTTTGACCTTGAATTGACTTTGACTTTCTCCCCATTTTTCTCCACCTCCCTCTCTCTCCTCCCCCACTCATTTTCTGGCCAAAATCTGAACCCCAACAGCCCTTCATTCTTCACCTCCTTCTCTTTAAAAAATTTCTTCAAAAATGCTTGAAAAATCCACAAAAAATCAAGCAAAAATCCAAATCAAAATCCACCTCCTACCCATTTTCCCTTGGCTACCATAGCATGGATCTAGGGATTTAGATTTCAATTTGGGAGGCTAAGTGTGCTTGTGGGTTCTTCAAATTATTTGGGTATAAATTCTAACCTTTTTGCTTAATGTGTTGTTAATTGCTTAGGTTAGCTTAATTAATTGTTTAATTAGGTTTTTAATTAGTTTTAGGTGCATGATTTAAAATTCAAGAGAGGGGTTTGATTTTAAATTGGTATTTTGTGTTGTGAGATTTAGTTTATGTGATATAATTGACATATTAATGTTATGCTAAATCCAATTTAAGTTGCTAGTTTGCATATTTGTTAATTTAAAAGTTATAATTATATAATTGCTAACTAGGTTTTTGGAAATTTATTAAATGGTTTAAATTAAAATATGATTAAGGTTTCATGACATTATTAGCATTATAAATTTTGGTTTAATACTATTGTATATGCAAAACTAAGCTTAATGGATGAATTGTGAAATTTACTTTAAAAAGTGTAAAAATTGATATGTTTGCAAACTAGAATTTTGGAGTTTATGAAATTTAATGAGATTAAATTATGGGAATTATTTTTATGACTTATTTAAGATATTTAGTGAATATTGTGGCCGCTAGATTGTTTATACATCGAGTTCTGTACTAAAACGGTGATTTGTGCTTGCTAGATTTTCGGAAAAATGACTTTTTGAGTGAAATTGGGGTTTTTGTGAATTTTAAGCTATTTTATATTATAATTAGTGCTTGTAATTGTACAAATGAATGTGTTGGGAGCTTTCTCGATGGTTTGGCGTTTGTACGCCGACGTCGAGGGTTTTTAGGTCGATTTGTGAAAGCAACCTTAGGTTTTGACCTATGTGGGTTTCGTGCGTCGTTTTGGTCATGAGTCGGATTTTAATGCGATATGGTGCGTTATGATATGTAGGTACCCCATGTGGACTTCGAGACGACAAGAAAGCGCGTGGCGACGTCGGCACCGGCGAGCGAGGACCAGGTGAGTAGATTTATATCTACGGGGAGAAGTCGGGTGGATGGCGTATAGCACCCCCGCAGTTCGTGGTGATGTATACGAATACGTATACACACACACACATATATATATATATATATATATATATATATATATATTGTTTGAGTTATTGATGATAAATATGGATATTTGGTGTTCTTGGATGATTGAGTGCCGCGAAACCCTAGAGTAGCGGTCGCACACACTTGCACACACCCATCCATACTTGCATACTTTCTTCTTTCTTTTATGCACATACGGGAATATATAGTTATGTGTTCACATAGGTATAGGACTATGTGTTCACATACGGATTTGGGGATGATACTTGGGATTGAGATGAGTCGATGAGATTTGTGTTGAGATTGTGATATCGGTGATATGGCAGGATTCGTACTTGAGGTATGTCCTGGTGTTATAGCGAATCTTGGGGTGACGATACGGATGAGTGGTATTATAAATAGGTGGTCGACATGTGATCGTGATAGGAGATGTGTTATGCTAGGATATTGGTCCTAGGCTATATTGGGCGATGTATACCCCTTGATGATGATATGTGCTGATGATATCGGTTTGTACGAGACTGTCGATCAGTAGTCAGATCATGACTATATTGATGATATTAGTATTGTACTAGACATAGGTCAGTACCTTAGACTATGATCTTTGATAAAGAGGATACCGGATGAATAGTGTGATGAATATGATTTTGACCCGTACCCAGATTTGGGATGCCGTACGACGGATTTACGTACCAGCTATATTGATGATTGATCCGCACTCTTGACTTGGGATGCCTGATTATAGATATGGTATCGGATATGATATTATTGAGGCGGGATCACCGACTATACATATACAGGTATGTATATGTATCGACTCAGATGATAGGCGGTTTCCTTACCTGTAGTTCAGCTTGTTAGTTCAGCCGTATAGTTTAGTGTAGTTGTTAGATTAGATTAGACTTCTTACCTATTTCAAAAACTAACGAATCGTGGGCATTTTTAAAGACAGCTCAAGGGAATCTACGGATATTTCAAAAAAGACGTATCATTTCATAAAAACACCGTAGCCCCTATTTTCAAAACCCCATGATTCGTGTTATTTCAAAAGGCACCGTTCGTAGGACTTATATTAGATTATTGCAGATTAGTTATCGTTGTGTCTAGTATTCAGCTCCCGCACATTTTTGTTGTTCGCTCTGCCTCGGATATTTATTTTGCTGCATATTCCATTATTGATATCATGTTGTTAGGACACCAGCACCATTACCGATGATGCGTATGTACCACGTACACCTACTTGCCGGCTCACACACATCTTCATCGGTAATTGCCATGTCACGTACACTTTAGAGAATATAATTGCTTGACTTAGATTGTTAGCTAGTAGTGTTGACATGATATTAGTATACTTCCCTTATATGTCATATTAGACATTGTAGTTATTACCTACCACTTCATGCATACTGTTATTCAGTTGTTCATGCCTAGTTCATTATCATTGACATATGCACTTGTGATGATTTCTTGAGATTTATGATATTTCTAGATTTCGGGGAAAGCCGCAAAATTTACAACTTATGATCTTTTAAAATATAAAATGTTGCGGTTTTCTAGTGATGTAAGTGTCGTCCACCATGAGTTTGCTGTGGTTTTGGAGATCCGTGTCGAGGAGTGGAGGAACCGTCACGGGTACATGGTGGGCCCGATATGGTACCCCGGGGCAAGAGGAATGTGGTGTTGATGTTGAGCCTGGCTGGGGAGCACTACCTACCGGTGATATTACCCGACGCGTCGGATATCCGGAGGATACCGTCGTGGTCTTGAGATGGATGGTAGGGGCCGGTCTGGACTGACGGCGCCCTAGATATTGAGATTGAGACATTGATATTTCGAGACAGTGAGATTTATGTTTTGTGTCGATGCTAGACACTGTTGATACTGATTTCATTTATGATACCTCAGTTTAAAAATACGAAGGAAATCTCACTAATTTATGAAAACAGTTTCTTCATTTACATGTATTCTGTTTCATGCATGCATACCTTATTCATATGATATATTGCTACCTGAGGCACTGACACGGGCACATGAAATTACACTCGGGTTAGATATTACCCTAGACATTGTCATAGGCTGCCTGTTATACATATATTTGAGGATATATTATGATCATTGACCTAGGTTGCGTTATTTATGCGATTTCTGTGCGTAGATGTTTTTCTATTCACGAGTTGGCAACTCACCCCCGTTGTGCCCCAGTTTCTTGCAGGTTTGCCGTACAGGTTTCATTACGGCTTTGCGGGCTCAGTTTCATTCGGGTGACTTGCTAGTAGGTGGGTTTTTTCTTGTATCGTACCCATCATATTATCTTGTATATCATTATTCTTTTGTATCTAGATATTCCATCAACCAAACATGTATTTATTGAGATAGAGACCAGTGTTGTTTAGTCTATCGACCTTAGAGTCGCGCGTTGTATTTATACGGATTTCATGCTGTTTTGAGTTTCCTTTGAGTTTTTAATCCTCGCCGTTGGCGTTGTATATTATATTGCTTGTGTGGTGGTGACCGTCGATTGAAGAAGAGCTAGCTCCCGCTTGGGGATGCCTTTTATTGATTTCGTATACTATTCATGTTGTATCCCGTTTGGGAGCCAGTATTTGCAAAGGAGACTCTGCCGAAATTTTTAGAAAATACTTGATGTTTTTAAAAACCGCATAATTTGGTTTATGCTATTAAAACTTCTTGATTTAAATTGGTTTTCCTACTCTCTACTACTCTTCTTGGTTTGGATTTCTGGGTTTTCGGCTTACTTAGAATACGTACGCCTTGAGACGTTCGTAGTTTAAGTGCCGGTCATGTTCCGTACTTTCGGTTCGTGACACAGATGAACCATGTATCTATAGTAGATTTGTAGCGAGAACTGTAGTATTCCTCGTTTTATACGTGGATGACATTCTCTTAATAGGAAATGACACTCCTATGCTACAATCTGTCAAGGGGATCTTGTCACACAGGTTCTCCATGAAAGACCTAGGTGATGCCTCATACATCCTGGGGATCCGGATCTATCGTGATAGATCCAAGAGGATATTAGGACTTTCACAGTCTAGGTACATCGACACCATACTGAAAAGATTCAGTATGGAAGATTCCAAGCACGGTAATCTACCGGCTTGTCACGGGATCACCCTCTCCAAAGAGATGTCTCCCAAGACTGATTTGGAAAGGGATCACATGTCTATTATACCCTACGCTTCTGCGGTAGGCTTTATAATGTATGTGATGTTGTGTACCAGACCGGATGTAGCTTATGCACTGAGTGTAGTAAGCCGGTATCAGTCAAACCCTGGGGAGAAACACTGGATAGCGGTAAAGAACATTCTCAAGTACCTGAGGAGGACTAAGGAGATGTTCTTGGTGTATGGCGGAAAAGACCTCCAGATCAAGGCCTTTGCTGACTCCAGCTTCCACAGTGACAAGGATGATTCCAAGTCCATGTCGGGTTTTGTCTTTACCCTCAATGGAGGGGCGGTGTGTTGGAAGAGTTCCAAACAGGAAACCGTTGCAGACTCGACGATGGAAGCGGAATACATCGCTGCGTCTGATGCCGTAAAAGAAGCTGTCTGGATGAGGAAGTTCTTGAAAGAACTTCAGGTGGTTCCGTCCATTGTTGATCCAATACCTCTGTATTGCGACAACAACGGGGCTATAGCTTTAGCGAAGGAACCCAGGTCCCATCAGAGATCCAGACACATCTTGAGGCGGTATCACCTGATCAGGGAGATCGTGGATCGCCAGGAGATCGAGGTTCGGAGGGTTGCTTCAGAAAACAACACTGCAGATCCATTCACCAAGGCCTTGCCCCAGACTCAGTTCGAGCGGCTGATCGAGATGATAGGTCTTCGATATGCCAGTACATGGCCTTAGTGCAAGTGGGAGATTGTTAGTGTATATGCCCTAGAGGCCATTACTGTATCATACTAGTTTGTATATTACTTAATGGAAGCTTGGGATATTCACCTTGTATATACAATCTTGCTCAAAATAGTAGTATGCTACTTGGTTTGTTTCTACTTCAATGTGTACATGTGTTTATTTTAGTATATCACCTATACACATTAGCGGAGCCCTTAGGATCTTTGCTTGATTACCAGCGTTGTGATGGCAGTCACACTAGTGGGGGCTGGGTAATCTATAAGCACATCCTTATGCAGGTCCCTAGTCGTAGGACTATCGAGACAGGGCATCGATACTCCGGAGTAGACTAGCGTATGCGCTTCTCATCCCAGTGTGGGAGATGGTCTGTCCCACAGCCATCAGTACGTCGTACTGGATATAGTATGCGGGTGCTCGTTGGGTTACGAGTACAATGGACAGGACTCGTCGGGAACTGACCGGTTGGTATTATACCTATCGTCAGTTATCAGTTCCCAGGTGACATGAGTACAGCTTAGTCCACTGACTTGACACTGTCGCTTCGCCTCGAGTGTGTTCCCACTGTACTTTGATTACTACCCTACCACGGCTCAAAGATGTCGTGCAAACAGGTAGTAGTTGGGTGCAATCCCGAAGCACTTGGAGGCAGTGACGGTTAGACAGGATTCGTCTCTCCCAGTATTGGGGGTTGACATCGCGCTGTGTCTAGGAGAGCCATTACACGAGTAGTCCCTGGCCAGGGCAAGCGAGATATACTGGTAGGCTTCCAGTGTTATCTCAGGGTGTTTTGGGCTTCACTCCGACACAACTTGTACCGCTATTAGGGGACTGACGTTTACCGCCCCCTAGGCCCGCCATGCGATGTATCAGACGAACAGACCGGACTGTACGGAGACTATCACAGTCAGACTCAGTAGGAGTTCAGATGGGTTTCACCTCGTCAGTCTTCTTGTCGGCATCTACCTGGGGACCGTTACGTACAGCTAGTGCCGCTTGCGGTCTGTGGTTAAATCCACTGCCAGCGTAGTGTCGAGTCTTTAGAGTCCCACACAGAAAGCTATTCGCCTTTAGGCAAAAGAGTAGAGGTCGCATGGTTTTGCGACAGGTCGCATGGTTTTGCGACAGGTCGCATGGTTTTGCGACAGGGTTCGGTCACATCCGTGCACTTGTGCACGTACAGTGTCCGGACAGTTAACACTAGCGGGCTTTGGTTTAACCCAGATCCTAGTGTACGTTTTGGGATTGGTTTTTCTAGTATGTATTCGTGTTCCTCGGAACGCGGATGCTGGTGTGTATGAACAGTTGACGGAGAGACAAAGGCAGAAGATTCTCATTACGGTTGTGGACTGTTGACTGTTGACTGTTGACTTCTTGCTAAACCCTAATGAGAATATGATATATGATTAACAATAATATTAATTAAGTATTATGGTGACATGGTTGTTGAGGGGTTGACTTTGTTGACTTGTTGACTTTGTTGACCGGTTGACTAGGTTGGACTAGTTGACCATCATGATGACAATGGCTATCATTTCATGGCAAAGACTTTTTGCTTGCTTGTTCTCTTATGGAAAATGAGTGCATGAAATGATATGGCTATTGTAGCTTAAACCATCACATAATACTTGATTGCTATGATTTTTTATGATGGCTTTGGATTATGAGAGCCAAGAGAGAAAAGTCTTTCTCATTCTATCATTTTCATTCTCTCTCTTGTTCTTGAGCTCTCATCTTCTTCCTCTTGCTCTCCCTCTCTTTAGTCTATGGTTCACTTGTCTCATGTGTTGAGAACCAAGAACCATAGAGAAAATCCCAACACACTCTCCTCTACTCACTCTAGTTCACAAGGTTTAGCAAACCGAGTGAACTAGTTTCTTCAAAGTTTGAAGAAGAAGCCAAAGGTAGAAGCTTTCGGGTGGATCGATCTTCGGCGCAAGGAGACGAAGGGGTGAAGCCGATCCGTACAACATCGAGGCTTGAAGACGAAGGAGTTCAAGAAAGAAAGGTATAACCCCCTAACCGAGTAATTAACAACTCCTAGTTAGGATGTTAGTTAGATGTTTAACAAAGATCCGGTTTTGAGTCCATGTTACCGCCTCTAGAAAATCGTTTTTCACCAAATTCCGCATGCCCGAAAGTACCGGGAGAGGTAGCATGGACTTACAGGGAAATGGCCGGTCTCATAAGCCATTGGTATAAGTTGGTTCACCTAAGATGTATACAGGTGCTCATTAGGTTATGAGTACACCGGACAGGACACGCCGGGAACATGCTAGTTGGTATTATACGTATCGTCAGATAGCAGTTCCCTGGTGATATGTGTACAGGTTAGTTCATCGACCTAAGGTCGTCATTTGTCTCGTGTGAGTTCCCACTGTGCTTTGATTTCTACCCTACCACGGCTCAAAGGAGTCGTGCAAACTGGACTTTTTTGGGTACAGTCCCGAGCCACATGGAGGCAAGTGAGCGGATCGGCAGGGGATTCGTCTCTCCCAGTATTGGGGGTGAGATCGCGCTGTGTCTAGAAGAGCCATTACACATAGCCCTCGGCCGAGGCTGGAGATTTATTGGTAGGTACTCCAGTAGTATCTCAGGGTGTTCTGGGCCACTCTCTGACACGACTTATACCGCTATTGTAGGTCTGACGTTACCAGCCCCTAGGCCGATATGCGATACTCATAGACAAACGGACCGGATTGTATGTATATTGTCACTGTTAGACTCAGTAGGGTTTATGGATGAGTTCGCTCGTCAGCTTCCCTTCCAATCAATACATAGGCAACCGTTACGTACAGCCAGTACCTCTGACGTGCTAGTGGTTATACCCAGTGCCAGTATGTTGATGATTCATTAGAGTCCCCCACAGACACTTTCCCAAGTTCGGGCGAAACGTTGTAGAGGCCGTATGGTTTTATGGCAGGGTTAGGAAAATGCACGTGCGTTTTCGCACGTGTCATATTTCGGGCAGATAATATTGGTCGGCTTTGGTTTAAGCCGGATCCGAGTATTATACTGTGTAGATATAATATCTTTGTCTCAGTTCCATTTGTATTCGGTCATAATACAAATGCGGGTATGTTTATACTGATACGGGGTTATCCTGAAATTCGTTTCAGGATCACTTTTGGAAGTTGCCAGTTTCTAGTTTTCTATCGGCCGTATTTAACATCGGTTAAATACGGATTTATCTTTTCTTGAGATGAGTGTGGAAGTTTCTAGAGGCTTCTAGAAGGTGGTGACTAGGTTCATGCATCTTTGTGACTCATTAGTGCTTTTAATGATGTTTGATGACTAGGGTTAATGATTCATCATTTGCATTAAAGGTATTCACACTAGGTGTTATATGACTCATGCTTTCATTATTGTTATGATAAGTATTATGCTTGTTATTCTCACCATCCCTCCTCTTACACTCACCCCCCTTGCCTATATAGTGGCCGGCCCCCTCTCTAGGGTGGGCATGGGTTCATTTTGGATAAAAAGAAGATGATAGTTTTGGTTCATAAAAGGATATAACCTCATTTCTCATTCCACCCGATCCAAAAGGCAACTTCATTAACCGTTCGTCCATAGCCTTGGACGTAATGAGACAAAGTGTTCTACTCATTCTCTACATCAATCTTGGTCATCTCTTTTAGCAAACTTGATGATCGAGTTGCCTCGGTTCAGAGGCGGGAGCCCGTTTAAAGATCCGTCGACGTGGTGCCACCTGGACGAGAAAACTGGAGATTCAGGAGATTGGAGCAGCCGCAACAAAGCGTGGGATGATGGTTGAAGACCGAAGGACTCGGATCATTCGGTATAACTCTTCTACCCACTTTGTAGTTTGTTAGTTTAGCTTTAATAGCAGATCCGGGTTATAGTACGCGATAGCGCCAGTTGTTAAAAGTTTTTGTTCCGCATTTGGCGTCTATTAGACGCCCGGGGCGCTACCGTGGACTTACAGTGGTATCAGAGCCTCTCCATTAAGCTTTACTAACTTGTGCTAACATGTTTAAAATATCTATCGAACGGATTTTCAAAATCGCAATTTTCCATGTTCTAAGTTTTTGTCGGTTTTAAAAGGGTTCTAAAAATAATTTTACATATCACAGAAAACAGAGCAGGCTTTTCTAAGCACTCTGAGAAAATTTGGGCACGTGATCCCTCATTACCACAGCGGATCCGCGGTCAAACCTAGGGTTTGACCGCGGAACCACGGCCGTTTTGAGGGAACAGTGCACCAAGTTTTCCAGAGAGCTTCACATCAGGAAATTGTGGTTTCTGGATTTGTTTGTTTGTGCCCAGATTTTTTTACTGTACAGCAAATGTACGTGGGGACCACTTCGGGAAGTTTTGTCGATCGAAATTTTAAACTTGTTAGTATGCAGTACTTACTTTATATCTCCGACCGGGAATGTCATTTGATCGGTAAACCGCGTCTAATTGCTATAGTTCTTTTAGACGGGTTTGCGAACGTGACATTCGCGTTGATGTTCTGTGTTGTGCTGTGATGTTGCGGATTTGTCGTGGTGGATAGCAGGGTGCAATGATAGTGCAGTTTGGATTTATTTATACATTTGATATTGCGGGGAGAGCGTCCAACATGTGGACCGCCGTCACTGCCTGTTGTATAATATTCTTTTAGGGCACGACCGGGTTGAGGTCGATGTACCCGTTGTACATTTTTTTTATTTTTATTTCTGTACTAAGGTTTATCGCGCGAAGGAGTGCATGAATAGCCGGGTTCTGGAGAGCAACGGGTCCGTATCTCATGGCTTTGAGATGCAGAGGGGCCTCACTCTAGAATTGGCAGACTATTTGCCGCACTAGTAGGGGGTACAGGTTGACCCAAGGAGGGGTGCTCAATTTACCGGATTCCGTGAAGTGCCGGGTGTTCCATTCACTATGTTGTGGGGACTAGCTCGCTTCAGGTTTTGGCGGGTAACTTGCCGCACCCGTAGGGGTCTAGGTTGTTAGTTATGTATATGCCCTAGAGGCCATTGTTGTACATATGATGTATATTATGATAGATGCTTGGATATATACAGAGAGGAATTTCTTGCTCGTCATGATAGTATGCTATTTGGTTTCACTTTATCTTAACATGTTGACTTGTATTGGTTTACTGTCTTTCTCTCACATGTTGATAAAGCCCTTAGGATCTGTACTCGACTACTGGGATTATGATAAGATCATACTAGTGGGGCCACGGTAGTCGATGAGTACATCCTATAAATGTTCCTAGTCGAGGGTATATCGAGACGGGGCATCGATACACCACAGTAGACTAGCGTATACGCATCTTGACCCATATGATGGGCGATGGATGATCCCATATCCATCAGTGTTTGACATCAGAGATGGTGTACGGGTGCTTAGTGGAGACTGGGTACACTGGACGGACTCGCCGAGAACTCCCAGATGGTGATATACGACATGTCAGATGGCAGTTCTCCAGTGACACTGGTACAGGGTAGTCTGTAGACCCGAGATCGTCATAGAGTCTTGTGTGATTCCTATTGTGCTTTGATTTCCACCTTACCACGTCAAAGAGGGCGTGCAAAACGGTGGCTTTTGGGTACAGTCCCAAATCACATGGAGGCAATGAGCGATAAGAGGGGATTCGTCTCTCCCGGTATAGGGAGTTGATGTTGTGCTGTGTTTGATTGGCTATAACTCGAAGTCCCTGTCCAGGGCTGATATAGAGATATACTGGTAAGTGTTGCCAGTAGTTTCTCGACCCGTTATGAGCCTCACATTGACACGACTTATCGGTTACTGGGGTCTGACATACCACCCCTAGACTTGATATGCGACATATCAGACGAACAGACCGGACTGTACGGGAGTGTTACTGATTGGATTCACAGGAGACGGACAGGCTAGCTTGTTGATCTTCTGATCGTTCAATACCTGGGTGGCTGTTACGTTTAGCTGACCGCTTGCAGCTTGTGGGTGTTTGATATGATCATCACCTGCTACCGGCGTATTGACAAATCTTTAGAGTCCTACACAGAGGTTTCTTGGCTCAGGCAAAACGGAGTAGAGGCACATATATGATATGTGCAAGACCGAGGATAATGCAATATGAGATACCGTATTATATTCTCGTGATATTTAGATATAAACCGGGTCATCGGATCAAGTGTTGATTCGATGAATCGGTACATGATATATTAGTCGGTTTTATTCGATATAGCCGGATCGTCGGATCAAGTGTTGATTCGATGATTTAATGTATAATGATATATATGATATATTGTATTACATTATCTAATATTGGCTCGCTTTATTATTTCATTTTCTCACCGGATTAATACATTGATATATATGCGATATATGTTAATTGTATTATTTTCTTTTGTTGCAAATATATAATATATATGTGATATATATTATTGTGACATGATATGATTTATTATGAAACATGTTTAAGGATGATAAAAAGGGATTAGGGTTTGATTAGGGTTAGCTCCTTCTTGTTCATTCTAGAAGGATTCTCTTTTGTCTTGGTTAAGATATTATGGTTGATACTTATCCTTGACTCATACTTAATCTAACCAAACCCTAGCTCTAGTTTATTCTCTACAAAGGTTTAGCCTCTCATCCTTGACCATGGTTTCATAATCAATCATATACTCTTATCTACTATTCATCACAAAAGGATTATTCTCATTATTCTTCATCTTCTTCTCTCTTGAGTTTGAGAGAGAGTTCACTTGTGATTTCTTTTGTGATGAGTTCTTGTGAGAAAATGATATAAAAAGAAAGAATAAATACTACTCCATCATCCTCATCTAATCTAGCCCATTAGATTAGGGTGTTCACCTCATTAGAGTGAGAGAGCTTGAGCTATTGCAACTTCGACGTAGATCATCGGAGAAAAGGAATACGACAAGCTATCATGGATCGTTCGAGTCGTGGAGCCTCTCTTGAGTCCGGGAGATCATGGATCGCGGCGAAGGGACTTCTATTCGGAGCTTGTGAAGCGAAGGAGCGGACTACAAAGGTTGTAATCCCTCACACTTAGTATTAAAGATGTTATCTAGCATGTTAAACCCTAATAATCTAGCAAAGATCCCGTCTTTGGGTTGTTCGGCACATCTAAAATTTTATTCAGGCATGTTTGATGCTTTATGAACCTTCACAAGAGTGCATAGGAACCTTACAGTGGTATCAGAGCCAAGCTAGAGCATTAGGCGACGTGTTTACGAAGTTAAAACTCCGATCGAACCCGAACCGACAAAACAAAACCCCTCTCTGGATATTTTTCAAAAATGCGATTTTTTCTGAATTATAAATACCTGAAAATTCAGCAGAGAAAAATAAGAATAACTGTGAAATTCGATGATGTGATCCGTACAGACAACCGCGGAATTGCGGCCGTACCCTGCTTGGGTCGCGGTTCCACGGTAGTAATGCTTGATGTGACTGTTGTTTTTTCACAGTAATTCTTTTTAAATACTTAAATAGTTTCTGGTATTTTTATTTTGACTCAAGGGTTTAGTGTTCTGGGGTTTATTTTGTAATCGTAGATTCGATCGGAAAATTTAAATTCGTTATTATTTCCGGATATTTAGAATCTGTTAAAATGTTCGAACGGATATTATTAACTCAATTTTTCCCGGCACGAAAAACTTTCAAGTGTTGAATTTTTATCGGGTTTAAATCTTTCGGAAATGCGTGCAAGTTCTGTGGTGGACCCTCTAGAAGACAACAAACCTTAACTCGATTATGTGACCGTCTTTAACTGCCTTTTGAACCTTCGGGTTTGGGGCAGTACGGCGTACCACATGTGAGGCGTTGGCTTGACCCTTCTACGGCTGGACCGCTACTACTGTAACACATTCCGGATTATTTGAACTCCGCTCAAGTGTTGAGCAATTTGGGAAATTTTGGGTATTTGATCATTCGATCGGAAAGTTTAATACTGTCTATTTATCTTGAATGTGATACAATATGTGGAATTCATAGAGTTAGGCATGAAATGAGAAGTATGTGATATTTCGGATTTACGATGTCTAAAGTGATTATGGATTCCAAATATTGTAGTTTTACAATTTCTTTTCTGTGACCGTAAGTGTAGTATATGTAGTTGTATTGCAGGTTTTCGTTGCTATACGACAACGACGATCGGTGTATGCATACTTACTTACGTTGATGATATATGATATTATGTGTTGCTGTGATATGTTATATTGGATCGTCGTGTTCTGAATAGCCGGGGGTTTTATGTGAGATGAGGGTGTTTATTTTCATTCATGTAAAATTCATTTGTATGTAATATTCTTTTATTAGGGCACTTCCGGGATAAGGTTGATGTCACCCTTGTATATTATTTATTTTTCCGCATTAGGTTGACCCAAGGAGGGGAGCACAAGTAACCGGGTTCTAGGGTCCAGTGGGAGGCCATCTCGAGGAGTCGAGACCGGGTCTCCTAACCCTAGAATTGGCAGTGTTACTTGCCGCTCTCGTAGGGGTCTTGGGATGTGGGTTTGGCTATTTATCGCGACCGTGGAATCCGTATTTTATACAGGCTCGTATTGAAAACACGGATGTCCTAGTATATCCAATATTTCATATATGTTCTTCTGCTGCAATGTTCTGTGATGAGATCATATTACTGCCTGAGACGAATGCTTATATATATTATATATATATATATGCTGATATATAAATATTACTGCTTTCGTTTCTTCTGTGATGCTTAGGAAACATAAGCTGATGGGAATTTTTATTAATGAGATTAATAAAAGGAAAAGAAACCTAAAAGATGTTGTAGAATCAAAACTTTATTAAAAGGGTAGCTACAGTTTTGCTTTGCATAGAAGTATATATGATATACCCTGCACCTTATTCGATGAGGAAAGAGCCGAGATCCATTCACCGGGCGTGACCTCTTTAGCGAAACTGGCAGATGCTACAAAACTCGGTTTGTCTTTTGATTGCTTTTAGAGTTTTGCTTTGCACGGTGATATATATGATATGTCCTGCACCTTATTCGATGAGGAAAGAGCCGAGATCCCTTCACCGGGAGTGACCTCTTTAGCAAAACTAATGAAAGCCTCAAAAACACTCCATTTCAAAAATTTCACATGATTCTACGACGATATCAAGTTCATTACGCTCATGGTTTTCTGAAAAACCTGCGTAGCCCTCCGTCATTTCAGATAGAGACTAGTTAGTATTCGTGCTGCGTTTGTTGACCTTAGCCAAGACGTGGTGTATGGTAGCTAATTAGTATTTATCTGCTAAAACATGAGATGTGATTGAGTTAGGGTAGTCGTGCGACTTTGTTGACCTTAGCCAAGGGTCGTACGGGTGGGTTTAATTCAATCAGGAAATGACGGGTTGAACTTGACTAGCACTTATGATTTGTTGACCTTAGCCAAGGTCATAAGTTGCTAGGGGTAAAAGCATTATCGGGAATTTCAAGTGTTGAAATTTGCAATGAGATTGCATACCTCCTATGAGATAGTTGGATCCCGATACCCACTGCGAGTAAGAGTTACTCCTGGGAGAGTTTTACACAGGACAATTAGCCGATCAAGTAGGTGTCTAGAAAAGTGTTAACGAGGTTACGCCTCTGGGAAAACGAGGTTTACTTTAATTAGGTCCGTGCGAAAGCACGGGGAACCTCCCTCAAGTACCGACACTGATCTGGCTGAAAGATTGACGAAATTGTAGGGTGTAATTAATCCCGGCTAATCTTACCTTTTAGGGTTTGAAGGTAGATTTGATAAAAACAGTGGGAGACATCCTGATTAGATAAGATAATAACCAATCTAATCTTACAAGAGCATACGCTAAAGTATTTTCTTCTCTCTCTCTCCAGGTAGCGACCATGTCAGGCCATAATCAAGATAATAATATGGATATATTGACTGAACCCGCTTATTATACTGAGCAGGGGAACGTTGGACCCATTCTTTCTTATAAGAGTTATAAGACTGAACAGGGAATAGGAGAATATCTGGATTCTCAAGCCGCCCAAAAGAACATGCATGTTGATGCATCTTCTTCAGGTGTGTTAGTTATTGAGAACTGTTTCTCAGTTCACCCTACGTCCTGGGTATTAGATACCGGATCAGGATCCCACATATGTAAATTGTTACATGGGCTACGTAAAGGTAGAGAACTGGGAAAGGGTGATCATTTCGTTCAAGTAGGGAACGGTGCAAGTATTGCAGCCAAAGCAGTTGGCGAATATCACCTAGTTTTGCCAAGTCGTAATACACTGATTCTAAATGAGTGCTATTATATACCGAACATGATGTGCAACATTATATCAGTTTCTTTATTAAGTAAAGAAGGATATAATTTTGTAGTAAAGGATAATGTTATGAACATATTCCTAGATCAAAAGTTGATTGCATCAGGCTCGTTACATAATGGCATATTCATTCTAAATCAGAATACAGTCCTCAATATACAAAACACACACAAGAGGAAAAATTCAGAAATGAACGAATCCTTCTTGTGGTATTGTAGACTTGGTCATATCAATGCGACACGACTGGCTAAGTTACATAAGGATGGTTATTTGAATCTGTTCGAATTATCATCTTATGATACTTGCCATTCATGTCTCAAAGGAAAAATGACCAAAGCTCCGTTTAGTGGACACGGAGAAAGAGTTACCGAACTCTTAGGACTGGTACATAGTGATGTATGCGGTCCCATGTCTATGCATGCCAGGAACGGTTCTTCCTACTTCATTACATTCACTGACGATCTCTCAAGATTCGGATATGTATTCCTGATGAAACACAAGTCTGAAGCTTTTGAGAAATTCATAGAATATAAGCACGAAGTAGAGAATCAAACGGGCAAAAGTATTAAGATTCTTCGATCTGATCGAGGAGGTGAATACTTAAGCAATGAGTTCCTAGATTATCTAAAAAAGAATGGGATTCTCTCTCAGCTTACTCCTCCTTATACACCACAGCACAACGGTGTATCGGAGCGGAGGAATCGCACCCTATTATATATGGTGCGCTCTATGATGAGTACAGCTGAGTTACCTATTTCCTTCTGTGGGTATGCGCTGGAGATAGTCATATACCTATTGAATAGAGTTCCAACTAAATCTGTGCCTACCACTCTATATGAGATATGGAATGGGAAGAGACCATCTCTTAAAAGAGTTAAGATATGGGGTTGTCCGGCTTATGTTAAAAAGCAAAATCCGGACAAACTCGAGACACGATCAGTTCTTTGTAAGTTTGTAGGATATCCAAGCAATTCGTATGGATATCTATTCTACCACAGTGAACAACAAAAGGTGTTTGTTGCTTAACATGCCACCTTTTTAGAAAAGGAATTTCTTATAAAAGAAATTAATGGCGATGAGGTAGAACTGGAAGAGGTTCCAGCAACACAAACTACAACTGAAGATTTAGTGGAACCAGAAGATTCAGTAGTACCCGACGAACCCCAGCCTCTCCGCCGATCTAGCAGGGTTTCTCATCTGCCTGAGAGATACTACGGTTTTCTCATTGATGGTGGAAGCGAGGATTGCATCATGGAAGATGATGACCCGACTAGTTTCGAGCAGGCCATCACGAGTGGTGACTCTGTGAAATGGCTGGATGCAATGCGATCTGAGATGGAATCCATGTACACCAATAAAGTATGGACTTTAGAAAATGCTCCTGAAGGGGTAAAACCCATTGGGAGCAAGTGGATTTTTAAAAAGAAATTTGGTGTAGATGGAAAAGTTGAGACTTTCAAAGCTAGACTTGTAGCAAAGGGTTTTCGTCAACGACCAGGTGTGGATTATGACGAAACTTTTTCTCCAGTGTCTATGCTTAAGTCCATCCGGATCTTACTTGCCATTGCTGCATACCATGACTACGAAATCTGGCAAATGGATGTTAAGACCGCCTTTCTAAACGGTGATTTAGAAGGGTGCGTGTACATGACTCAGCCAGAGGGCTTCATAGATAGTGGGAGCAGCGGAAAGGTGTGCAAGCTGCTTAAATCCATTTATGGGTTTGAAGCATGCATCGCGGAGTTGGAACATCTGTTTTGATGTAGTAGTCAAAAAGTTTGACTTCACAAAAATATAGATGAACCATGTATCTATAAAAATGTAGCAGAGAGTAAGGTTGTCTTCCTCGTATTATACGTGGATGGCATACTCTTGATAGGAAATGATATTCCTATGCTGCAATCAGTCAAGCTCTTCTTATTACAAATATTCTCAATGAAAGATCTAGGTGATGCCTCCTGCATATTGGGGATTAGGATCTATAAAGATAGATCCAAAAGGATACTGGGATTGTCCCAATCCAAGTACATTGACACCATACTAAAGAGGTTTAGTATGGAAGAATCCAAGCGTGGGAACAAACCCACAATCTCTGGACTCACTCTCTCCAAAGAGATGTCTTCCAAGACTGATTTGGAGAGAGCTCGCATGCAAGGGATACCCTATGCTTCGGCAGTAGGCTCTATCATGTATGCGATGCTATGTACCAGACCCGATGTAGCATACTCACTAAGTGTAGTGAGTCGGTATCAAGCAGATCCTGGAGAGAGTCACTGGACAGCTGTGAAGAACATTCTCAAGTACTTGCGAAGGACTAGAGACATGTTCTTGGTGTATGGTAACGGAGAACTCCGGGTGGAGTCCTTTACTGATTCCAGCTTCCAAAGTGATAAGGACGACTCTAAGTAGTACTCGGGATTTGTCTTTACCCTCAATGGAGGGGCGGTATATTGGAAGAGTTCCAAACAGGATACCGTTGTAGACTCGACGATGGAGGCTGAATACATCGCTACCAACGATGCTGCCAAAGAGGCTGTCTGGGTTAAGAAGTTCATTGGTAAACTTGGTGTGGTTCCATCCATTAAGTATCCAATACCACTGTATTGTGATAACAATGGAGCTGTGGCTTTGGCCAAGGAACCCAGGTCCCATTAGAAATCCAGACATATTCTGAGGCGGTATCACCTGATCAGGAAGATAGTTGATCACCGGGAGATCGAGGTCAGGAGAGTAGATACGAAGGACAACACTGCGGATCCACTCACGAAGGCCATTCCCCAGATACAGTTTGAGAGATTATTCGGGATGCTAGGTATGAGATACTACAGCAGCTGGCCTTAGTGCAAGTGGGAGATTGTTAGTTATGTATATGCCCTAGAGGCCATTGTTGTACATATGATGTATATTATGATGGATGCTTGGATATATAAAGAGAGGACTTTCTTGCTCTTCATGATAGTATGCTATTTGGTTTCACTTTATCTTAACATGTTGACTTGTATTGGTTTACTGTCTTTCTCTCACATGTTGATAAAGCCCTTAGGATCTGTACTCGACTACTGGGATTATGATGAGATCATAGTAGTAGGGCCACGGTAGTCGATGAGTACATCCTATAAATGTTCCTAGTCGAGGGTATATCGAGACGGGGCATCGATACACCACAGTAAACTAGCGTATATGCATCTTGACCCATATGATGGGCGATGGATGATCCCATATCCATCAGTGTTTGACATCAGAGATGGTGTACGGGTGCTCAGTGGAGACTGGGTACACTGGACGGACTCGCCGAGAACTCCCAGATGGTGATATACCACACGTCAAATGGCAGTTCTCCGGTGACACTGGTACAGGGTAGTCTGTAGACCCGAGATCATCATAGAGTCTTGTGTGATTCCTATTGTGCTTTGATTTCCACCTTACCACGTCCAAGAGGGCATGAAAAACGGTGGCTTTTGGGTACAGTCCCGAATCACATGGAGGCAATGAGAGATAGGAGGGGATTCTTCTCTCCCGGTATAGGGAGTTGATGTTGTGCTGTGTTCGATTGGCTATAACTGGAAGTCCTTGGCCAGGGCTGATATAGAGATATACTGGTAAGTGTTGCCAGTAGTTTCTCGACCCGTTATGAGCCTCACATCGACACGACTTATCGGTTACTGGGGTCGGCCGTATACCACCCCTAGACTTGATATGCGACATATCAGACGAACAGACCGGACTGTACGGGAGTGTTACTGATTGGATTCACAGGAGAACGGACAGGCTAGCTTGTTGATCTTCTGATCGCTCAATACCTGGGTGGCTGTTACGTTTAGCTGACCGCTTGCAGCTTGTGGGTGTTTGATATGATCATCACCTGCTACCGGCGTATTGACGATTCTTTAGAGTCCTACACAGAGGTTTCTTGGCTCAGGCAAAACGGAGTAGAGGCACATATGTGATATGTGCAGGACCGAGGATAATGCGATATGAGATACCGTATTATATTCTCGCGATATTTAGATATGAACCGGGTCATCGGATCAAGTGTTGATTCGATGAATCGGTACATGATATATTAGTCGGTTATATTCGATATAGCCGGATCGTCGGATCAAGTGTTGATTCGATAATTTAATGTATAATGATATATATGATATATTGTATTACATTATCTAATATTGGCTCGCTTTATTATTTCATTTTCTCACCGGATTAATACATTGATATATATGCGATATATGTTAATTGTATTATTTTCTTTTGTTGCAAATATATAATATATATGTGATATATATTATTGTGACATGATATGATTTATTACGAAACATGTTTAAGGATGATAAAAAGGGATTAGGGTTTGATTAGGGTTAGCTCCTTCTTGTTCATTCTAGAAGGATTCTCTTTTGTCTTGGTTAAGATATTATGGTTGATACTTATCCTTGACTCATACTTAACCTAACCAAATCCTAGCTCTAGTTTATTCTCTACAAAGGTTTAGCCTCTCATCCTTGACCATGGTTCCATAATCAATCATATACTCTTATCTACTATTCATCACAAAAGGATTATTCTCATTATTCTTCATCTTCTTCTCTCTTGAGTTTGAGAGAGAGTTCGCTTGTGATTTCTTTTGTGATGAGTTCTTGTGAGAAAATGTTATAAAAAGAAAGCTTAAATACTACTCCATCATCCTCATCTAATCTAGCCCATTAGATTAGGGTGTTCACCTCATTAGAGTGAGAGAGCTTGAGCTATTGCAACTTCGACGTAGATCATCGGAGAAAAGGAATACGACAAGCTATCATGGATCGTTCGAGTCGTGGAGCCTCTCTTGAGTCCGGGAGATCATGGATCGCGGCGAAGGGACTTCTACTCGGAGCTTGTGAAGTGAAGGAGCGGACTACAAAGGTTGTAATCCCTCACACTTAGTATTAATGATGTTATCCTGCATGTTAAACCCTAATAATCTAGCAAAGATCCCGTCTTTGGGTTGTTCGGCACATCTAAAATTTTATTCGGGCATGTTTGATGCTTTATGAACCTTCACAAGAGTGCCTAGGAACCCTACATAGGTTTCATTGCACAGGTTATCCACACGACCAGAGGAACGTCGGGTTTCAGTAGCGGCTCTGTGAAACCCGGGGATCCCAGATTATCTGTATTGTTCTGTGATTCTTATTACTTTTCTGTAATGTTGCATATTATCATGCCTGGATCGATTATTGTATATTGGTATATATACTTTTAGATGTTGTATATGTTTTACACCCGCGCTAGTCCAATCCCCGCTCTGTCGTTAGTTAAGTAACCTAATGGGTGATGACGGGACCCAGTGACGAATGCGGATGGCATATACGTACATTTTATTTTCCTTCTTTTCTGGTGTGATTAGATGATGGGACTGCATTGAATCTTATCAATGCAAGGATAAAACAAACCTATATTTGATGTTGTTGGAACAAATTTTAAAAGGTGTTATTACAAAGATGTTTCCTTTTGTTTTGCATAGCGGTATTCAGTTAGAATATCCTGCACCTCATTCGACGAGGCAAGGGCCGAGATCCCTTCACCGGGAGTGACCCCTTGGGCAGAAGTTTACGTCAGGGTACTAACTTCACTATAAGCGATTACAAGTTGCTTTGCATCGCGGTATTCAGTTAGAATATCCTGCACCTCATTCTACGAGGAAAGAGCCGAGATCCCTTCACCTGGAGTGACCTCTTTAGGAAAAGGTTTTCGCCACTATATTTTTATAAAAAGCTATCAGGTTCCTTCAACGAGATCAAGTTCATTACATTAAAAGTTTTTCGCCAAAAACCAGCCGTAGCCCTCCGTCATTTCTTATGGATAGTCAGTAGTATTCAAGCTATGTTTGTTGGCCAAAGTCAAGGCATAGTGTTTGGTAGTTGCTGAATATTTATCTGTTGCATAGATAGATGCGTTGGTTTGGGACAGTCGTATTACCTTGTTGGCCAAAGTCAAGGGTATGTACGGGTGGGTTCAAATTAACCTGGACAATGACGGGTAGAACTTGACATGTGACTTATGATTTGTTGGCCAAAGTCAAGGTCATAAGAGCATGAGGTAAAAATCACATCGGGAGATTCAAACAAACAGCAAACTTGTCAGGCATGCGCATACCTTCTGGAGTGTGATAACTTCAGTGGATTCCATCAAGTTATCATGCGATGATAGTTGGATCCCGATTCTCACTGATGAGTTGGAATACTCTTCGGGTGATCCCGACAAATTCTTCTTTCAGGTTTGGAGGAGAATTTGAGATTACAGTGGGAGGTTTCCTGATTAGATAAAGTGATAACCATTCTGATCTAGGTTAGAGTGCACACAGAGTGTTTCTTTTTCTCTCTCTCTCTCTTTGGCAGCGACCTTTGACCGACCCTAGACTATGACTCAGTGACTAAATTGACCGAACCTTCTTAAAATACTGGCTTTTGGATTGTTTGAGTTGCAAAAGTCATTGCCACTCCTTCTTTTACCCTTTGTATTTCTCAGAACACCCCGTATTACTACGGACATCCACTTCCATTGGATAGATCCATCGTATGGTTATATACGAACTCGAAGGGACTTCTTCGAGGATGGATCCAGGTTCAGGAGAAATTGAATTGGTTTATTCAGTTGTCTTTTATTATCACCTTCTCTCAGGTTATGAGGGCTCCTTAGTTTAGGAGAGTACACCTATTACGCTTATTGGATAGTCTTCCAAACCATAGGCTGGTGCCGAAAGGTAGGGAATGAAGAAAACCAATTAGCCTAAGTAGGGTGTACAGAAGGTAATAGCTAAAGACAAAATAAATGGATTAGAAAGAGGGCAAAGTAAATTGTGACTGTTATCATTCACGACCAAACCGCGTACTTCATCGCCACTCCTATTTCACCTTTGCTTTTTCCCCAGTTCGGGAGAAATAGAATAAGGTATTATTCAGTAGTCTTTCATCATCACCTTCTCTCATGTTGCGAGTACTCCTAGGATTAGGAGGGTACACCTATTATGCTTACTAGATAGTCTTCTTCCAAACCATAGGCTGGTGCTGAACGGAAGGGAAGGAAGAAAACCATTAAGCCTAACGATGGTGTACAGAAGGTAACGACTAACGACAAATAAAGGGATTTGGAGAGATGGCAATAAAATATACGGTTAAAGTCATGAATTGGATTATGGAAGAGGCATTACTAGGAATACCAGGATACCCCTACAAAACATTTTCATGTTTCAGTGCATTGTTAAAGGAAAACTGATTTCCCGATTAGATACTTACTCCAGGGTATGTATTTACCAGGTTTCATTCTCATATCTGTATGGTTTTACAGATGATTAGTGGGAGTAAGTTATTAGGAATTAGGTGATCATCCTCATTATATCGGAATTCGTTGTAATTGGTGATATTTGAGGAAATCACCTGGGTACAGTTTTCAACCTACGATGCACATGTTTTGAGTTATTCAACTCAGCGGACTTATACAGAGTATTGTATGTTGTCCAGTGTCCGTCGGGACAAAGGGGTAGGTCTTCGTACTATGTTCTGTTTACTTATGACTTCTCTAGTTTTTAGACAAGTGTTTCGTAGAAATACAATGTCTAAGTTTTGAGAAGTCGTGGGTATAAGAATAAAGTAGAGAACCAGGTATCACAAGTATCGGGATTCTTCAAAGAGATCGAAAATGTAGATTCTTGTGATTCGTATTCAGATGATAGTAATGGTTTTGAGAAACTTGTTTCTCTTTCAGGTTACTCATAATTGGATGTATTCCTAAGTTGAGTAATGCTAATTGGCCTCTCTCCATTAAGTTGAAATGCGCTGGAGACAGTTGCAAGATTAGAATCTGGTTCCAATTATATTAGTGCATCTATTTCTATAGTATATAGAATAGTTCATATCTCAACGATGTTAAGATACGGGGAATTGTTCGGCTTATGCTTAAAACCAGACTCTGGATAACTCAGGGCACGTTTCTGTAATAGCAATTTGTGGGTTGACGCGGGCTTAGTCGAAGGTTAATTTTCTACTATATGGAAGATCAATAGTGATATTGTTCTTGACTCGCCACAGTTTTAAGTAAAATGGATTTTTTCAGAAAACAGAAGTGGGAGTATGGTAGAACTGGAAGTGATTCCAGAAACGCAAACGATTACGGAAAATTTAATAGGACCTATATATTCAATCAGGTTTGACATTCCAATAGCCACTCCACAGATATGGTGGGTAACCTCAGACACCCGAGAGGTACTCCGGTAGCCTCAAGGACGGTGACAGGGAGGTTCTTGTTTACCCAGACTTGACACTACTGTTGTTTCAGACTATGAGACCCGGCAAGAGGATAAGTATAACGTCGTTCTAAACTAGCTTTAGAAGTGTACGTAGATATTATTCTGCCAGAGGGTTGTCGTAGTCAGTGGGAGCAGCGGAAGCATAGTGGGCAAGTAGCTTATGTCTATTTATAGGCTTGAGCAAATATAGCGGAGATAAGATCATCTAATTTTGATGTGACAGTCATGGGTTTGACTTCATCAGAATAGAGGATGGATCTGTTAAGAAGGTAGTATGGTGTGATGTCCTGGTATTTGGATGACATACACAGAGTAGGAAGTAAAATTCTTGTACTACGATCGGTTGTACTTTGGTCGTCACACAGTTGTTTCTCCACAAAGGACATGGATATAATATCTGACATTCTGGTTACTAGATCTATGGTTTTAGATCTAGTATTGGGTAGTTTCCCAATCAGGGTACTTTGACAGTATTCTAATAGTATTTTAGAATAGATGACTCCTGGCATGGTGGTGTACCTGCAAGTGATGGAGTCACCCTCTCTAAAGGTGTCTTAGAGACTAAAAGAGAGAGGGAAGTGCATGATTGGCAGATCACTTGCTTAGGCAATTGAGTCGATCATGAGATGTCAAGTACCACACCAGATGTTGTTTTTGCACTTAATACGATAAGTTTATATTAATCCAATCCTGAAGAAACATAATGAAGCAGTTTTAGAACATAAGTGCATGTTCTACGGAATTGATGACGGCAGCCTCCTTCGGGAGACGGTTATCATTCAAGGCTTCAAAGGTAACATGAATGAAAGCATGATTGTCAGAGTTATAGTTTTCCTCTGACGAGGAACAGTATTATGGACAGGTGGTCCAAGAGGATACTATGGGAGGCATGGTGCTGGTTACTGATTAGGTTCAGTTATCAATAAAGTCTAAGAAGTTTGGATTTGGAGTTCATTTATGAACTAGGTCCCATCAGATATCCAGACATATTCTAAGACAGAGATTACTCGATTCGGGAGATGGATTTCTCCGTGAATTTGAGATTAAAAGAGGCATAGAAAGAAACATCAGGACGGATCCACTCACTAAGGCTATTTCTCGAACACAAGAGTTTTACGAACTAGCTTTGTGAAACTGATTAGTAGAGGAGTTGGATGTTCGGTATCACACGGGCTGTGAGTATGCGACATCGCAATAATTAGCCTTAAGTGCAAGTGGGAGATTGTTGGAGATAGTGCCCTCAAAGTCAATTATTGGATCGCAGGTACGTGATTGCAATGATTGAGGCAGGACCTATACCGATATGACAGTCTTGCTAGAGATGATAGTTAGCTATCTGGTTTGACTGTATCATCGTATACATGCTTTAGTTCACTATTGCATGATGATAGAGCCCATAGGATTCTTGTTTGACTACCAGCAGTATGATGGCGATCATATACATGGGAGCTGGGGGTCTGTAAGCACATCCTTAAAGTGTCTCTAGTCGTGGGAGTTTCGAGACAGGGCATCGATACTCCAGAGTAGACTAGTGTATACAGTCGAGACCCCGACGAGGGGCAATGGCCGGTCTCACAAGCCATTGGTGTAAGTTGGTTCACCTAAGATGTATACAGGTGCTCATTAGATTATGAGTACACCGGACAGGACTCGCCGGGAACATGCTAGTTGGTATTATACATATCGTCATATAGCAGTTCCCTGGTGACATGTGTACAGGTTAGTTCATCGACCTGAGGTCGTCATTTGTCTCGTGTGAGTTCCCACTGTGCTTTGATTCCTACCCTACCACGGCTCAAAGAAGTCGTGCAAACAGGTCTTTTTTGGGTATAGTCCCGAGCCACATGGAGGCAAGTGAGCAGATCGGCAGGGGATTTGTCTCTCCCGGTATTGGGGGTGAGATCGCGCTGTGTCTAGGAGAGCCATTACACATAGCCCTCGGCCGAGGAAGGAGATTTATTGGTAGGTACTCCAGTAGTATCTCAGGGTGTTCTGGGCCACTCTCTGACACGACTTATACCGCTATTGGGGGTCTGACGTTACCAGCCACTAGGCCGATATGCGATACTCATAGACGAACGGACCGGACTGTATGTATATTGTCACTGTTAGGCTCAGTAGGGTTTATGAATGAGTTCGCTCGTCAGCTTCCCTTCCAATTAATACATAGGCAACCGTTACGTACAGCCAATACCTCTGACGTGCTAGTGGTTATACCCAGTGCCAGTATGTTGATGAGTCATTAGAGTCCCCCATAGACACTTTCCCAAGTTCGGGCGAAACGTTGTAGAGGCCGTATGGTTTTACGGCAGGGTTCGGAAAATGTACGTGCGTTTTCGCACGTGTCATATTTCGGGCAGATAATACTGGTCGGCTTTGGTTTAAGCCGGATCCGAGTATTATACTGTGTAGATATAATATCTTTGTCTCAGTTGCATTTGTATTTGGTCATAATACAAATGTGGGTATGTTTATACTGATACGGGGTTATCCTGAAATTCGTTTCAGGATCACTTTTGGAAGTTGCCAGTTTCCAGTTTTCTATCGGCCGTATTTAACATTCGGTTAAATACGGATTTATCTTTTCTTGAGATGAGTGTGAAAGTTTCTAGAGGATTCTAGAAGGTGGTGACTAGGTTCATGCATCTTTGTGACTCATTAGTGCTTTTAATGATGTTTGATGACTAGGGTTAATGATTCATCATTTGCATTAAAGGTATTCACACTAGGTGTTATATGACTCATGCTTTCATTATTGTTATGATAAGTATTGTGCTTGTTATTCTCACCATCCCTCCTCCTACACTCACCCCCCTTGCCTATATAGTGGTCGGTCCCCTCTCTAGGGTGGGTATGGGTTCATTTTGGATAAAAAGAAGATGATAGTTTTGGTTCATAAAAGGATATAGCCTCATTTCTCATTCCACCCGATCCAAAAGGCAACTTCATTAACCGTTCGTCCATAGCCTTGGACGTAACGAGAGAAAGTGTTCTACTCATTCTTTACATCAATCTTGGTCATCTCTTTTAGCAAACTTGATGATCGAGTTGCCTCGGTTCAGAGGCGGGAGCTCATTTAAAGATCCGTCGACGTGGTGCCACCTGGACGAGAAGACTGGAGATTCAGGAGATCGGAGCAGCCGCAACAAAGCGTCGGATGATGGTTGAAGACCGAAGGACTCGGATCATTCGATATAACTCTTCTACCCACTTTGTAGTTTGTTAGTTTAGCTTTAATGGCAGATCCGGGTTATAGTGCGCGATACCGCCAGTTGTTAAAACTTTTTGTTCCGCATTTGGCGTCTGTTAGACGCCCGGGGCGCTACCGTGGACTTACAGTCTTTACGTCCATCTGCCAAATCTCATAATCGTGGAAGGCAGCAATGGCAAGAAGGATCCGAATGGATTTCAGCATATCCACTGGAGAAAAGGTTTTGTCATAGTCCAAACCAGGTCTTTGACGAAAACCCTTTGCAACAAGTCTAGCCTTATAGGTCTCAACCTGTCCATCTACTCCAATCTTCCTCTTGAGGATCCACTTGCATCCTACGGGTTTTACGCCATCTGGAGCAACGCCCAAAGTCCATACATTGTTGGTGTACATGGACTCCATTTCGGTCCGTATTGCATCCAGCCATTTTACCGAGTCAACGCTCTGAATGGCCTGCTGGAAGCTAGTTGGGTCATCATTATCAATGATGCAATCATCTCTATCCCCGTCTATGAGAAAACCGTTGTATCTCTCGGGCGGATGAGACTGCCTACTACTTCTGCGGAGCGGCGCAGGAATGTCCTATTCTTTCGATCCCTCTGGTTCTACTAAGCTTTCAGTAATAGTTTGTGGTTCTGGAATTTCTTTCAGTTCTATTGCGCTCCCACTTATTTCTTTTTCTAAGAACTGATGTTCCAGAAAGTGGGCATTACGAGAGACAAAAACCTTTTGTTCTTCTGCGTAATAGAAAAGATACCCCCTGGAGTTCTTTGGGTATCCCACAAACTTGCACTGTATTGAGCATGCCTCGAGTTTGTCCGCATGCTGCTTTTTGAAAAAAGCTGGACATCCCCAAATCTTCAGATATTGAAGATAGGGTTTCTTCCCACTCCACATCTGATATGGTGTGGTAGACACAGTCTTAGTTGGAACTCGGTTCAAAAGATATGCAACTGATTCTAGTGCATATCCCCATAATGATCGCGATAACTCAGCATTACTCATCATGGAACGTACCATATCCAATAGGGTTCGGTTCCGTCTCTCCGATACACCGTTATGTTGTGGAGTGTATGGAAGAGTAAGCTGAGAGAGAATTCCATTCTCTTTTAGGTAATCCAGGAACTCGGCACTCAAGTATTCACCACCTCGATCGGATCTCAGTGTCTTGATACTTTTGCATGTTTGTTTTGCTACTTCATTCTTGTATTCCTGGAATTTTTCAAAGGCTTCAGATTTATGCTTCATTAAGAAGACATGTCCGAACCTTGAAAAATCATCCGTAAAAGTAATGAAGTAAGAATAACCACTTCGCGCATGTGTAGACATTGGACCGCATACATCGCTGTGTACGAGTCCCAAGAGCTCGCTCGCTCTTACTCCATGTCCAGTAAATGGAGTCTTTGTCATCTTTCCTTTGAGACAGGATTGACAAGTTGCATACGATTGATATTCGAACGGATCCAAATATCCTTCTGTATGTAACTTCGTCAACCTTCTCTCATTGATGTGACCCAGTATACAATGCCATAAGAAAGCATGATTTATTTCTGGAGACTTTCTTTTGTGTGTATTCTGGACATTGAAAATCTGTGGTTGGTTTAATACGTATATACCATTGCTTAATGTACCTGACCCAATCAGAACTTAATTAAGGTGAATGTTTACAACATTGCTTACAAATGCAAATTCATAACCTTCTTTAGACATTAAAGATACAGATATGATATTACAAGTTGCATTGGGTACAAAATAACAATCCCGTAAAACCAAAACATGTTCATCTGACAATCCCAAGTGATAGTCCTCCACGGATTCAGCATCCATGCCAGCTCCGTTTGCAACTCTGAGGGTCATATCACCTGCCTTCAATACCCTACGCTTTCTCAGTGCCTGCAAAGAATTACAGATATGAGATCCTGATCCGGTATCCAATACCCAGGAAGTAGAGTTTATTGATAGACAGTTTTCAATAACATACACACCTGAAGCCGAAGCCGCAACTTGCTTCGAGTCCTGGTTCTTGGCCTTCCAAGCCCTGCAATCCTTTTTCTAGTGTCCTTTCTTATGACAATAGAACCACTCTTCCTTTCCCACAAGCTGCTCCGCTATCTTTGTTGCCTTTGCTTTTCCCTTTGCATCCACTTTACTAACACCGTCCCTTGGTTTGGTGGGGGCTTTAACTTCTTTCCCTTGGCTTTCGCCTTGGACCTAGAAGAGGAAGGTCCTCCAACAAACAAAGTGGATGTTTCCCTACCTTTCTGTAGGGTGCCCTCTGCACTCCTCAGCATGTTGAGGAGTTATAAAAGTTCAACTTCTTTTTCTTGCAAGTTGAAGTTCAGGATAAACTGGGCGTAAGTGGAAGGAAGGGACTGGAGAATCAAGTCAGTATATAGCTCGCTCTCTAACGTGGTCCCAAGGTCCGTGAGCTCTTCAATATAACCAATCATCTTAAGCACGTGTTCCGCTGCCGATGATCCGACGGCCAATCTCGCCGAAAACAGCTTTTTCGAGACTTCGTATCTGGCGATACAGGATTTCTCTCCATACAGTTCTTTTGTATGGAGAAATATGGATTCAACGTCCATATTCTCGTGCCTCCTCTGATGTTCATTGTCCATAGAGGCAAGCATGAGTCACTTGGCCTTCGCGCAGTCGATCTCCCAGGTCTTACGGATTTCCTTATCCGCGACGCTGGAGGTGGGACCTGGGACAGGGGGAGCTTTGGTGGTAATAAGATACCCCAGCTTGTCATAAGTGATTGCCATTTTGACATTCCTGAGCCAATCTTTGTAGTTTGGCCCTGTCAGTATGTTTTTATCTAGTAATAACTTAAGTCCGGTCATGACGATTGGTCGCTGCAATTAGGAGAGAGAGAAGAAACACTTTAGCATGATGCTCTTGCAACTTTAGAGTGGTTTTTAGTTTGTCTAAACAGGATGGCTCCCACTGTTTCTCGAATTCCTCCTCAAACCAAAAAGGAAGAATTAGTCGGGATCAATCTCACCGTACAATACTTGCTTAACCGTTCATCCAGACCAGTGTTGGTACTTCGAGGGAGGTTTTCCAACGCTTTCGCGAAGTTCCTTAATTAAATAACCTCTTTTCCCTGTGGGTGTAGCCCCGCTAACACCTTTCTAGACACCTACTTGATTTATAGCATTGATTTTTAAGTCAGAAATTTCCCGAGGAGTAGCATAAACTCACAGTAGGATCGGGATCCAAATATCATCGTGTGATAAAACTGAAGGAATCCTACCAGAATCATCACACTCTAAATGGTATGCAGCACTAGCAAGTTTCAGTTTCTTTAGAAACTCCCGATGTGGATTTTTGCCCCATGCTCTTATGACCTTGACTTAGGCCAAAATATCATAAGTCACATGTCAAGTTCTACCCATCATTTACCAGGTTAATTTGAACCCACCCATACATACCCTTGACGTAAGCCAAAATGGCAGTATGACTGTCCCAAACCAACGCATCTATCTATGCAACAGATAAATATCCGGCAGCTACCAATCGCTATGCCTTGGCGTAGGTCAAAATACATAGCTTGAATACTACCGAATATTTAACTGAAATGATGGAGGGCTACGAATGGTTTTGGCAAAATCATGAACGTAGTGAACTTGATATAATCGATGGAACGTGATAGCTTTTAAAAGGAGCGGCTTAAGCTCCGCGTTTAAAAGTTGTTTTTGAAAAGAAACCGAGTGGTTTTGAAATTATTCCAACGACTTTACTTTGGTTTATTTTCTTGCATTAATTTAATGTGTCCCATCATTTAATCCTACCATTGCAGAAAACAGCGAAAATATGACGTACGCTTATGCCATCCGCATTCGCCACGGGGCCCCATCATTACCCGTTAGGTTACTTAACTAACGACAGAGCGGGGGCTGAACTAGCGCGGATGCAAAACATAAGCAACGCCTAAATAGATATCATATATAGATATTTACATTCGTCAGATGCAATGATAGACATTCCAGATCACATATGAACACATTGGATATACTAGGAATCCACGTTTCGTTCGAGCCTGCAACGAAAAGCGGATTACACGGTCGTGATGAATAGCCAAGACCCCACCCTAGACCCCTACGGGTGCGGCAAACTACCCGCCAAATACCTGAAGTGAAGCAACCTCCCTCAACAACGTGAGTTGGCCACTCGGAACTTCGAGGTACCCGGTAGTTTGTGCACCCTACCTTGGGTCTATCCTAGGAGAAAAACAGTAAAAGAAATAATATACAATGGCGGCTACAACCTCATCCCGGATATGCGGCCATACAAATAATATTACATCAATTACATATTACATCAAATGAAAAGTTAAAGAAAACTCTTATCTCACAACCCCCCGGCTATTCATCCGCGACAATCCAACGAATTCATATACACATACCAGCAACATTACAGATCACAGATATATATAACCCCCACTAATCGACGTATAGCGATTAGCAGACGTTCAATACATATATCACATCACAGATATAACCCGTCAGCTAAAGTCTATAGAAGTTCGATCAAAATACGGATTTGTAATCACCCCAAAACACAAATTTGTTTTCTGGAAAATCTGGGCAGAAACAACATATTCCAAAAATCCCAAAACACCCTTCTTTAAACACTGCAGGAAAACCGATCCACGGCCGAGTCAACTCGGCCGCGGATCCGCGGCAAGAAGCTTGTTCTTACCGCGATTCCGCGGTGAGTTGGTCGACTGGTGGGATCGTTTTTCTTGTGTGTTCATTAAAAACCCTGAGCCGATTTTTGGTACGTGTCAAATAATTTTTAGAGCGGTAAAATAATCGACAGAAAGTTTATGTCTCGGGAAAGTTTTGTGATTTTTTCTCCGATCGAACTTCTAGTTACTTTGCTAACATGCTAGATAGTGTTTAGCTAGGCTTTGATACCACTGTAAGTCCACGTTACCCGTCCCCGGTTCTTTCGAGGTTGCGGAAATGGTGAAAAACGATTTTTTCGGTGAAGGTAACATGGACTAGAAACCGGATCTTTGCTAAAAAAACTATCTAACAACCTAACTAAGAGTTTAGCTACTATGTTAGGGGTTATACCTAATCTTGAAATCCTTCTCTTCGACTCCTTGTAGTGGTCGGATCGGCCTCACCTCATCGTCTCCTTGTGCCGAAGATGGATCCACCCGAAAGCTTCTACCTTTGGCTCCAACCTCAATCAAGAGGAAACTAAAATACTTGGTTTGCTAAACCTTGTACTCTAGGATGAGTAGAGAAGTGTTTTAGGGTTTTATCTCAATGGTTCTTGTTTCTCAACTCATGAGACAAGAGAACCATGAGCAAGAGGAAGAGGGAGAGCTTGGATGAGAGAGAGTAAGAATGATAGAATGAGAGAAGACTTTTACAACCATGCTCTCAAAAATAAAAATAATCATGATAATAACAATAATTAAGTATTTTGTGATGGTTCATGTCAATGGCGTTATCATTTCATGCATTTAATGCATTTTGTAAACAAACAAGCAAGCAAAAGTCATAACCATGAAATGATAGCCATTGAAATGATGATGGTCAACAAGTCCAAACTAGTCAACCGGTCAACAAAGTCAACAAGTCAACAAAGTCAATCTTTCAACCCAACCATGGTACAATAATACTTAATTAATATTATTATTAATCATATTTCTTATTCTCATTAGGGTTTAGAAAAAGTCAACAGTCAACAACCCTAATGAGAATCCTCTGGCTCTGTCTCGGTCAACCGTGCATACACATCCGCATCCGCGTTCCGAGGAACACGAATACAAACGAGATAAAACCAATCCCAAAACATATACTAGGATCTGGCTTAAACCAAAGCCCGCTAGTAATAACTGCCCGGACGCCAAACGTGCACAAGTGCACTGATGTGAACGAACCTTGTCGCAAAACCATGCGACCTCTACTCTGTTTTGCCCAAGGCGAATAGCTCTCTGTGTGGGACTCTAAAGACTCGACACTACGCTGGCAGTGGGTTTAACCACAGGCCGCAAGCGGCACTAGCTGTGCGTAACGGCCCCCAGGTAGATGCCGATAAGAAGACTGATGAGGTGAAACCCATCCGAACTCCTACTGAGCCTGAATGTGACAGTCTCCGTACAATCTAGTCTGTTCGTCTGAGAACATCTTATGGCGGGCCTAGGGGAGGTAAACGTCAGTCCCCTAATAGCGGTACAAGTCGTGTCGGAGTGAAGCCCAGAACACCCTGAGATAACATTAGAAAACCTACCAGTTTATCTCGCTTGCCCTAGACAGGGACTTTGTGTAATGGCTCTCCTAGACACAGCGCGATGTCAACCCCCAATACCGGGAGAGACGAATCCTTTCTAACCTTCACTGCCTCCAAGTGCTTCGGGACTGCACCCAACTACTACCTGTTTGCACGACTCCTTTGAGCAGTGGTAGGGTAGTAATCAAAGTACAGTGGGAACACACTCGAGGCGAAGTGACGGTGTCAAGTCAGCGGACTAAGCTGTACTCATGTCACCTGGGAACTGATAACTGACGATAGGTATAGTACCAACCAACAGTTCCCGACGAGTCCTGTCCAGTGTACTCGTAACCTAACGAGCACCCGCATACTATCTCAAGTACGACGTACTGACGGCTGTGGGAAAGACCGTCTCCCCTGCTGGGATGAGAAGCGCATACGCTAGTCTACTCCGGAGTATCGATGCCCTGTCTTGATAGTCCTCCGACTAGGGACCTGTAAAAGGATGTGCTTGTGGATTACCCAGCCCCCACTAGTATGACTGCCATCACAACGCTGGTAATCAAGCAAAGATCGTAAGGGCTCCACTAATGTTTATAGGTGATATGCTAAAAGAAACACATGTACACATTAAAGTAGAAACAAACCAAGTAGCATACTACCATTTCGAGCAAGATTGTCTATACAACTGTGAATATCCCAAGCTTCCATCAAGTAATATACAAACTAGTATGATACAGTAATGGCCTCTAGGGCATATACACTAACAGTTTTTCCCGATATCATTTCTATAAATCCGTATTCTGGGTTCTAATCTCTAGTTTGGTCCAATATAACTTCACAACAGGGGTTGTAGTCTCTACCTACACCTCAATTCACCTTTGATTTCAAATCAAACCCTAAACCCTAACTTGGAATTTCCAAGGTCCTCAAAACGACACGATATCGACATGAAACAAGTATAGATGCATAAGGAATCGAAATACTACTCTATGGGTGCAGAAATTACCTCCTTTGGCAACTCAAGAATTTTCTTGAGTTGCTCAAAGTCCTCAAAATCCATTCTTTCTAGGTCCAATGTGTAGCGAGTGAGCTTAGGAACAATTTTTGTGAAGTGGGAATGAGGTTTTGGGGTTGGATCCATAGTGTTTTGGGGGATTGAAAGTGGAGGAAGAAGAGGGGGAGAGCAGCAGCAGCTCAAGGGAAAAAGGGAGAGAGAATGGTGTGAAGAAATGATGGGGGGTGGTTTAAAAAGAAATGGTTGACCTATTCTTTCTCTCTCTTCATCATACCTTACTTTTTCTTTTCTTTTCCTTTTTCCTTTATTTCCTATCACACAATGGTAACCCTAGGCAACCATACACCCACAATATGTAAGAAAATGTGACAAGTTTGGAAAAATGATATGTGCATGTTTTGCACCAAAAAATGCTAAAAATCCGATTAGCGATTTTTAATCGCGATTAGCACTAAATTTGCATATAATTCATCATAAAAACTTTAAAATGGCATATTCCATAAAATACCCTATTTTTGAATTTTCCATAATTTTTCCAAAATTTTTCCCATTTATCGGTATTTAATTATACCGAAATATTGAAATATTCATTAAAATTAATATTAAATTATAAAAAATTCCAAAAATAATATTTTATTTTTCTGAAATGTTACAATATCAAGAGGAGGGAGGAGAGTGAAGCAAAATGGGAGCTCAAGAAAAATAATGAAGCAACCATGAGAGAGAAATTACACATAGGTTTTCTGTATGAATTTCTTGAATAAACAATCAACAACCATGCTTCAATAGTAACTCCAAATGAATTAAAAATTTATCTGTTAAATATTGAAGCATGGTTATTGCCATTCCTCCCATACCTCACACTTTACACCTCATTTCCATTTATCAAATAAATGGAAAAAAACATAATGAGGTGGCCACCTTCTAGAAGGTAATCTGTAATAAATACGCATTACAGTCTGCTGTATATACATATATGCATTCGGATAAAAACCCGAATGCCCAAAGAGATAGAATAACACGAAAAACGTAATACTAAAATATACATATCGAAATACATATATGTAAACTATTAAATCAGTACCTGATTTAATAATCCAGCTCATACCCGAGCCGGCTAGTATTACCAACTGTCCGATCGAAAGTTCGAGTACAAAGTACACCAATCGATCGAGACCCTGCACGTATACAATACGGCTACTACATCATTTCTCCTGAACCAGGGAAACCCTCTGTGTGGGACTCTAAAGACTCGACAGTACGCCAGCAGTGAGTTACTGGATAAATCCATAACCACAAGCACGTCAGTGGCACTAGCTGTACGTAACGGCTACCCGGGCACCTGTCGAAAAGGAAGGCCGACGAGAAAACTCATCCAGATCCCTACTGAGCCTATCTATGACAATCTCTATACAGTCCGGTCTCTTCGTCTGAGAGTATCGTATACCGGGTCTAGAGGGTGGTAAACGTCAGACCCTGACAACCTGGTAATTCGTGCTGATGTGGCTCAGGACCAATCTGGGAAACTACTGATTAGCCTATCAGTAAATCCCAACTGCCTTGGCCAAGGTCTTATGGTCCTTACCAATCAAACACAGTGCGATATCGACTCCCAATACCGGGAGAGACGAATCCCCGATAATTGCTCACTGCCTCCATGTGGCTCGGGACTGTACCCAACCAAAACCTGTTTGCACGACTCAGCAGAGCCGTGGTAGGGTAGTGATCAAAGCACGGTGGGAACTCACACGAGACAAATGACGATCTCAGATCTAAGAACTAACATGTACTCATGTCACTTAAGAACTTCCATCTGACGATAGGCATAGTACCATCTGGAAGTTCTCGGTGAGTCCGTCTGGTGTACTCACCCCCAGTGAGCACCTGTATACGATCTTAGGTCTGAAGACCAATGGTTGCGGGACCAAACAATCGCCCCTCGTCAGGGTCTAGAAACGTATACACTAGTCTACTCTGGAATATTGATGCCCAGTCTCGACACTCCCACGACTAGGGACCATTCAAGGATGTGCGTACCGACTACCCAGCTCCCACAAGTATGATCACCATCACAACGCAGGTAGTCTAGCATTGATCCTACGGTCTTTATCAATATGTATAAAAGATATGTAATAGCAAGTAAAACATACACATGTTAAGATAAAGTCAAACCAAATAGCATACTATTATATCGAGTAAGATTGTCCTGTACATATATATGTCCAAGCATCCATATGTATACATATACAATAATGGCCTCTAGGGCATACATATCCAACAAAAGCATATGCACATGTTAAGATAAAGACAAACCAAATAGCATATTATCATATTGAGCAAGACTGTCCTGTACATATATATGTCCAAGCATCCGCATTTATACATATACAATAATGGCCTCTAGGGCATACATATCCAACATAGAGTCTCACACAGAGGTTTCCTAGCTCAAGCGAAACGAAATAGGGCATATATGCTGATATGTGCGGGAGCTCGATTAAATACGAGTATGTGATACCGTATTCTAATCTCGCGATATTTGATATCAGTCAGGTTATATGTGATATAACCGGATTATTGAATCAAGTGTTGATTCAATGGTATGTGTATATGTTGTTAATATATATTTGATATATATTTGTGTATTTGATATTAGCCGGATTATACTTGATATAGCCGGACTATTAAATCAAGTGTTGATTTAATAATTTGATATATATATATATATATATATATATATTAACTAGTATTGAATATAAGACGGTCATATGTGATATAACCGGATTATTGAATCAAGTGTTGATTTAATAATGTGGTATACATATATATATGATATTAGTCATATATGATATAACCGGATTATTGAATAAAGTGTTGATTTAATAATTTAATATATATTAATATATTTGATATATATATATATATTAAATAATATTAGCTCACTAAACATTTTCTTCTCATTATACATATTAATATATATGTGATATATATAAATATATGTATATATATTATTTTATCATGGTTGATGATACATAGAACTAGGATGTATGAGAATCACATGAGAATTAGTGATGAGTAAATAATGGATTAATATATGAATTAGTGAAAAATGAGAAATGAGTCATATAGTCTTGGATGCTTGTGGAAGTGATTGTAATAAATTCGGATGTGTAATATCGAATCAAATAGTCCCCGGCAACGGCGCCATTTGATTGGTTTAAAATGTTGTTGTGTCGATTTAAGAAAATTGTAAAGACATCACAACCAAAAATTATATTGACCGCAATCAAACTACGGTGTCAATTGTAGTTCATGAATGAGTGCGGATCGTCCACAGGGATTGCACGATTCGTTTGTATTATGATATGCTTGAATTGAAAAGTTAAGCTAGGATAAACGAAAACATGATTCAAGAGTTCTGATTTGAATCAAGAAAACATGATTCAAGTGTCACTATTCTATTCAAGAATCAAGAAAAAGATAAACAGTCAAGAATCGGTGTATCGATGATATTTCCAATCAACAATCAAGAATCTAAAAGAGGCTCGTAGGAATCGATCGGATCGATAGACGTGATGTAATCTAAAGATATCGTGTTCTTGTCCTTCGAAGGATTGATACTAGATCGATGATCATCGACGAGAGTTAGGGCTTTCTTGATGAAACTAGGGTTTCATCTTATAACCCTTGTTCTTTCGTCGATATCATTCCTTTTCTAGCCTCTACCAAATTCAAGAAACGATCGTAACTCCCCAATTTCGAATGATATCAATCAAGAAAGTATCGAAACAAAATAGGTCGCCGTTTCTTGAACTTGCTAGGGTTTTCAAAACACGTGGGACTCAAGAATCGATTAAAGCTATGTTACATCATCGTTCTATTGACCGTCTCGACTCCTCGACGAGCGGAGTTTTATTCACACATCACCACACAGAAAATATTCACGAATTGTAAAGATATCATGATGTAGAATTTAAAGAAAACAAGATAAAAGAATATCACCTTTATTTATCTCAACAATTTTGATTACATTCGCTTCAAGAACTACAAGAGGAAGAATCTAAATTGTTGATCGGGCGTCGCTCGGCTTCGTGAGTCGTGGATCGGCTCGGATCGCTTGCTCCGTTGAAGATCGGCTCCGCTCCTAAAGGTTGTAGGGCTTCTTGCTTAATGGGTACTCGGGAATCTTGATTCTAATTGGAATTAGGGTTAGGGTTTCCCACAAGCCCTCTCACTAGACTTGTGGAGGAAGGGGATGAAGAAAGAGATTGGCTAAAAATGAACTAAAATGAATCACACCCTCTCTTGGATGTATGATATATGATGATCTAAGATTATCCCTCACCCTAGGTCTAGGCTTCTATTTATAGACTTCCCAAACCCTAGTTTTAGGTTTGAAATGGTAGTTCCCTCCAAAAGTTTGTTGAGTCTTCTAGAAGGTAGTTTGTTAGGAGCTAGCTTAGGGTTTAAGCAAGGTTTAATTAGGCTTGGAAACCCTTGTTTGCTGATCTGGCAGAAACCCCTGGAGTCTTCTGGAAACTGAGACACATTTCTGAGCAGTGGGCCCTGAGTGAAGCATTGTGGTACAAAATTCAGGAGATGATGTCATCAAGCCGCCGCGGAACCGCGGCCTAAGCCGGCTCTGGCCGCGGTTCCGCGGCCAAGTTGGAGCCTTGGGCTGAGTGGCTTCTGTTGTGGTCTTGTACTGATGTTTGTAGCATTCTTTGATATGTTGATTTGTGATTGCTCCTTTGGGTTGATACCAGATTTGAAGTTAGTGAGTTGGCGTATATTTGAGCGGTGTAAATTTGAGCGAGCTTCTCCTTTTCCTGCACAGACTTCGAAACACGGGTTGCGACATATAGAAATATTGCGATGCCATGCAATGCAGTCAATTTCCCTAGAAATGCCGGTTTTAAGGTCTAATATATGTAATCTGATAATCTGTGATAGATTTGCTAATATGTGAAATACGGATACCGAACACTTCTATATGAATGCAAATGATGAGGAAATTGCCGGTTAAAATATGCAATATTTTCGACTGATCAAATACCCACAAACTTAATTTTGATCGTCTCGAGCGAATGTTTTATTAAAAAGAGAAGGAGAAAATAAAGAAAGAGAAAAACTAACTAGCACACTTTCGTAGGCAACACGATTGCACTGAGCACGTGCAACAAGCCTTTAAACCTCTAAGTGTCCCTAGTAGGAGGAGTGTTGTCTCCTGAGGGTTTTCAGCGGATTGCACCTACAAAATCCAATAATAAAAGAAAGATCATGAATATTACATTTAATGAAAAGAATTGTAAAAGAAAAGCCTTTGAAAATTAGGGTTTCCAACTAAGCTAGCTTTTCGGTTGTCATGAGCCCTATCTTAATGGTCATGAAAAAATGTCAGAAATCACGTCCTCCCTCAATAAAACATAGTCTTATTCTTCATTCCTATCTTTCTTCCAAACATCGATCATATAACCCTGCGTGTGTGTAAAGACATCCCTACACCCGGAGAATTCAATTCAAGCTATCATACTCTTGCCCATCAGCCTCAGTACTTTTTAATTAATGAATATTTTGACGAAATTGCTCACACACTTTCATGCGACCGTTAATACTTCTTGAGGTACTAACCGACCGATTACTCCTGTGCTTGGTTACTTGGTGTATTTTCCTCGTCTTGCACCACCTCAGGCATAGCAGTGACTCCCAGACCAGTTGGCCTTAGGGCACTAGGTGAAAAGGCACCCTCGCTATACATTTTTTATTGCCCTTGGTGATAACAAAACCAGTGTCCATTTTTCTCACCACTTTATATTTTCATTATTTTTTTATTTCCTTCATACTTTTGGCTTTAAGACAAGAGCATTTCAAGGTATCCTCTACTATCCCAGGCTTTAAGACGTGTGTAAGTGCGACTAGCAGGGTAGCAACGTTCAAAATGTTTGGCTTCCAGAATAGAAACTATTTTTCAGACTTATTTTTATCCTCATATTAGTGACGTCTTTCATCTTACTAACCCTTGGGACAACGGCTCATAACTACTTATTACTAGTTCGTATAAGAAAACTTCTAATTTTCTTGGTTTTATTAAATTTTTCTAATCTCATGGATGTAATTTTTCACTATCTAAACTTTCATTATCTTATTTATATACAAAAGAGTGTAAATATTAAAATTATTTTTATACTTGAAAATTTTTAAATTTTTATGGTTTTGAAAAATTTTCAATTTTTATAGATTTTTTTTTTAAAAGAAATGTTTTTGTGCTTATGCAGATGATATGCAAATGATGCAAAAATAAGCACAAACCTCCCCCAAACTTGTTTTCAACAGTGTCCTCACTGTTGCCGACAGTTATACTTACAAAAATCTGTAAGACTGGGGGGAATTATTAGTGGGGACAAAATATATAAGTGAAGAACTTCCCCCAAACTTATTCTTTTTACCCACCTCCATTCAAAAAATGATGCAGTGATATACTGGATATGAAGGTGAGACGGAGGAATTTTAATCCCAATAAACTGGCTCTTGTAAGAACAAGAGCTCCTCCGTGGGGTCAGTGGAAAAGTACGGCTTTAATCTATGTCTATTTACTTTGAAAACGGTGCCGTTTTTAACATTTTCTACTTCTACTGCCCCGTGCGGGTATACAGATCGCACAATAAAAGGTCCCTTCCATCGAGATCGGAGCTTACCCGCGTGAAGGTGTAATCGTGAATCATAAAGAAGGACTTGTTGACCAGGTGAAAATGTTTTCCTCAAAATATTTTTATCGTGAAAAACCTTAGTCCTATTCTTTGTGATTACAGCGTTATCATAAGCTTCATCGCGGAGTTCACTTAGCTCGTTAAGTTGCAGCTTCCGAAAGTTGCAAGCAAGGTTTAGATCAAAATTTATTTCTTTAATGGCCCACAATGCTTTATGTTCTATCTCGACGGGTAAATGACATGCTTTTCCAAACACTATCCTATATGGAGACATTTCTAGGTCGGTTTTATATGCAGTTCTGAATGCCCAAAGAGCATCCGTTAGTTTGGTCGACCAGTCTTTTCTATTTTTAGCAACAGTTTTCTCCAGGATAAGTTTGATTTGTCTGTTTGAGATTTCAGCCTGCCCGCTTGTTTGGGGGTGATAGGGTGTAGAAAGTCGGTGGTTGATTGAGTATTTCCGCATCAGAGTCTCGAAAGACCTGTTGCAGAAGTGTGTCCCATTATCGCTAATAATAGCGCGTGGGTGTCCAAATCGCGAGAAGATATTCTCTTTTAAGAACTTAATGACAACTTTCTTGTCATTAGTGCGACTTGGAATGGCTTCTACCCACTTTGAGACATAATCAACCGCCAGCAGTATATACAGATTCCCAAAGGAGTTGGGAAAAGGACCCATAAAATCTATGCCCCAAACATCGAACATTTCAACAACCAGAATGGGTTGCTGAGGCATTTCATTCCTCTGGGATATTCTACCCGTATACTGACATTGTGTACAGGTTTTGCAATGCTCAAATGCGTCCTTGAATAAGGTTGGCCAATAAAATCCACATTGCAAAACCTTTTCCGCTGTCTTTCTAGGACCAAAGTGACCCCCACAGGCCTGATCATGACAAAAAGAAAGAACACTCTTGAACTCTTCATTCGGGACACACCGGCGAATGATCTGATCAGGACAATATTTAAACAAATAGGGCTCGTCCCAGTAAAAGTGTTTTACTTGAGATAGAAAACGGTATTTGTCCTGTTTCGACCAATCGCTGGGTATCAATCCCGTGGCATGATAGTTCACAATATCCCTGAACCATGGTTCAGCGGATATGCTCAAGAGTTGCTCGTCAGGAAACGAGTCATTGATCGGCAGGGTCACAGGGGAAGAAATGATGCGTGAAAGGTGGTCAGCTACTACGTTTTCACATCCTTTCTTATCTTTGATAACAAGATCGAATTCTTGTAACAGAAGGATCCAACGTATTAGTCGACCTTTTGCATCTTTCTTCGCCAGAAGATGTTTTAAAGCGGAATGGTCATATACACAACTATAGGTGAGCCGATTAAGTAAGGCCTGAATTTTTCTAATGCAAATACAACCGCTAAAAGTTCTTTTTCTGTGGTTGTATAATTGATTTGCGCATCATTCAGGGTCTTACTAGCATAGTAAATCACGTGTGGCGTCTTTTCGATGTGCTGTCCTAAGACTGCACCTACTGCAAAATCAGATGCGTCACACATCAGCTCAAAAGGGTAGTCCCAGTTTGGTGATGATAAAACGGGGGCTGAAGTGAGTGAGTATTTAAGTGAGTCGAAAGTTGTCTCGCAATCCGAGTCAAAATGGAAGGTCGTATCCTTGGCCAGGAGAAGAGTTAAAGGTCTAGCAATTTTACTAAAGTCCTTAATGAATCTCCTATAAAAACACGCGTGGCCAAGGAAAGAGCGAATATCTTTGACGCTTTTGGGATGAGGGAGGTTTTGAATGACATCTATCTTAGCTCTGTCAACCTCAATGCCTTTCTGTGAAATGACATGTCCAAGGACAATTCCTTCTTGGACCATAAAGTGGCATTTTTCCCAGTTCAAGGTCAAGTTCTTCTCTTTGCAACGAGTAAGAACAGCGTCAAGATTCGCAAGGCAATCGGAAAAAGAGTCTCCAAAAATTGAGAAGTCGTCCATAAAGATCTCCAGGAAATTCTCTACCATATCAGAGAATATCCCCATCATACACCGTTGAAAGGTAGCGGGAGCATTGCATAGCCCGAAGGGCATGCGACTGTAAGCAAAGGTACCAAAAGGACAAGTAAAAGTGGTTTTATCTTGATCCTTTTTGGCGATGGGGACCTGATTGTAGCCTGAGTATCCGTCCATAAAACAATAATACTCTCGTCCTGCTAAGCATTCCAGCATTTAATCAATGAATGGTAGAGGAAAATGGTCTTTCCTCGTGGCAGCGTTGAGTTTTCTATAATCGATACATACACGCCACCCAGTTTGGGTGCGTGTCTGAATCAACTCATTCGCCTCATTGGTTATGACAGTGATGCCGGATTTCTTAGGAACGACATGTATAGGACTCACCCATTAGCTATCGGAGATAGGGTATATAATACCATTATCTAAGCATTTGACGATCTCTTTCATGACCGCTTCCTTCATGACGGGATTCAACCGTCTCTGTGGTTCTCGGGTTGGTCTGGCATCATCTATCACATGTATATGATGTTCAACTATCAAGGGACTAATCCCTTTGATGTCCGCCATACTCCAACCAAACGCCTCTTTGTTAGATCTCAATACCGATAAAAGTGCATTCTCTTGCTCTAATGCTAGAGAAGCGGAAATTATAACCGGTAAAGACTCCTTCTCACCTAAATAAGCATATTTCAGATGAGAGGGTAAAATTTTGAGATCTAATTCGGGCGGAGAAATGATAGAAGGAGGTATCATTGAATGATTTTTGGATTTACAAAGAAGCTCAGAGCCTGTGAAAGATACAGACTCGGGTGGAGAAAAGTCAGAAGTGCAGGACTCAAGTGTAGGTGAAGTGTCCTCACTAAGATCTTGTGTAAAGTCAAACAGAGATGTGGTAATGTCATCGAGATCAGTAAAGCAAAGTTCCTCAGCTCCACAACTATCGGGAGCGATCTCATGGACAGAGCACACATCTAAAATATGAGCACTAGGTTCTGATGGCTGACTCCCAACTTTATAGATGTTTAGTTCAATGGTCATATTTCCAAATGATAAGTTCATTGAACCGTTTCTACAGTTTATAACAGCGTTGGAAGTGGCAAGGAAAGGACGACCTAGAATCACCGGAATTTGGCCCCGGGGGTTTGCTACAGGATGTGTGTCGAGCACAATGAAGTCTACAGGGAAAACAAATTCCCCGACCTTTATCAACACATCCTTTAATTCACCCCTTGGTTTGGTGATAGATCGGTCCGCCATCTGGAGAGTGCAGTGAGCAGGTTTTAGCTCTCCAATCCCTAGTTGCTCATAGACAGAATAAGGGAGCAGGTTAACACTCGCGCCAAGGTCTAAAAGAGCACGATTTATGTTTTTACCCCCAATTGAAATCGATATTGTAGGACATCCTGGGTCCTTTCGTTTCTTTGGTAGCTGGGGAATAAAAGCAGTGCTGATATTATTAGACATAAAGACCTTCTTCGGCACTTGAGTCTTCCTCTTCCTAGTGCACAAGTCCTTAAGAATTTTCGCATAAGCGGGGACTTATTGAATTGCATCTAGGAGAGGGATATTGATGTTAACCTGTTTGAACATTTCTATAATTTTCTCCATATGAGGACTCGTTCTGTTAGCCCTTAACCGGTTCGGGTAAGGAGCTTTCGCAATAAGCGCAGGGTCCATCACAAGAGAAGGAAGAGGGGTGTAACATTTCAAAAAGATAAAATATTAATTTTGGGAATTTTTATAATTTAATATTATTTTATTGAATATTTTAATATTTTGGAATTATTAAATACAAATAAATGGGGAAAATTTTTGGAAAATTATGGAAAATTCTAAAATAGGGTAAATTAGAGAATTATGACATTTTAAAGTTTTTGTGATTAGTTTGACACTAATTTAGTGCTAATCGCGATTAAAAATCGCTAATCGGTTTTTAGCTTTTTTGTGCAACACATGCACATATCACTTTTTCACACTTGTGCATTTTCTTGCCATGGATCACTTTGGGTTTACTATTCTTGGGAAAAGGATTTTGAGAGAATAAGAAAAGAAAAGGAAAAGAAATGGAAAAAGATTAAAGAAATTGGTAGTAGGTGAGAGAGAGAGGTATGGGCTTAATTGACTAAAGACTTAGCCATTTTTCTTCCCTTCATTTCCCTCCCTCTTCTCCTCTCTCCTGCTGCTGCTCCTCCCTCACTTCCCTCCCCTCTTCAAGCTCCAAAACACATTCAAAACAACTCCAAAACCCCAATCTCATTTCACTAAAAAGATGCACAAGCTCAAGATCTACACATTGGACCAAAGAAGCATGGATTTTGGCCACTAGGGGCAACTCAAGAAAATTATTGAGTTGCCAAATGAGGTATTTACTGAATCATTAACTTGGTTTATGCATTACTTATACCCCATGTTTAGTTTAGAACCGATATTGTTGATTTTTGTGGAGTTCAAGAAAACCTAGTTAGGGTTTGAGGGAAACTTGTGTTGTATTGTGAAATTGAGCTCAGTTGAGGTTATATAAACACCCTAGTGTATGAATCGAGACCCTAACCGGAAGCCTAAAACCAGAATACGGATTTTAGAAACCGATATCGGAAAATTTGTGCAATCTGTAATGAGTATATTGAATCTGCTATCACCCGGGGCATCCTAAAATAAAATTGATTGGACAGTGGTATGTGCGGGCACCCAGGAAGCTACCACCAAGACCCCAACCCCTAACTCCCTTACCTGGCCGCCAATTAATCCCAATTGGCCGCAATTTGCGGCCTGGGTCCCACCATTTTGGCTCGTATTGGTTCTGTAGCTCCTACATGTTTATGTTAGACCCCTGGTATATTTAGATTTGTATAAATTGACCTAGGGTGAAATCTGGGACATATTTCCTAAGTTGCTGTTTTGGATTCGTGTTTCCGTATTCCGTATTTTTGATTCTGAAATTTTGTCTTGTGTTTTACCTTGACTATTTGGCGTTTATACGACGATATAGAGGATTTATTGATGGTTTTAAAGGCGTGCCATAGGTTCTAACCTATAGGCCTCTTATCGTATCGTTTTGGATTTCATGTGTCGTTTTAGCTTTGATTTGGTTTTAATGCGCATATACGATACTTTGATGTGTAGGTACCCCATGAAGACTTCGGGACGACAAGCAAGCGCGTGGCGACGTCCACAAATGAAGACGCTAGGTGAGTAGATTATATCTACAGGGGAAAGTCGGGTGGATGGCGTATAGCACCCCCGCAGTCCGTAGTTGTTATATTATATGATAGTTAGGTGCACTATGGATAGTGTAGGGTTAGAAGTGATTAGTGTAGTTCATAGTCGCGAACCCTAGAATAGATTTACACCTACACGCACATCCTTGCATATTCATTATACTCACACGGTGTTAATGATGATATTGGATGACTTTGGAGATGAGTCGATGATATTGGGCTTTGTGCCGTGAGATCGGCAATTTGATGTGATTCGTATTTGGGATACGATACGTGATCTCTAGTGGGCCTTGGGACGTGTGCTTGCACACGCAGTAGTTGATGGTATCAGTTGTACTAGACTTAGATCAGTACCCCAGATTATATGATATGATATGATGATAGTGATACCTGAAGTGTGATGAGATAGTGTGATATTAACCCGTACCCAGCGATTGGGATGCCGTACGACGATTTACCGTATGAGCTTTACATTGACGATAGATCCGCACTCATGACTTGAGGATTTCATATGATATACTGTATCGTACGCGATACTATTGAGGCGGAATCACCGACTATTATATCTATATATATATCGACTCAGATGTTAGGCGGTTTCCTTACCTGTAGCTCAGCTTGTTAGTTCAGCAGTATAGTTTAGTGTAGTTGTTAGATTAGATTAGACTCCTACCTATTTCAAAACTAGCGGGTCGTGGGTATTTTAAAAGACAGGTCAAGGGATCTACGGACATTTCAAAAGGCGTATCTTTTCATAAAAACACTGTAGCCCCTATTTTCAAAACCCCATGATTCGTGATATTTCAAAAGGCACCATTTGTAGGACTTATATTAGATTAATGCAGATTAGTTATAGTTGCGTCTAGATTTAGCTCCCACTCTTTTTGTGGTTCGCTTTGCATCGCATTCTTATATTATGTTTCATACTCCATTATTGATATCATGCTGTTAGGACACCAGCACCATTACCGATGTTGCGTATGTACCACGTACACTTACTTGCCGGCTCACACACATCTTCATCGGTAATTGCCATGTCACGTACACCTTAGAAAATACTATTGCTTGTCATAACCTATTAGCTAATAGTTTAGACATTGTAGTTATTACCTGCTACTTCATGCATACTGTTATTCATTGTTATGCCGCATTCATGGATTCTCATGCATATATTCACTATTTTACGTGTTACTTGTAGGGTTGCTAGGCACGCGCACAAGGTTCTATGAGGCATCAACCATGCCCGATTTAAAAATTAGCCGTGCCGAACAACCCGAATACGGAACTTTAAACTAGAGATTAGGCGATTACTTGCATGCTAAACATTTTAACACTAAGTGAGAGGGATTACAACCTTTGTAGATCCGGTCCTTCACTTCATATGCTCCGTGTTGTGGTCCCTTCGCTGCGATCATCGGGTTCCGGACTCTCGAGAGGTTCCACGAAGAGAATGACGCAACCTTTACTTCCGATCTTCGATACTACGATGATCTACCTCGAAGTTTCTTTAACACAAGCTAACACTCATGAAATGATGTGAACACCCTCATCTAAATGGCAAGGGAAGATGAGGATGATGAAGTAGGAATTTTGCTCTCTTTATTTATCTTTTACTCATATTTATTCATCACCTTTTGAAAAACAAGCAAGCTTTTCCATGGAAGAATGAAGGAGGAAGAAGATGATAAATCATTTGTGATGAATAGAAAGAATGTTATCATAATCATTTATGCAACCATGGTTCACTTAAACATTGTGGAGAGTTTACTAGGGTTAGGGTTTGGGTTGGGTTAAGTGTGAGTCATGGATAAAGATCAACACAAATATCTTTATCATGACAAAGTAAAAGCTTCTAGAATCAACTAGAAGGTTTAACCCTAATCCAAACCCTAATCATGTTTAAACTCCTCTAATCATGTTGCATTAATAATTATAATATGTTACAATATTATATATCACATATACAATATTTATTGTAACAAAATAAAATAATACATTTAACATATATCGCATATATATCAATGTATTACCCGAGTGAGAAAAAGAATCTTTTAGTGAGCAAATATTAGTTAATGTAATTTAATATATCAAATATATTATTATACATTAAATTAACGAATCAACACTTGATCCGATAATCCGGCTATATCGCATATAACCGACTAATATTTATCTGTACCGATTCATCGAATCAACACTTGATCCGATGACCCGGCTGATATCAAATATCGCGAGAGTATAATACGGTATCATATATCGCATTATCCTCGGTCCCGCACATATCACATATGTGCTCCTACTCCGTTTTTCCTGAGTCAAGAAACCTCTGTGTAGGACTCTAAAGAATCGTCAATACGCCGGCAGTAGATGATGATCATATCAAACACCCACAAGCTGCAAGCGGTCAGCTAAACGTAACAGCTACCCAGGTATTGAGCGCTCAGAAGATCAACAAGCAAGCCTGTAACTTCTCCTGTGAATCCAAACAGTAACACTCCCGTACAGTCCGGTCTCGTTGTCTGATATGTCGCATATCTCGCCTAGGGGTGGTAAACGTCAGACCCCAGTAGCTCGATAAGTCGTGTCGATATGAGGTCTATAACAGTTCGAGAAACTACTGATAACACTTACCAGTAAATCTCAGCAACCCTGGCCAGGGATTTCCGGTTATAGCCAATCGAACACAGCACAACATCAACTCCCTATACCGGGAGAGACGAATCCCCTCCTATCGCTCATTGCCTCCATGTGATTCGGGACTGTACCCAAAAGCCACCTTTTTGCACGCCCTCTTGGACGTGGTATGATGGAAATCAAAGCACAGTGGGAATCACACAAGACTCTATAACGATCTCGGGTCAACAGACTACTCTGTACCAGTGTCACCGGAGAACTGCCATCTGACGTATGGTATAATACCATCTGGGAGTTCTCGGCGAGTCCGTCCAGTGTACCCAGTCTTCACTGAGCACCCGTACACCATCCTTGATGTCAAACACCGATGGATATGGGATCATCCATCGCCCATCATATGGGTCAAGATGCGTATACGCTAGTCTACTCTGGTGCATCGATGCCCTGTCTCGATACACCCACGACTAGGAACAATTATAGGATGTACTCGTCGACTACCGTGGCCCCACTAGTATGATCTCATCATAGTCCCAGTAGTCGAGTACATATCCTAAGGGCTTTATCAACATGTAACATAGAGACAATCAGAGTACATGTTAAGATAAAGTACAACCAGATAGCATACTATCATGTCGAGCAAGAAAGTCCTCCCTATATATGTCCTAGCATCCACTACAATATACATCGTATGTACAGTAATGGTCTCTAGGGCATACATATAACTAACAATCTCCCACTTGCACTAGGGCCATCTGTTATGGTATCGCATACCCAACAATTAGCTGCGGTTGAAGTATCTCATACTCAACCATCCCATAAAAGTCTCTACTGGGAAAAAGGCATTTGTGAGTGGATCCGGGCTGTTGTCCTCTGTGTCTACTCTCCTAACCTCGATCTCCCTGGAGATCAACCATCTCCATGATTAGGTGATACTGCCTAAGAGTTATATCTGGATTTCTGATGGGACGGAAGTTCCTTGGCTGAAGCCACAACTCCATTGTCACACAATGGTAGGAACGAAGTTCATCTTATGAACTTATATATCTATCCAGACTGCCTCTTTGGTAGCATCCTTGGTAACGATGTATCTTGCCTTTAATCGTCTAGTATGTCACGGTATCTAGCTTGGAACTCTTCCAACATACCATCCCTCCACTGAGGGTGAAGACAATGCCTTCGACTGACATTCAGTCGTCCTTATCACCCTGGAACCTTTCCAGTGATTCTCCCCAGGATCGATTGATACCATCTCACTACAACTAGTGAGTATCCTAACATCCATTTAGATCTATCTCATGGATCCAAAACCCAGGATTTAGGAGGTATCACTATGATCCTATATGGAGAATCCTTGTGATAAGCGGAGATTGACCGAGCGTAGCATAGGAAACTCCTTCCCTATCAAGAGTATGTCATCAACGTACTCTACGAGGATCACCACCATACTCTCTACTACCTTTTCGTATATACAAGGTTCATCTACCATTTTGATGAAGTCAAACTCTTTGACTACCATATCAAAACAGATGTTCCAACTCTGCGACGCCTGTTTTATCATATAAAACATCTTGCACACGTTTCCGCTGCTCCCACTGTCTACGAAGCCCTCTGGCTGTGTACTTATAGACGCTCTTTTCTAAAACATCATTTAGAAAAGCAGTCATGACACCCAACCACCAGATATCGTAGTCATGGTATGTAGCCGTGGCAAGTAGGATCTGGATGGACTTAAGCATAGCTTTGAAAGTCTCAACTTTTCCATGTACACCAAGTAATCTTCTCAAGATATACATGCTCCTGATGGGGATTTAACCCTTCAGATAAAGCAACCAAAGTCCATACTTTGTTGGTGTATAAGGATTCCATCTCAGATCGATAAGCATCCAGCCATTCTTACAGAGTCGCACTCCTGATGGCCAGCCCGAAACTAGTTGGGTCATCATCTCATGATGCAATCCTCGCTCCCACTGTCATAGAGAAACCAAAGTATCTCTCAGGTGGGTGAGGAACCCTACTAGATCGGCGGAGAGGCTGAGGTTCGTTGGAAACTATTGAATCCTTTGGTTCTACCAAATCATCAGCTGCAGTTTGTATAGCTGAAACATTTCCAGTTCTACATAACAGACCTTGCCTCGAGCTTGTCCGGATTTTGCTTTTAGACATAGGCCGGACAACCCCAAATCTTAACAAGCTTAAGATATGGGCTCTTCCCTTTCCATATCAGATATGAAGTGGTAGGCAACTGATTTGATTCGAACCCTATTCAATAGGTATGCAACTTCACAAGTGCATAACTCCCTAAAGGAAATAAGCAACTCAGTAGTACTCATCATAGAGCACACCATATCACATAGGGTGCTATTGCTCCGTCCCGGTATACCATCGTGCTATGGTGTATACGGAGGAGTAATGCTGAGAGAGAATCTCATTCTCCTTTAGAATATTCCAGGAATTCCGTGCTCAAGTATTCTCCTCCTTGATCACATCAAAGGACATAATACTTTTACCCGTATTTTGGTTCTCTACTTCTAACTTATATTCTGTGAATATCTCAAAAGGTTCGGACTTGTGTTTCAACAGGAACATATGTTTGAATCTTGAGAGATTGTCAGAGAATGTAATGAAGTACAAAGAACCAATCTTGGCATATGTAGACAGGGTACTTTCATACATCAGCATGTATCAATCCCAAAAGTACACTAACTCTTTCTCTGTTTCCAACAAACAGAGCTGTGGTCATCTTATCTTTGTGACATGACAGGCAAGTTTCACAAGATGTAAATTCAAACTAATTTGAATATGCATCTAAATGTAACTTATGCTAGTCGGGTCGCATTGATATGACCTAGTCTACAATACCTCAAGAAGGATTCGTTCATTTCTGAACTCTTCCTCTTGTGTGTGTTCCGTATACTAAGAACTGTAATTTGATTTAGAACGTCAATGCTTTTAGATAACGTGCCTGAACCGATCAACTCTTGATATAGGAAATGTTCAAAACATTATCCAACAATACAAAATTATATCCTTTCTTTACTAATAAAGAGACTGATATGATTTTGTATATCAGGTTCGGTATTTAATAACATTTGTTCAGAATCAATGTATTCCGGTAATACAGGGTGACAGTGACCAACAGACTTGGCTGCAACACTTGCACCGTTTTCTGCCTCATGAAACTTATCACCCGTTCTCAGTTCTTTATCTATCTGTAGCCCATGTAACAGATTACATATACGGGATCCTGATCCGGTATCACATACCCAGGACGTAAAGGATACTGAGAAACAGTTCTGTGTAATGAACACACCCGAAGATGATGCATCATCATGCACTTTCTTCGTTTGGGCGGCACGGGAAATCTGGTATTCCCCAATTTCCTGCTCTGTCTTATAACAATTATAAGTTGGAGCGGGACCAACGTTCCCCAGCTCAGTATAACAAGCGGGTTCGGTCAATATATCCGTTTTATTATCTAGATTAAGGCGTGATATGGTCGCTACCTGGAGAGAGAGAGAAGAAAACACTCAGCGTATGCTCTTGCAAGATTAGATTGGTTATCTAATATATCTAATCAGGATGTCTCCCACTGTTTTAGTCAAATCTTCCTTCAAACCCTAAAAGGAAAGACTAGCCGGGATTAATTACACGCTATAAGTTCGCCAATCTTTCAGCCAGGCCAGTGTCGGTACTTTGAGGGAGGTCCCCCGTGCTTTCGCACGAACCTAATTAAAGTAAACCTCGTTTTCCCAGAGGTGTAACCCCGTTAACACCTTTCTAGACACCTACTTGATCGGCTAATTGTAATGTGTAAAACTCTCCCAGGAGTAACTTTTACTCGCAGCGGGTATCGGGATCCAACTATCTTATAGAAGGTATGCAATCTCATTGCAAATTTCAACACTTGAAATTCCCAATAATATTTTGCCCCTAGCAGCTTATGACCTTGGCTAAGGTCAACAAATCATAAGTGCTAGCCAAGTTCAACCCGTCATTTCCCGATTGAATTAAACCCACCCGCACGACCCTTGGCTAAGGTCAACAAAGTCGCACGACTACCCTAACTCAATCGCATCATATGCTTATACAGATAACCACTAATCAGCTACCGCACACTACGCCTTGACTAAGGTCAACAAACGTAGCACGAATACTAACCAGTACTTATCTGAAATGACGGAGGGCTACGACGGGTTTTTCAGAAAACCCTTTGCGTAATGAACTTGATATCGTTGTAGAATCGAGTGATTTTAAATGGAATGCTTTTGAGGCTTTTCTAGTTTTGCTAAAGGGGTCACTCCCGGTGAAGGGATCGTCGGCCCTTTCCTCATCGAATAAGGTGCAGGATATTTCACAAATATCACTATGCAAAGCAAGAACTATAGAAGCAATCAAAAAACAAACCGAGTTTGTAGCATCTGCCAGTTATCGCTAAAGGAGTCACTCCCGGTGAAGGGATCTCGGTCCTTTCCTTATCGAATAAGGTGCTGGATGTTCTACAAGGAACACCACTATGCAAAGCAAGAACTGTAGCTACCAGTTTTTATAAACAAGTTTCTACAACATCTTAGGTTTCTTTTATTTCATTAATCTCATTAATGAAGTCCCATTTTAATATGCTTCATAAGCATCTCTTTTGAAACGAAATCTGCAATATAACATATATCTCATATATATAATATAAACATTCGTCTCAGGCAGTAATATGATCTCATCACAGAACATTACAGCAGAAGAACATATATGAAATATTGGATATACTAGGACGTCCGTGTTTTCAATACGAGCCTGTATAAAACACGGATTCCACGGTCGCGATGAATAGCCAAACCCACATCCCTAGACCCCTACGAGAGCGGCAAGTAACACTACCAATTCTAGGGTTAGGAGACCCGGTCCCGACTCCTCGAGATGGTCTCCCACTGGACCCTAGAACCCGGTTACTTGTGCTCCCCGCCTTGGGCCTACCTAATGCGGAAAAGTAAATAATATACAACGATGACATCTTCCGCTACCTGGAAGTGCCCCAATAAAAGAATATTACATACAAATGAATTTTACATGAATGAAAAAGAAAAACTCTCATCTCACATAAAACCCCCGGCTATTCAAACGCGACGATCCAATACAACATATCACAGCAACACATAATATCTCATATCATCAACGTAAGCAAGTATGCGTATCCCGATTGTCGTTGATGTATAGCAACGAAGCCGGCGATACACCACATACTACGCTTACGGTCACAGAAAAGAAAGTGTAAAACTACAACAGTTGGAATCCGCAACCTCTTTAGACATCGCATGCCTAACCAAATGAATTCTTTAGACATCGCATGCCTAACAATTATAAACCCCGCATTTTAGTCTTATTTATCGAAAACTCTTTTCAATACCAAGTCGGCCAATTCAACAAGATTCCCGACGTCCTGATCGAATGCTCGTACTATTAAGTTTACCCGGCGAGTATCCGCGTACGCTACGTGATTGCGACGGACTTTTGATCACATCAAAATTCCGTAGCAACCGATCAACTGAGACTAAACTACTATGTTTATAATATTCAAATCAGTTATCTCATAACTATTTGTGGATTCCAATTATTGTATCACATTCCAGATAAATAGAAAAAATTAAACTTTCCGATCGAATCATCAAGCACCCAAGATTTCCCCAATATATCTCAACACTTGAAAACAGTTTAAAAACGTCCATCACATGCCACAGTACCAATGGTCCAGCCGTAGAAGGGTCAAGCCAACGCCTCACATGTGGCACGCCGTACTGCCCCAAACCCTAAGGTTCAAAGGGCAGTTCAAGACGGTCACATAATCGAGTTAAGGTTTGTTGTCTTCTAGAGGGTCCATCGAGTTACTTGCACGACTTAGAACATTCTTAAACACGAGAAAAAATCCAACTTTTGAAAAAATTTCCGATAGGGGAAAAATTGAGTTATTGATATCCGTTCGAACTTTTTAACAGTTTCTAAAAAATATCCGGAAAGCCACATAGACAAAATCTAATACTTCGATCGAAACATCGAATCCCCAAAATAACCCCAGAAAATTCAACTCTTGAATAAATATTAAAAATTCCTAGAAAATCCAGCATAATTAAATAGAAGTTACTGTGCAAACAGTAGTTGATGACGTCAGCATTGCGCCGCGGAACCGCCGCAGAAGGCATGCTTCCGCAGTGGTTCCGCCGCGAGATTTACTGTTCATCAAAAAAAATTTGTACCGTAATTCTTAGAATTCCCTGCTGAATTTTTTGAGCATTTTTAATTTGGAAAAATCCCAGTTTTTAGAAAAAGTCCAGAGAGCGGGTTTTAACGGGGTTTCGGGTTTCGATCGGACTTTAAACTTCGTCTAGACTTCGCCTAAAGCTCTAGCTTGGCTCTGATACCACTGTAGGGTTGCTAGGCACGCGCACAAGGTTCTATGAGGCATCAACCATGCCCGATTTAAAAATTAGCCGTGCCGAACAACCCGAATACGGAACTTTAAACTAGAGATTAGGCGATTACTTGCATGCTAAACATTTTAACACTAAGTGAGAGGGATTACAACCTTTGTAGATCCGGTCCTTCACTTCATATGCTCCGTGTTGTGGTCCCTTCGCTGTGATCATCGGGTTCCGGACTCTCGAGAGGTTCCACGAAGAGAATGACGCAACCTTTGCTTCCGATCTTCGATACTACGATGATCTACCTCGAAGTTTCTTTAACACAAGCTAACACTCATGAAATGATGTGAACACCCTCATCTAAATGGCAAGGGAAGATGAGGATGATGAAGTAGGAATTTTGCTCTCTTTATTTATCTTTTTCTCATATTTATTCATCACCTTTTGAAAAACAAGCAAGCTTTTCCATGGAAGAATGAAGGAGGAAGAAGATGATAAATCATTTGTGATGAATAGAAAGAATGTTATCATAATCATTTATGCAACCATGGTTCACTTAACCATTGTAGAGAGTTTACTAGGGTTAGGGTTTGGGTTGGGTTAAGTGTGAGTCATGGATAAAGATCAACACAAATATCTTTATCATGACAAAGTAAAAGCTTCTAGAATCAACTAGAAGGTTTAACCCTAATCCAAACCCTAATCATGTTTAAACTCCTCTAATCATGTTGCATTAATAATTATAATATGTTACAATATTATATATCACATATACAATATTTATTGTAACAAAATAAAATAATACATTTAACATATATCGCATATATATCAATGTATTACCCGAGTGAGAAAAAGAATCTTTTAGTGAGCAAATATTAGTTAATGTAATTTAATATATCAAATATATTATTATACATTAAATTATCGAATCAACACTTGATCCGACAATCCGGCTATATCGCATATAACCGACTAATATTTATCTGTACCGATTCATCGAATCAATACTTGATCTGATGACCCGGCTGATATCAAATATCGCGAGAGTATAATACGGTATCATATATCGCATTATCCTCGGTCCCGCACATATCACATATGTGCTCCTACTCCGTTTTGCCTGAGTCAAGAAACCTCTGTGTAGGACTCTAAAGAATCGTCAATACGCCGGCAGTAGATGATGATCATATCAAACACCCACAAGCTGCAAGCGGTCAGCTAAACGTAACAGCTACCCAGGTATTGAGCGCTCAGAAGATCAACAAGCAAGCCTGTAACTTCTCCTATGAATCCAAACAGTAACACTCCCGTACAGTCCGGTCTCGTTGTCTGATATGTCGCATATCTCGCCTAGGGGTGGTAAACGTCAGACCCCAGTAGCTCGATAAGTCGTGTCGATATGAGGTCTATAACAGTTCGAGAAACTACTGATAACACTTACCAGTAAATCTCAGCAACCCTGGCCAGGGATTTCCGGTTATAGACAATCGAACACAGCACAACATCAACTCCCTATACCGGGAGAGACGAATCCCCTCCTATCGCTCATTGCCTCCATGTGATTCGGGACTGTACCCAAAAGCCACCTTTTTGCACGCCCTCTTGGACGTGGTATGATGGAAATCAAAGCACAGTGGGAATCACACAAGACTCTATGACGATCTCGGGTCAACAGACTACTCTATACCAGTGTCACCGGAGAACTGCCATCTGACGTATGGTATAATACCATCTGGGAGTTCTCGGCGAGTCCGTCCAGTGTACCCAGTCTTCACTGAGCACCCGTACACCATCCTTGATGTCAAACACCGATGGATATGGGATCATCCATCGCTCATTATATGGGTCAAGATGCGTATACGCTAGTCTACTCTGGTGCATCGATGCCCTGTCTCGATACACCCACGACTAGGAACAATTATAGGATGTACTTGTCGACTACCGTGGCCCCACTAGTATGATCTCATCATATTCCCAGTAGTCGAGTACATATCCTAAGGGCTTTATCAACATGTAACATAGAGACAATCAGAGTACATGTTAAGATAAAGTACAACCAGATAGCATACTATCATGTCGAGCAAGAAAGTCCTCCCTATATATGTCCTAGCATCCACTACAATATACATCGTATGTACAGTAATGGTCTCTAGGGCATACATATAACTAACATTACTGAGGTTTTGGATTTGGATTTCCGCGAGATTTTCTGGATTTGGAGGAAAACCGCAAAAACACAAATAAACATTTTCTCTCTTTTAAAATAAAAAGTGTGGTTTTCCCATGATGTATGAGTCGTCCACCATGAGTTTGCTGATGGATTTGGAAACCCGATTTGAGGAGACGGATGAACCGTTTCGGGTACATGGTGGACCCGGTGCGGTACCCCGGGGCAAGATGAATGTGGTGATGACATTGAGCCTGGCAGGGGAGCACTACCGACCAGTGATTTTACCTGACGCGTCGGATATCCGGAGGATACCGTCGTGGTCTTGCGATTGATGGTAGGGGCCGGTCTGGACTGACGGCGCCCTAGATTTTGTGATTGGGACATTGAGATTTCGAGATATTGAGGTACAGAGACTGTGATACAGAGATATCGAGATATTTGGATTACGTTTTGTGCCGATGTTAGGCACTGTTTTATGCTGATTTCATTATGATACCTCATTTTAAAAATACAAAGGAAATCTCACTAAATTATGAAAACGGTTTCTTCATTTACATGTATTCTGTTCTCATGCATTCATACCTCATTCTTATGTTATATTGCTACCTGAGGCACTGACACAGGCACATGAGATTACACTCGGGTTAGATATGTACCCTAGCCTTGTTATAGGCTGCATGTTTTTATTGAGGATTTTATACTGATCGTTTTGACCTAGGATTATGTCTTGCGTTCGGTTTCTGCTTGTAGTTATTCTCTATTCACGAGTTGGCAACTCACCCCCCGTTGTGCCACAGTTCTTGCAGGTTTGCCGTACAGGTTTCATTGCGGCATTTCTGGCACATTGCTTCCTTACGGGTGAATTGCATTTGGTAGGTGGTTTCTTTTGCATCAAGAACCACCATTGTACTTGTATTATTCCTTGTATCTAGATTTTTCCATCAACCAGAACTTGTATATTGTTTCAGACTCAGCCTTTAGTGATGTATTATTCGACCTTAGAGTCGGGCTTAGTAGTATTGCGGTTTTCTTGCTTACTGTGTTTCTTTTGGATTTGATCCTCGCCTTTCGGCGTTGTATATTATCTTGCATGTGTGGTTGTGACTGTCAATTGACGAAGAGCTAGCTCCCGCTTGGGGATACCTTTTATCATTGTATATATGTTGTGCTTGATGTACCCCGTTCGGGGCCAGTATTTACAAAAGAAACTCTGCCGAAATTTTTAGAAAAGACTTTACCTTTTAAAAATGCACATTCAGCTTAGTTATTTAAAAACCTTGACTTCAAACATGTTTTCCTTCACTTCTTTAAAAACTAGTTTTCTTTACTTACTCTTAAAATGGTTTTAGATTTGTGGGCTTTGGCTTACTTGGATCAGATGGAGTCCTATAGATTTCATATGGTTCAAGGGCCTGTCACGTGCTCTTTCGGGTCGTGACAAAGTTGGTATCAGAGCGCTAGGTTGACCTTGGTTCGAGTCTAAGTTTGACTATGTGGAGCCTAGGGCGTTTATATATATATACGGAACTTAGGCTTGACCTTACGGAACTTAGACTTAGTCGAGGGGGTATTAGACCCGAACTTTCGTCGTATAGGATGACCCTTGGTTGATGGAATAGGTGACTAAAGTAGAGTGTCACGACCCGCAGGGTACGGAACGTGACTGGCACTTAGGTTACGAAACGTCTCAAGACGTCCGTAAAATAAGTAAGCCAAAGCCCAGAAACCAAAACCAAATAAGCAAAAGAATGAAGGAAAACCAATCCATTGAAAGCGAGTTTATCAAATAAGTCATGTAAAACCCTTTTTTAAAAACAATACCAATTTTTCCGAAAATTTCGGCAGAGTCTCCTTTGTAAATACTGGCCCCCGAAATGGGTACAACAAGAATATATAAGAATCCAACAAAATAGGGCATCCCCAAGCGGGAGCTAGCTCTTCGCCACAAGGCGGTCACAAATCCCACGCAATATAAAGCAACAACATGCGAAATAATCATAATGAAGCATAAGAAAACATCATGTCGACTCAAGTGAGCTCGACCCCAAAATACAGCATAAAAGTCCACAAACCTCACAGTCTCATCTCTAGGTCAATATACAATAATACTGGTAGAAACAGTAGATGGAGTACACTAGATACAAAGAATATACAAGGTGGTACAAAAATAATAACATAACCCACCTATGAGCAAAATCTCGAGTCCAGGCAAAAGAGGCAAAAGAAGCAAGCGCACCCGCCGCTACTGTACAGACGGAGCGGACCTGCAAAAGGCTATGGCACAACGGGGTGAGTTGCCAACTCGTGAATAATAAATAACATCTACACAGGCTATCGAATGCATGCACACAAGCATCCTAGCATCTAAATACAGGTAAGGCAGGACATAATGGCAAGTATGTATGCAATATGGATATACTAGCAGGTATGAATGCAATGCGAATCAACTCGTGATCTGAATGTGTAAGTATAAGAAATCATGTTTTTCCCTTTAAGAATGTCTTTTGAAATACCATCACAATACCAATAGAATCAACAAGAACCTGTGTCCAGCATCGACACCTCAAAACTGTCTCAAATCTCATATCAATGTATCTCTGGCCTCAGCCGTCCGGCTGACCCATCTCAAATATCAATATCTCATCATCTAGCGGCCACGGTCGGTATCCTCTGGATATCCGCCGTCCCAAACAGTCACCGGTAGGTAATCCGCCCCCTGCCAGGCTCAACGTCAACACCACATTCCTCTTGCCCCGGGGTACCTTACCGGGCCCACCATGTACCCGTGACGGTTCCTCCACTCCTCGACACGGATTTCCAAAACCACAGCAAACTCATGGTGGACGACACTTACATCACTAGAAAACCGCAATTTACATATTTTAAAAATATAATAAATTTAGAAATTTTGCGGTTTTCCCCCGAAATCCAGAAATATCATAAAATCTCAAGAAATCCTCATAAGTGCATATGTCAATGATAATGAATGCATATGGTATCAATAATCAAGTTGCGATGTGTGATTAATAGATTAGGCATGAACAATTAATATGATGAAGTACATGCACATGAATAGCAATCCTACGGTTTCATTTTAAGGAATTAAAGGCAATAGCACAAGTTTAAGTATCAATTAGTAAAAAGTTTAAATTTAAAGGTTATCTAGTGTGGTGGCATGGCAATTACCAGGGTGTGTGTGTAAGCATGAATAGTGCTCGTGCTGCATATAAAAACCCTGGCAATGGTGCAGGTGTCCTATAAAATGGTTTCGTATAGGTATGTCAATATAGGGTATGAATGTAGCAAATGATCATATACGTATTTCACCCCTAATTACTAACATCACTAAGAATCTTGTAAGTTACTAAAACTATCGGGCGGCTTGCGCCATCCAACGATAGTCCCCCGTAGATGTTACATCTACTCACCGGAATCCCTGGCTAGCTGTGTCCAATCACCGCTTTCCCCTTTCGCGCCGCGTCTGACGTCTCCGCGACCGAACCTGGAATTTACATCAATACCAAACATAAGGTTACTTATCAAGAATGACGTAAAACCCAACGAAACTACTAAAGTTCACTAGCTAGGCACAACGTGCACAAAGTGCGCGGAACACACGCGAAAATCGCAAAAACTGCCAAAAAAACGCCGATTTGGTCGCCCGGCAAAACTAAAACCCGACTACTCAAAACTCCGCACTCACGCATCCTAAACGTCATAGGAGATGCTAAAAACATCCCCAAGGTATCACAAATAATTCACCAAATAATTTTAATAAAAACCTAGTAAGCACAAAACTAGCAATTTTGGTGCAAATATCGAAAATTAGCGATACGGTTATCACAATCCAACACAATATCCAACCACACAACTAGTTAGCCACAATCACATAAATTCAACTCATTTATCATGCTTCACAACCCAATTTCCATACATAAACCCTTTCTTGAATTTCCTAAAACAACAATTTACAACCAAAATCACACTTTTAAAATTAACTAAATTAGCATAATTTGAAGACCACATAAACAAGGTAACTTCTTTGATTTGGTTGTGTAGGAACTAGCAAGCAAAATAAATTTAATTAACCAAATAATGGTGTGCTAAAAAAACCCTAGTTTAAAACAAACTACTCTTTTATAAACTAGATTAGAAATTAGTTAAACTTTTAACACTAAACCATATAATTAAAGGAATTTAGCCAAAAGAAATTAACTTGATGGAAATTATACCTCAATTTGAGATCTAGCAAGAATAAATTTGCTTCAAATAATGGCCTCAAGCATCAAGATCCAAGCTAGGGAGGTAAAGGAAAAGAAAGATGAAGGATGGGTTTAATTTGTAAGCTTGAAATTGCAATTTTGATGAATTAAACATGAAGAATTTTGGAGAAATGAAAAGAAAAGAGATGAAGAGGAGGGAGGTGCAGGTTTCGGCCAGATGAGGTAAGGGGAGGGTGTGGGTGTGTGGGGAAAAGTCATGAGTCAACTCTCCCAAAAGTCAAAGCACCATACTTCAACAACTATTTTTAAAATAAATTCATAACCAAACCAATTCAACACATGAAGAAAAAGCAAAGTGAGGCCAGAAATTTCTGGACTTGATCAAGGTGGGGCTGTCCTAGGGCTGAGGGAAGAGAGAGAGGGGTTTTACAAAAGAAATTTTATGCAAAAAGACCCCCTACAAGTCAAAAATTGCAAGTTTTAGCTTAAAATTCAATAAATTCGTTTCCTATCATAAAAATTTGGTAAAAATCAAAGTAAAATACTAAAAATTTATGTTACAACTAGATTTTAATTATCATAATTTTAAAGATTAAAATTAGCCCGGAAAAATTTGTATTTATCGCTAAATTAATATATTTTCTTACCGGCTTAAAATAATATTAAAAAATTGAAAAATTAGGGAAAATTTTTAAACGACCAGAATTTCATAATTAACTCATTAGCTACTAAAAAAAAGCAATTACCTATCCATTTTAAGTATAATTAGCCCTAAACTGCAAAATAACGAGAAAGACGGTTTTCGGAAAAATACTGAATTTTCACCGATTTTCAGGAAAACACCAAAACGATTTTTCAAGACGCTACAATCTTCCCCCCTAAAAGAAATTCGGTCCCCGAATTTAAAAATATAACTACGCGTACCTTCAAAGAGATGGGGATATTTCTTCCTCATCTCGCCTTCGGTCTCCCAGGTAACCTCCTCGCTGCTCGGGCTACGCCAAAGGACCTTGACGGTTGGTATAATCTTTGACCTCAACTTCTTCACCTGCCGATCCAGGATGGCCACCGGCTGCTCTGCAAAAGAAAGGTCACGCTCTAGCTGGACTGTCGGGTGCTGAATCGCATGCGAAGGGTCGTGAAGGTACTTGCGGAGCATCGAAACATGGAAGACGAGGTGAACATCGGGAAAGCTGGGAGGAAGAGCCAAACGATAAGCAACTGCGCCGACACGCTCGAGGATCTCGAAGGGACCTACGAATCTAGGGCTAAGCTTCCCCTTTCGCCCAAAACGCATCACGCCCTTCATCGGAGAGACTTTCAGAAAAACATGGTCGCCAACTGCGAACTCTAATCTGCGACGGCACCTGTCTGCATAGGATTTTTGCCTGCTCTGAGCCGCTCTCATCCGGTCTCGGATCAACTGTATCTTCGCTGTCGTCTCCTCAACAAGCTGCGGCCCCAAAATGCTGCTCTCGCTGAGCTCTGTCCAACAGACGGGCGATCTGCATCCCCTCCCATACAATGCCTCGAAAGGTGCCATCTGAATAGTATCCTGGAAGCTGTTGTTGTAGGAGAACTCCACTAGAGGTAAATGACGATCCCAGCTACCACCAAAGTCTAAAACGCACGCTCTGAGCATGTCCTCGAGAGTCTGAATGGTCCGCTCTGACAGTCCGTCGGTCTGCGGATGAAACGCTGTGCTGAAGCTCAAACGAGTGCCCAAAGCCTCCTGAAGTCTCTGCCAAAGTCGGCTGGTGAACTGAGTGCCTCGATCTGACACGATACAAGTCGGTACGCCATGTAGTCGCACGATCTCGTCAATATAGAGCTGAGCATACTGAGCGAAGCTGAAAGTGGTCTTCACTGGTAGGAAGTGAGCCGCTTTCGTCAATCTATCCATGATCACCCAGATGGAGTCGTACCCTCGACTGGTCCTGGGTAGACCCACAACGAAATCCATCGAAATCTGCTCCCATTTCCACTCTGGAATGGGTAACGGCTGTAGCTCTCCTGCGGGCCTCTGGTGCTCGGCCTTGACTTGCTGATAAGTCAGGCATCTCGATACAAACTCCGCAATGTCCCTCTTCATCCCGTCCCACCAGTAGGTCTCTCTCATATCATGGTACATCTTGGTGGAACCGGGGTGGACACTATACACTGATTGGTGTGCCTCCTCAAGAATGTCGCGCCGCAATCCATCAGCATCTGGTACGCACAGTCTAGATCCATATCGTAAAATCCCCTGATCGTCAACCACGAACTCGGAAAATCTGCCCTGTCCCATCTGTGCCATGATCTCTGAGCAACGGTCGTCACTGCGTTGTGCCTCATATATACGGTCAAGCCACTGTGGGCGTGCACGAACATGCGCGAGCTGTCCCCCTGTCTGAGTGAACTCGAACTCAACTCGGCTGTCGCATAACATCTGCCAATCTGCTGACGACTGCCTCTGCACTGCGCGCAAAAAGGATAGACTACCCCCGGGCCTCCTACTCAACGCATCTGCCACCACATTCGCCTTGCCTGGGTGATATAAGATCTCGCAGTCGTAGTCTTTCACCAACTCCATCCAACGACGCTGTCTGAGGTTCAGGTCTCGCTGCTGAAATATGTACTTTAAGCTCTTGTGATCGGTGAAATCTGACACGACTCGCCGTACAGGTAATGTCGCCAAATCTTCAGTACAAAGACCACTGCAGCCATCTCCAAATCATGAGTGAGGTAGTTCTGTTCATGCTTCTTCAACTGCCGAGAAGCATAAGCGATCACCCGGCCATGCTGCATCAATACGCATCCTAATCCCACTCGCGAAGCATCACAGTAGACAACAAATCTGCCTGATCCCGAAGGCAAAGATAATACCGGCGCCGTAGTCAAACAAGTCCGTAGCTGCTGAAAACTGCGCTCGCACTCCTCTGTCCAGACGAAAGGAACTCCCTTCCAGGTCAAACCGGTCAATGGTGCAGCTATACGGGAGAAGTCCTGAACAAAACGCCTGTAATAGCCCGCCAAGCCTAGAAAACTACGGATCTCAGTAACCGATGTAAGTCGGGGCCACTGCTGAACAGCCTCAATCTTCTTCGGGCCCACACAAATGCCGTCTCTCGTAACCGCGTGACCCAAGAATCCGACACTGTCCAGCCAGAAAGCACACTTGGAGAACTTCGCGAACAGCTGGTGCTCCCTCAGAGTCTGTAACGTAATCCGCAAGTGCTGCTCGTGCTCCTCTCTGCTCCGGGAGTACACCAAGATATCGTCGATAAACACGATGATGAACAAGTCAAGATATGGCCTGAATGTACGGTTCATCAAATCCATAAATGCTGCTGGGGCGTTGGTGAGTCCGAACGACATCACCAAAAACTCGTAGTGGCCGTAGCGCGTGCGGAAAGCTGTCCTCAGTATATCCTCCTGTCGAACTCGCAGCTGATGGTATCCTGATCGCAAGTCGATCCTCGAAAAATACCCCGCGCCCTGAAGCTGGTCGAACAAATCATCAATGCGCGGCAACGGATATCTGTTCCGAACGGTAACTTTGTTCAGCTGGCGGTAGTCGATACATAAGCGCAAACTTCCATCCTTCTTCTTGACAAACAGGACCGGAGCACCCCACGGAGAAACACTCGGTCGAATAAGCCCCTTATCTAACAAATCCTGCAACTGATCCTTCAGCTCTCGGAGCTCTGCCGGGGCCATCCGATAAGGCGGTATAGAAATAGGCCCCGAGCCGGGAATCAAATCAATGTAGAACTCAACCTCACACTCAGGCGGTAGCCCAGGTAGCTCATCAGGGAAAACATCAGGGAACTCACAAACTACCGGGACCCGGTCCAACGGAACCTCTGCAGCTCGAGTAATACAAATACACGCTAAGAATCCCTGACATCCCTTCCGCAAGAGCTGACCAGCGCGAAGAGACGAAATTAAGCTGGGAAGGGTGACACTGCGGTCTCCCCGAATAACAAGGACTGGCTCTCCCGGAAAGCTAAATCTGACTGCCTTCTCACGGCAGTCCACCGAAGCATAACAAGTGGCTAGCCAATCCATGCCCAGAAGCACATCAAAGTCCAACATATCGAGGAGTATCAAATCAACTGATGAATCCCTCTCCCCGATACAAACGGAACACAAACGAAATACAAACCGAGCGACAAACGACTCGCCTACCGGAGTAACAACAACAAGCGGATGATCTAACGACGACGACTCACGGCCCAACATCGGTGCAAAGTGTGTAGAGACGTACGAATGTGTGGAACCTGGGTCGAATAATACCCGTGCGTCGAAAGAACAAACTAGCAAGGTACCTGTCACAACGGCATTGGATGTCTGCGCATCCTGCGGTGTCAAAGCAAAAACTCGGGCCTGTCCTCCACCGATAGCGGGCTGACCTCGACCTCGGCCTCTGCCTCCTCGTCCTCTCTGAACAGGACCGCCGCGTCCACGGCCTCTCGGTGCACCTAACTGGCGTGGAGCATCGCCTGGGGTAGGAAGTAGGGCTCTCTGAGGAGGGGGTGGTGATGGTGGTAGGGTCACATGCGGAACTGTCACTGCTCCCTGTCGTCTCACCGGACAGTCTCTGACAAGATGGTGCGGACTCCCGCACCCAAAACACCCTGGCGACGGCTGCTGCCCCTGGGGATAAGAACCATATAACTGTCCCCGCCCAAATCCTCTGCCAGGCCTATCTCTCGGAAAGAATCTGGCGCGCTGCCTCTGAGACGGTACATCGGTGCGAATCCTCTTCGGCCCAGAAACAGCCGAAGTCTGTGATATGCGTGCCTCCATCCGCAATGCCGTATCCCTAGCAGCTGAATAAGTGTCGTAGTGCTGGGCGCCAATGGCAAGATATAGCTGGGCATCCAGTCCCTGTACGAACCTCTTCACCATCTTCTCCTCGGTATCCACCAAATACTGAGCATATCGGGATAACTGTGTAAACTGGATGTCATACTCAGACACCATCATCCCAGGTGTCTTGACTAAGGCCTTGAAGCTACGAGCTCTGGCGTCACGAACGCTCTCTGGAAGGAAACGGGCTAGAAAGACCGCTGTAAACTCGGCCCAAGTCATAGGCGGTAGACCTGCAGCTCGACCTCTCAAGACTGACTCCCACCATGTCTGCGCGAGACCCTCTAGTTGGAAACTCGCAAGCTCTACCCATCGATCATCCGAACATCTCAGCGAACGGCAGATCCTGGCTAAACTGTCAAGGAACGTCTGTGGGTCCTCCGCTGCCTCGGTGCCGGTGAATACTGGAGGTCTCAGTCTCATGAAATCCTGTAGTGAAACCGGAATGGCCACGGCGGTAGTAGTAGGAGCAGGTATCATGGTCGTCTGTGATGTAGTAGGTACGTCATCCGGCTTCGGTGTACGACTGGCTGCAACTAAGGATCCTACCATCTGACGTAGTTCCTGCATGCCTCCCATCATCTGTCGCAACTCCTCCATACCGGTCTCGAGCCTATCCATATGGCCTAGGGAAGGTGGATCGGTTTGTCCCTGCGGCGTAGGCATACCACCCTGCTCAGTCCTAGTCTCGGACGAGCCAGCTCGAATCTCGTCTCTGGCAGCAGCCCTCTGTGCCCTCGTAGCCTTCGGCGGCATAGTGGCTGTTACAGGAAAACGGATAGTAAGAACAGTGCAATTGGATCATAGGATACACGGAATTGAAGAATGAATTTTTTTCAAGCAAGTATACCCTAAAGTCACTTAGGCGGAGTACCGTATCGCAAGTATACCGCGGACATACGCACGCTACGTTACCCTGCTTAAGTCACTTACTCCATCTACCAAGGGTCATCCTACACTCAAAAGGTAAAACCTGGCTCTGATACCAACTTTGTCACGACCCGCACGGTACGGAACGTGACTGGCACTTAGGTTACGAAACGTCTCAAGACATCCGTAAAATAAGTAAGCCAAAGCCCAGAAACCAAAACCAAATAAGCAAAAGAATGAAGGAAAACCAATCCATTGAAAGCGAGTTTATCAAATAAGTCATGTAAAACCCTTTTTTAAAAACAATACCAATTTTTCCGAAAATTTCGGCAGAGTCTCCTTTGTAAATACTGGCCCCCGAAATGGGTACAACAAGAATATATAAGAATCCAACAAAATAGGGCATCCCCAAGCGGGAGCTAGCTCTTCGCCACAAGGCGGTCACAAATCCCACGCAATATAAAGCAACAACATGCGAAATAATCATAATGAAGCATAAGAAAACATCATGTCGACTCAAGTGAGCTCGACCCCAAAATACAGCATAAAAGTCCACAAACCTCACGGTCTCATCTCTAGGTCAATATACAATAATACTGGTAGAAACAGTAGATGGAGTACACTAGATACAAAGAATATACAAGGTGGTACAAAAATAATAACATAACCCATCTATGAGCAAAATCTCGAGTCCAGGAAAAAGAGGCAAAAGAAGCAAGCGCACCCGCCGCTACTGTACTGACGGAGCGGACCTGCAAAAGGCTATGGCACAACGGGGGTGAGTTGCCAACTCGTGAGTAATAAATAACATCTACACAGGCTATCGAATGCATGCACACAAGCATCCTAGCATCTAAATACAGGTAAGGCAGGACATAATGGCAAGTATGTATGCAATATGGGTATACTAGCAGGTATGAATGCAATGCGAATCAACTCGTGATCTGAATGTGTAAGTATAAGAAATCATGTTTTTCCCTTTAAGAATGTCTTTTGAAATACCATCACAATACCAATAGAATCAACAAGAACCTGTGTCCAGCATCGACACCTCAAAACTGTCTCAAATCTCATATCAATGTATCTCTGGCCTCAGCCGTCCGGCTGACCCATCTCAAATATCAATATCTCATCATCTAGCGGCCACGGTCGGTATCCTCTGGATATCCGCCGTCCCAAACAGTCACCGGTAAGTAATCCGTCCCCTGCCAGGCTCAACGTCAACACCACATTCCTCTTGCCCCGGGGTACCTTACCGAGCCCACCATGTACCCGTGACAGTTCCTCCACTCCTCGACACGGATTTCTAAAACCACAGCAAACTCATGGTGGACGACACTTACATCACTAGAAAACAGCAATTTACATATTTTAAAAATATAATAAGTTTAGAAATTTTGCGGCTTTCCCCCGAAATCCAGAAATATCATAAAATCTCAAGAAATCCTCATAAGTGCATATGTCAATGATAATGAATGCATATGGTATCAATAATCAAGTTGCGATGTGTGATTAATAGATTAGGCATGAACAATTAATATGATGAAGTACATGCACATGAATAGCAATCCTACGGTTTCATTTTAAGGAATTAAAGGCAATAGCACAAGTTTAAGTATCAATTAGTAAAAGGTTTAAATTTAAAGGTTATCTAGTGTGGTGGCATGGCAATTACCAGGGTGTGTGTGTAAGCATGAATAGTGCTCGTGCTGCATATAAAAACCCTGGCAATGGTGCAGGTGTCCTATAAAATGGTTTCGTATAGGTATGTCAATATAGGGTATGAATGTAGCAAATGATCATATACGTATTTCACCCCTAATTACTAACATCACTAAGAATCTTGTAAGTTACTAAAACTATCGGGCGGCTTGCACCATCCAACGATAGTCCCCCGTAGATGTTACATCTACTCACCGGAATCCCTGGCTAGCTGTGTCCAATCACCGCTTTCCCCTTTCGCGCCGCGTCTGACGTCTCCGCGACCGAACCTGGAATTTACATCAATACCAAACATAAGGTTACTTATCAAGAACGACGCAAAACCCAACGAAACTACTAAAGTTCACTAGCTAGGCACAACGTGCACAAAGTGCGCGGAACACACGCGAAAATCGCAAAAACTGCCAAAAAAACGCCGATTTGGTCGCCCGGCAAAACTAAAACCCGACTACTCAAAACTCCGCACTCACGCATCCTAAACGTCATAGGAGATGCTTAAAACATCCCCAAGGTATCACAAATAATTCACCAAATAATTTTAATAAAAACCTAGTAAGCACAAAACTAGCAATTTTGGTGCAAATATCGAAAATTAGCGATACGGTTATCACAATCCAATACAATATCCAACCACACAACTAGTTAGCCACAATCACATAAATTCAACTCATTTATCATGCTTCACAACCCAATTTCCATACATAAACCCTTTCTTGAATTTCCTAAAACAACAATTTACAACCAAAATCACACTTTTAAAATTAACTAAATTAGCATAATTTGAAGACCACATAAACAAGGTAACTTCTTTGATTTGGTTGTGTAGGAACTAGCAAGCAAAATAAATTTAATTAACCAAATAATGGTGTGCTAAAAAAACCCTAGTTTAAAACAAACTACTCTTTTATAAACTAGATTAGAAATTAGTTAAACTTTTAACACTAAACCATATAATTAAAGGAATTTAGCCAAAAGAAATTAACTTGATGGAAATTATACCTCAATTTGAGATCTAGCAAGAATAAATTTGCTTCAAATGATGGCCTCAAGCATCAAGATCCAAGCTAGGGAGGTGAAGGAAAAGAAAGATGAAGGATGGGTTTAATTTGTAAGCTTGAAATTGCAATTTTGATGAATTAAACATGAAGAATTTTGAAGAAATGAAAAGAAAAGAGATGAAGAGGAGGGAGGTGCAGGTTTCGGCCAGATGAGGTAAGGGGAGGGTGTGGGTGTGTGGGGAAAAGTCATGAGTCAACTCTCCCAAAAGTCAAAGCACCATACTTCAACAACTATTTTTAAAATAAATTCATAACCAAACCAATTCAACACATGAAGAAAAAGCAAAGTGAGGCCAGAAATTTCTGGACTTGATCAAGGTGGGGCTGTCCTAGGGCTGAGGGAAGAGAGAGAGGGGTTTTACAAAAGAAATTTTATGCAAAAAGACCCCCTACAAGTCAAAAATTGCAAGTTTTAGCTTAAAATTCAATAAATTCGTTTCCTATCATAAAAATTTGTTAAAAATCAAAGTAAAATACTAAAAATTTATGTTACAACTAGATTTTAATTATCATAATTTTAAAGATTAAAATTAGCCCGGAAAAATTTGTATTTATCGCTAAATTAATGTATTTTCTTACCGGCTTAAAATAATATTAAAAAATTGAAAAATTAGGGAAAATTTTTAAACGACCAGAATTTCATAATTAACTCATTAGCTACTAAAAACAAGTAATTACCTATCCATTTTAAGTATAATTAGCCCTAAACTGCAAAATAACGAGAAAGATGGTTTTCGGAAAAATACCGAATTTTCACCGATTTTCAGGAAAACACCAAAACGACTTTTCAAGACGCTACATAGAGTGGCGTACCGTTGGTATGTTCCGCGGCATACTTACGACACGCCACTCCGCTTAAGGAACCTTAGGATGTACATATTTTCGAGATCAGTGATTCTCTTCATATCCATGATTATACATCCCTTTGAGATCTCCGATTCTAATAGTTCATGATCATACCTTTATTGATGTTGTTACTTCTTATGATCATGTATCCACTCTGGATCTGTTGTTCTCTTTCTTGCCATTGATCTGCTCTCTTCGATACTCGATTGAGGTTCCTGTCGCCATGTTTGAGCGCAGTTTGGGCTGCTGCTAGGGTTACGGTCAGGGCGAGCTCGTCTGGTACGAGGGCCGACCATTGTGTTTTCTGGTGACATGGGAACGTCTCGAGTTAGTATTGATGACTGTGACCTCAAGTGGAGGCAAGTGCTTGGTTTTGCACCGGATGATCGGGCCATTGTTAGAGCTGCCAGTTGAGAGAGGACTGTTGATGTACATCATACCTCAGAGATTATGATGTCGCCTACCGTGCAGACAGATGGACCAGCTGTTGCTGAGATTGACAGGATGTCGCTTTCGGAGCTTACGAACTGAGATTGTCGGAGCTTCCAGGCAGATATGAGACAGATGATAGCTAGTCTACTCGATTTGAGAGACGAAGGTGATTCTTCCGATTTATGCACCGTAGCGGGCCCAGTTGAGTTGAAGATTTCCAGTGTGGAGAGTCTTACTCAGATCTAGAGCAGACCGATTCAGAGATGACCGCCAATGTGTCGCCTTTCCTGGAGGATTGAGGCGTTGTTCGGCGTACAGGTGAATGAGCCAGTTGTTGCTGCAAATGACGAGATATCGCCCAGATGGTTGGAGCTACTGCAGCGTGAGCATATACTTAGAGAGATGATAGCGAGTCACTAGTCACCTGAGGAAGAATGACTAGGACATTTGGTTCGTCCGTTTACCGATGCGAGGTCATCAGATAGATTCATTCCAGCTAGAGACGACTTCACGCGGAGACATTGAGAGTCGATTGAGATGATCGAATGTCAGGAGCCCATTTTCCAAGTTTAAAGTATACGGAAAGGCATGCAGGTGATTCTATGGACCCTCTAGAAGAATGAAACCCTAACTCGACTTAATGACCGTGTGAAAGCCTTTGAACCTTAGGTTTTGCGGCAGTTCCTCGGCGCCATTAGTGAGGCTTGGGTTTGCCCTTCTACGGCTGGACCACCGACGCTGAGGCATGTACTCGATACTATTAAACTGTACTCAAGATGTTGATCTCTTGGGGGATTATAAGGTTCTGACGAGTCGATCGAATGTTTCGACATCATTCGGATATCAGGTGATGGGATGCATTGCTTGGGAGACTCCAGATACGAGTATAGCCGTTGGAGCATAGTCCATGCAGCCATGATGAGACGAGTCCGAATCAGTCGACATTGAAGCAGAGTGAAGAAAGAGTTCGCAAGAGATTTCGACGAGATGACGTCCCACTCCGCTGACATCAGAGATGTGATACGCACCCAGAGGCGTTGTATATGGATATATCTTCCAGAAATAAGCGCGATAAGTATGCAGCCGTTCCGGAATAAGAATTTGCTTCAGCAATGGATGATGACTTCCGGGCAATCCGGCAGGAAGGAGATTTGAGAGAGAGATCTCGATAGGACCTTTCTGGAAAACGATACGAGAAGACCTAGACCCAGGAGTGGTCATATTGCGTGCACCCAGCAGGCCAAAGTTGGCATTGTCGACGAGGTAGTTGACCGGATTCGGATAAAGGAACTTACCCAGATGCGTTGCGAATTGATCAAGGATGGATGAGTATTGAGTATTCCTCCGATGGTTGGGACGTGTTCCCGAGGACCTGTTCGGCCTGACATCTTCTGCAGAATAATGAAGCTACAGAGTACGCGATTTCGAGTCCGTGTGAGAGACTTCAGATTGATCGTGGCCGAGAATAGTGCAGTGCGTAGATATGCATGGCGTGACGTCATAGTGGACGACGATAGAGACAGGTGGAACCAGAGGTTCGGGCGAGACGCTGACGGGCTGTCATTACTTCCCGTCGAGACTAGAGACCTGATATGCTTACAGAGACGTTGGAATGCAACCAGATTCCGAGAAATGTTGTGCAGAGGACACAGATGTCCATTGAGCGAGAAGAGGTTATGCAAGAAAGCCAGCCTCCGTACAGATCGGCATAGGCATGATTGGAAGAGACCCTGAGCAGGATTCCTTCCAGGACATTGCTGCAATGATGCTTGCACCCAGGATCAGATGTGTGATGTGCATTTAGAGAGCCAGAGGCCGACGCCAGTGATATGCTGCTTTATGAGTGGTCGTGAGGATTGACCGAGAGACGACCAGAGAAGTGCCAGAACGGAATCGTCCCCGTTAGCACACCTGACAGGGCTGATGAGCCGATTGATTGTGAGATAGGGATCCGCAGAGAAGATAAGGACCCAGAGTCAGAGGACGCCAGACCGTGAGCAAGAGGCAAGTAGATATCTTGCGCTGCTAGCATTGGATTCACCGACTTCTTCTCGACCTCGAAGGAGGAACTACCGACGACGGTATTTATGATTTGTGATTTTGTGATTCGATTTTCACGTATCCGTCGTTTTGGATTTCGGTATTTTGGGCGTTCTGTTTGCATGATTTAGTTTTGATGACTGAGTTTCATGATATTTGTTTCATGCACCCACTGGATATTTATATTTTGCGCATAGTTATTACATTCGAGGTATTGATTGTGAATTCACGCCCATCTTATACAGTGATTTGATTTACACTTCCAGCAGAGTTTTCATGCACCTTTAGTGTTTTGATATACGATTTTGGTGCACGCCAGATGCACTAAATCGGGATTCTTCGTGCATGTCACATGCACCTGATTTTTTTTACTGTCAGGCACACACGTTGCCTACGACAGATGTTTCGTGCACACCAGTTGCACCTAGATGTTGTTTTGTACACCTGTTTGACACATATATGGATTTTGATTCCTTGCGCACCAGACGCACAGGATATTCTTATATATGCATTTTGGGGATTGATTTCTAGTAGAGCAGTACATTTTTATGATATTCTCTATGTATTGATGTCTTCGGAGCCCCGACAAATTGGAGTATTACTAAAATTGTTTTAGTATTGGGGGTTTAAATTTAAATTCGAGGACCGAATTTCTTTAGAGAGGGTAGATTGTAACATTTCAAAAAGATAAAATATTAATTTTGGAAATTTTTATAATTTAATATTATTTTATTGAATATTTTAATATTTTGGAATTATTAAATACAAATAAATGGGGAAAATTTTTGGAAAATTATGGAAAATTCTAAAATAGGGTAAATTAGAGAATTATGACATTTTAAAGTTTTTGTGATTAGTTTGACACTAATTTAGTGCTAATCGTGATTAAAAATCGCTAATCGGTTTTTAGCTTTTTTGTGCAACACATGCACATATCACTTTCTCACACTTGTGCATTTTCTTGCCATGGTTCACTTTGGGTTTACTATTCTTGGGAGAAGGATTTTGAGAGAATAAGAAAAGAAAAGGAAAAGAAATGGAAAAAGATTAAAGAAATTGGTAGTAGGTGAGAGAGAGAAGTATGGGCTTAATTGACTAAAGACTTAGCCATTTTTCTTCCCTTTATTTCCCTCCCTCTTCTCCTCTCTCCTGCTGCTGCTCCTCCCTCACTTCCCTCCCCTCTTCAAGCTCCAAAACACATTCAAAACAACTCCAAAACCCCAATCTCATTTCACTAAAAAGATGCACAAGCTCAAGATCTACACATTGGACCAAAGAAGCATGGATTTTGGCCACTAGGGGCAACTCAAGAAAATTCTTGAGTTGCCAAATGAGATATTTACTGAATCATTAACTTGGTTTATGCATTACTTATACCCCATGTTTAGTTTAGAACCGATATTGTTGATTTTTGTGGAGTTCAAGAAAACCTAGTTAGGGTTTGAGGGAAACTTGTGTTGTATTGTGAAATTGAGCTCAGTTGAGGTTATATAAACACCCTAGTGTATGAATCGAGACCCTAACCGGAAGCCTAAAACCAGAATACGGATTTTAGAAACCGATATCGGAAAATTTGTGCAATCTGTAATGAGTATATTGAATCTGCTATCACCCGGGGCATCCTAAAATAAAATTGATTGGACAGTGGTATGTGCGGGCACCCAGGAAGCTACCACCAAGACCCCAACCCCTAACTCCCTTACCCGGCCACCAATTAATCCCAATTGGCCGCAATTTGCGGCCTGGGTCCCACCATTTTGGCTCGTATTGGTTCTGTAGCTCCTACATGTTTATGTTAGACCCCTGGTATATTTAGATTTGTATAAATTGACCTAGGGTGAAATCTGGGACATATTTCCTAAGTTGCTGTTTTGGATTCGTGTTTCCGTATTCCGTATTTTTGATTCTGAAATTTTGTCTTGTGTTTTACCTTGACTATTTGGCGTTTATACGACGATATAGAGGATTTATAAATGGTTTTAAAGGCGTGCCATAGGTTCTAACCTATAGGCCTCTTATCGTATCATTTTGGATTTCATGTGCCGTTTTAGCTTTGATTTGGTTTTAATGCGCATATACGATACTTTGATGTGTAGGTACCCCATGAAGACTTCGGGACGACAAGCAAGCGCGTGGCGACGTCCACAAATGAAGACGCTAGGTGAGTAGATTATATCTACAGGGGGAAGTCAGGTGGATGGCGTATAGCACCCCCGCAGTCCGTAGTTGTTATATTATATGATAGTTAGGTGCACTATGGATAGTGTAGGGTTAAAAGTGATTAGTGTAGTTCATAGTCGCGAACCCTAGAATAGATTTACACCTACACGCACATCCTTGCATATTCATTATACTCACACGGTGTTAATGATGATATTGGATGACTTTGGAGATGAGTCGATGATATTGGGCTTTGTGCCGTGAGATCGGCAATTTGATGTGATTCGTATTTGGGATACGATACGTGATCTCTAGTGGGCCTTGGGACGTGTGCTTGCACACGCAGTAGTTGATGGTATCAGTTGTACTAGACTTAGATCAGTACCCCAGATTATATGATATGATATGATGATAGTGATACCTGAAGTGTGATGAGATAGTGTGATATTAACCCGTACCCAGCGATTGGGATGCCGTACGACGATTTACCGTATGAGCTTTACATTGACGATAGATCCGCACTCATGACTTGAGGATGTCATATGATATACTGTATCGTACGCGATACTATTGAGGCGGAATCACCGACTATTATATCTATATATATATCGACTCAGATGTTAGGCGGTTTTCTTACCTGTAGCTCAGCTTGTTAGTTCAGCAGTATAGTTTAGTGTAGTTGTTAGATTAGATTAGACTCCTACCTATTTCAAAACTAGCGGGTCGTGGGTATTTTAAAAGACGGGTCAAGGGATCTACGGACATTTCAAAAGGCGTATCTTTTCATAAAAACACCGTAGCCCCTATTTTCAAAACCCCATGATTCGTGATATTTCAAAAGGCACCATTTGTAGGACTTATATTAGATTAATGCAGATTAGTTATAGTTGCGTCTAGATTCAGCTCCCACTCTTTTTGTGGTTCGCTTTGCATCGCATTCTTATATTATGTTTCATACTCCATTATTGATATCATGCTGTTAGGACACCAGCACCATTACCGATGTTGCGTATGTACCACGTACACTTACTTGCCGGCTCACACACATCTTCATCGGTAATTGCCATGTCACGTACACCTTAGAAAATACTATTGCTTGTCATAACATATTAGCTAATAGTTTAGACATTGTAGTTATTACCTGCTACTTCATGCATACTGTTATTCATTGTTATGCCGCATTCATGGATTCTCATGCATATATTCTCTATTTTACGTGTTACTGAGGTTTTGGATTTGGATTTCCGTGAGATTTTCTGGATTTGGAGGAAAACCGCAAAAACACAAATAAACATTTTCTCTCTTTTAAAATAAAAAGTGCGGTTTTCCCATGATGTATGAGTCGTCCACCATGAGTTTGCTGATGGATTTGGAAACCCGATTCGAGGAGACGGATGAACCGTTTCGGGTACATGGTGGACCCGGTGCGGTACCCCGGGGCAAGATGAATGTGGTGATGACGTTGAGCCTGGCAGAGGAGCACTACCGACCGGTGATTTTACCTGACGCGTCGGATATCCGGAGGATACCGTCGTGGTCTTGAGATTGATGGTAGGGGCCGGTCTGGACTGACGGCGCCCTAGATTTTGTGATTGGGACATTGAGATTTCGAGATATTGAGGTACAGAGACTGTGATACAGAGATATCGAGATATTTGGATTACGTTTTGTGCCGATGTTAGGCACTGTTTTATGCTGATTTCATTATGATACCTCATTTTAAAAATACAAAGGAAATCTCACTAAATTATGAAAACGGTTTCTTCATTTACATGTATTCTGTTCTCATGCATTCATACCTCATTCTTATGTTATATTGCTACCTGAGGCACTGACACAGGCACATGAGATTACACTCGGGTTAGATATGTACCCTAGCCTTGTTATAGGCTGCATGTTTTTATTGAGGATTTTGTACTGATCGTTTTGACCTAGGATTATGTCTTGCGTTCGGTTTCTGCTTGTAGTTATTCTCTATTCACGAGTTGGCAACTCACCCCCCGTTGTGCCACAGTTCTTGCAGGTTTGCCGTATAGGTTTCATTGCGGCATTTCTGGCACATTGCTTCCTTGCGGGTGAATTGCATTAGGTAGGTGGTTTCTTTTGCATCAAGAACCACCATTGTACTTGTATTATTCCTTGTATCTAGATTTTTCCATCAACCAAAACTTGTATATTGTTTCAGACTCAGCCTTTAGTGATGTATTATTCGACCTTAGAGTCGCGCTTAGTAGTATTGCGGTTTTCTTGCTTACTGTGTTTCTTTTGGATTTGATCCTCGCCTTTCGGCGTTGTATATTATCTTGCATGTGTGGTTGTGACCGTCAATTGACGAAGAGCTAGCTCCCGCTTGGGGATACCTTTTATCATTGTATATATGTTGTGCTTGATGTACCCCGTTCGGGGCCAGTATTTACAAAAGAAACTCTGCCGAAATTTTTAGAAAAGACTTTACCTTTTAAAAATGCACATTCAGCTTAGTTATTTAAAAACCTTGACTTCAAACATGTTTTCCTTCACTTCTTTAAAAACCAGTTTTCTTTACTTACTCTTAAAATGGTTTTAGATTTGTGGGCTTTGGCTTACTTGGATCAGATGGAGTCCTATAGATTTCATATGGTTCAAGGGCCAGTCACGTGCTCTTTCGGGTCGTGACAAGGAGGTAGACGAGGTCCCAAAAGAGGTGTGGGGACCATCTGTGGAGAACTATAAGGGTTGGGAGAAGGTGTCGAGCCTAATGGGAAATGGAGAATAGGCTCACGAGAAGGTGGTATGGTAGAAGAAGAAGGATCAGAAGGAGAAGTGTGTGTGTGTGGAAAGGTCTCAGCCGGGGTGTTGATATGATTTTCAGTATCATCAATACCTTCCCCGACATGATTATTCAGCACTCTTCCCGATCTCAACGTTGTGATGGCATTTACATTGTAATGCCCAGGATTCTGTAGGGGTTGAGAGGGAAGTTTCCCTTTTTCTCTCGCACTCATTTCGGCTTTTAGGCATGCGATTTCAGCTTCCATCGTTCTAATACTCTCAGCTTGGGACGCTGAGTTTTTCTTTATTTCACTGACGGAAGATCTAACCTCAGTCGAAACCTCTATGAAATTTGATAAAAGTGATTTCATGGTTTGAGTGAATTGAGAGAATTCGTCAGAACTGGACAACTGCATAGGATTAGACTGTGCAGGATTGTTGCCCTGGTTTTGGAAATTTTGTGATTGATAGGGGTGCTGAGTGAGTTGAAGGGGTTGCTGTTGTGGTGGAGGAAGAGCCTTTTGAAATTGATTCGTGTTTGAAACCGTGTTTTGAGATTGGTTTTGGTTCCAAGCGAAATTCGGGTGATTCCTCCAACCCTGATTGTACGTGGAAGAATATGGATCGTTTTGAGGTCTTTGAAATGCGGCATTAGAATGCTCGTGACCTTGAAACGCAGAGTTTAATGGACATTCTTCCGTTAAGTGTGACGGATCAGAACAGCACCCACAAACAATTTTGGGGAGCGACATTGGGTTTAGGGAGGCTGCAGAAAATTTGTGTTCCATAGCGTCGAGCTTCTTTTGCATTGCTGCCATCTCAGCTCGAACACCTATGGACACATATATTTGGTGTACGCCACCCCTATTCAATGGTTGGGTTCCACTCTCCCACTGTAGTGATTTTTCAGCGAACTCTTCTAAGTACTTCCAAGCTTCCCCATCATCCTTGGTCATAAATGTACCTTGACACGTGTTTTCAAGGCTCTGTTTAGTGTTTGAGTTAATGCCCTCATAAATGATTCTGCAAAGCTCCCATCTCGGGATGCCGTGATGAGGACACTGAACCAATAGATCCTTGAAACGTTCAAAGCATTTTGAAAATGGTTCGGTAGGGAGCTGGGCAAATTGATTCAGTTCGCTACGGATTCGAGCTGTCTTTTGGATTGGGTAAAATTTCTTAAGGAATGCAGCGACGAATTCTTCCTAATTCATAATAGAGTGTGCGGTAGTGTTATATAGCCACTTCTCGGCTATATCACACAATGTAAATGGAAGAAGTCGTAGACGCATCGCATCCACTGAAAGTTGTGACGTACCCATCATTGCGCATACGTTTTCAAATTTGGTAATGAAAACGTAAGCGTCCTCGGTCTCGAGTCCGTGGTATTTAGGTAAAAGATTGATATACTGGGGCTTAATCTCAAAGTTATCCCCATTGGCTGGTGGTGTGGATAAGCAGGTCGAAAGAGGACCTCTAAGTGGATAGCACCTCTCCTGGAGAGAGATGCGGGGTGGATTCTGCGCACCAACGGACGGCGGCAGATTAGGGTTAAAGAAGTTTGATGGATTTGGATCCATCGGTGTGGGTGTGGTAGTGGGTAAAGGAAAGGTAAATGGAGAATTATTGACTTCGGAGTCGATAAAGGGTACGCGGACTAAACGGGCACTAGAATCCCGTGTCCAGCCTATCTTGTACTAAAAAGGGTTAGTACAAGTGGCAGCGTTGGCTTATAATTAGGGGTAAATGAATGCGGTGTTTGCTTTTGAAAAAGAGACGGATTTTTGAAAAATATGATGCAACACAACAAATGCAGCACACAAACCCTAGAATCTAGTGGTCACCTAGGTCCGGCTCTAGACCGCTCCTAACTGCCAAAAGACAAGTCGCGGGATAGAATCCTCCACTGCCTCTTTGTCCCCCCTGTAGCCGGATAAGTGCCAGATAAGTGGGAAGGTACTCCACTACGTAAGTAGTGGGCCTAATTAATAACCACTAGCCTTAGACACACTCGCCTTAGGCACCACAGGAAAACGCGGATAAGCAATGAATTACCCACGGCCTTCTTCTGTCCTAATTGAGCGCGACAGTCCTTAGAGTCATCTCTAGATTTCTTTTAGTTAATGTGGGTCAATGCGGATGCAAGTTTGGTGGTTTTCGGGGCCTAGGAAGGGTAATGAAATCCCCACCTAATTTGGATTTGGCCGTGCCCCCTTAATTTCCGTATTTATAATGCAAACAACCAAGAAACAAAATCACGCACAATTTTAATTTGCAATTTGCGAGCTGCTGTTCTTTGCAAAGAATCCTGCAGCAAAGTATTAGTTGGAGCTAAAGAGAGGAGAGAGGAGAGAGCAAGAAGTCACCTGCAGAAAGTTGGTACAGAGAACCTTCTGTGGGACCGCGGTTCAGCCGCAATGACCACCTATATGCCGCGCTTCCGCGGCTTCTTGATGGGTTCACTTCACAAGATTTCAACAGCTACTTTCTGTTGCTTCCCTCTGTTCTCTGGTACTCTCCAAAAATTTTTCTCAATTCCCAGCAAGCTCCAGATCTCCTTGCAATGAAACACGACAAATTGTTTAGGGTTTGCACGAATTTTGATCTCAAAATAACAATGGAATAATTCTTTCAATTCAAACAATAATATGAAACGAATTAGCGCGTAATCCCCGGCAACGGCGCCATTTGATTGTAATAAATTCGGATGTGTAATATCGAATCAAATAGTCCCCGGCAACGGCGCCATTTGATTGGTTTAAAATGTTGTTGTGTCGATTTAAGAAAATTGTAAAGACATCACAACCAAAAATTATATTGACCGCAATCAAACTACGGTGTCAATTGTAGTTCATGAATGAGTGCGGATCGTCCACAGGGATTGCACGATTCGTTTGTATTATGATATGCTTGAATTGAAAAGTTAAGCTAAGATAAACGAAAACATGATTCAAGAGTTTTGATTTTCAAGTGTCACTATTCTATTCAAGAATCAAGAAAAAGATAAACAGTCAAGAATCGGTGTATCGATGATATTTCCAATCAACAATCAAGAATCTAAAAGAGGCTCGTAGGAATCGATCGGATCGATAGACGTGATGTAATCTAAAGATATCATGTTCTTGTCCTTCGAAGGATTGATACTTGATCGATGATCATCGACGAGTGTTAGGCTTTCTTGATGAAACTAGGGTTTCATCTTATTGTAAGTGCACGGCGGCGCCCCGGCCGTCAATCCGACGGCCAAATGCGGAAGCGGTGATAAACTTTAATTTTGCGAACTTAGCAAACCGGCACCACCGCGCACTAAACCCCGGATCGGGCCATTAAACTAGATCTAGCAACTACAAGAAGGGGAAGAGATATACCGAATGATCCGAGTCCTCCGGTCTTCTCTTCGTCGTCCCGATCTCCTGCGGAAACTCCGGTCGTCGCCTCCTCGCCGGAAAGGCACCACATCGCCTGTATCTTTTACGGGCTCCCACCTCAATACCGAGGCAACTCGGGCGCGAAGTAGGCTAGCCGACGCGTCCAAGATTTGCTGTAGAATAGTGTAGAATAGCTGTCTCTTTGGGGTTTAGGAGGTTGCCAATTTGGAGGGATTTGTACACTAGAATTTCATGGATGCTTGATGGAGAAATTGAGCATGCAAAATGGGAATGTGTGAGCTCGGCCAACCAAGAGAAAAAGCTCACTGGAAAAATGAAAATGAAGCCAGCTCTCATTTTTTTGCTCACCCGAAATCAAGTGTGAAGAGTGCATAAATTAATACCAAGGAGAAAAGGAAATTCTCCTTCACAGCACACACAAAGGGGGGGTCCACCAAAATCATATGAAGAAAATTATTCCACCAAAATAATCCTCACTCCATTCCCCAACAGTGGCCGGCCATACCAAATTATCCATCACAAATTCACATCAAACCCATACCCTCTCTTATCTCAATTAATGCAAGTGATGGTGCATCAAAAGAAAAAAAAATGGAAAGGGAATCAAAAGATGCAATCATAATCTCTCATCTCACAAATAAACCCCCCATAAAATATTATTTGCAAACTTGCAAATAACCCCCTCCATCGGAAAAGTCCGGCCGGGAAAGAATAAAGGAAAACCGGCCGGAACGGAATGCAAATTGGCAACCCCAGAAAACTGGTCCCATAATAAATTATAGGAAAACCCCGATACTGTGCATACACACCCGCATTTGTATTCCGACCGAAATACAAATGCAAAGAGACAAAATCTACACTGTACTAAACTAGGATCCGGCTTAAACCAAAGCCGGCTAGTAATATCCGTCCGATCCTGATCCGTGCAATACCGCACGTATCTGATCGAACCCTGCCATATCTCCATACGGCCTCTACAGCGTTTCGCCCGAAAGCTTGAGTAACTGAAAGTGTGGTGGACTCTAAAGACTCGTCAATACTATGGCTGTGGATTTAACCACTAGCACGTCAGAGGTATAAGCCAATACGTGATGGGCCACCAGCTATTGACTAAAAGGGACGTTGATGAGCGAACTCATCCTGACACCCTACTGAGTCTATCAGTGACAATATCCGTACAGTCCGGTCCGTTCGTCTATGAGCATCGCATGTCGGGCCTAGGGGATTGGTAAAAGTCAGACCCCCAAAAGCGGTACAAGTCGTGTCGGAGTGTAGCCCAGAACACCCTGAGATACTACTGGAATACCTACCAGTAAATCTCCTGCCTTGGCCAAGGACATTGTGTAATGGCTCTCCTAGACACAGCGCGACCTCACCCCCAATACCGGGAGAGACGAACCCCTGAAGATCCGCTCACTGCCTCCATGTGGCTCGGGACTGTACCCAACTAAAACCTGTTTGCACGACTCCTTTGAGCCGTGGTAGGGTAGTAATCAAAGCACAGTGGGAACTCACACGAGACAAATGACGATCCCCAGGTCGATGAACTAACCTGTACACATGTCACCTGGGAACTGCTATCTGACGTCAGGTATAAGACCAACTAGCATGTTCCCGGCGAGTCCTGTCCGGTGTACTCATAACCCAATGAGCACCTGTATACATCTTAGGTGAACCAACTGACACCAGTGGCTTGTGCGACCGGCCACCGCCCCTCGTCGGGGTCTCGACTGTATACACTAGTCTGCTCTGGAGAATCGATGCCCTGTCTCGAAACTCCCACGACTAGGGACCATTTAAGGATGTGCTTATAGACTCCAGCTCTCACTTATATGATCGCCCTCATACTGCTGGCAGTCAAGCAAGAATCCTAGGGGCTCTATCAACGTGTAATAGCGACATGTCAGGTCACCTAAAGCAGTACACGATGATAAAGGTAAACCAGATAGCATACTATCATCTCGAGTACGACTGTCTTACCGGGATAGGTCCTCCCTCAATCATCGCAATCACGTGCCTGTGATCCAATAATTGACTCTGAGGGCATTATCTCCAACAATCTCCCACTAGCACTCAAGGCTAATTATTGCGATGTCGCATACTCACAGCCCGTGTGATACCGAACACCCAACTCCTCTACTAGTCAGTCTCATAAAGCCTGTTTGCGAAACTCTTGCGTTCGAGGAATAGCCTCAGTGAGTAGATCCGCCTTGATGTTTCTTTCTATGTCTTTCTATATCTCAAGTTCGCGGAGAAAGCCATCTCCCGAAATGAGCAATACCTGTCTTAGAATGTCTGGATGTCTGATGGGACCTAGCTCATAAATCAACTCCAAATCCAAACTTCTTAGACTGTATCGTCAACTGAATTTAATCAGTATCCTGCGCCATGCCTCCCTCAGTATTGCCTTGGACCACCTGTCCAAAATACTGCCCCTCGTCAGAAGGAAAACTATAACTCTGACGACCTCCTTGTCGTCCAGGTCACCTTGGAAGCCTGGAATGATAACTGTTTCCCGAATGGGGCTTTCGTTATCATATCCCTAGAACAGCCACTTATGTTCTAAAACTGCTTCCGACTGTTTCTCCAGGATTGGATCAATGTCAAATTATTGCATCTAGTGCAAGAACAACATCTGGTGTGGTACTTGACATCTCATGATTGACTCAATTGCCTAAGCAAGTGATCTGCCAATCATGAACATCCCTCTCCCCTTTAGTCTATAAGACACCTTTAGAGAGGGTGACTCCATTACCTGCAGGTACACTACCATGCCAGGAGTCGTCCATTCTAAATACTCTTAGAATGCTGTCTAAGTACCCAGATTGGGAAACCACCCAAATCTAGATCTAAAACCATAGATCTAGTAACCAGTATGTATGATATAATGTCCAAGTCCCTTGTGGAGAAACCACTGTGTGACGACCAAAGTATAACCGATCGTAGTATAGGAATGTCACTTCCTACTTTGTGTATGTCATCCAAAATCCGGATATCACACCCTACTACCTTCTCAACAGATCCATCCCCTATTCTGATGACGTCAAACCTATGACTGTCACATCAGAAATAGATGATCTATCTCCGCTATATCTGCTTTAGTCTATAAATAGACATATGCCTGATGTCCACCAATGCTTCCGCTGCTCCCACTGATTGCGACAACCCTCTGGCAGAGTCATATAGACGTGCACTTCTAAAGCTAGTTTAGAACGACGCTATACTCATCCTCCTGCCGGGTCTCGCAGCCGGAACAACAACAATGGCAAGTGTGGGTAAACAAGAACTTCCCTGTCACCGTCCTTGAGGCTACCGGAGTACCTCTCGGGTGCCTGAAGTTACCCACCTTATCTGCGGAGTGGCCAATGGAATGTCAAATCAGATTGAATGTTTAGGTTCCTTATCAAATCTTCAGTAATCGTTTGCGGTTCTGGAATCACTTCCAGTTCTACCATACTCCCACTACTGTTTTTGAAAAAATCCATTTAAAACTGTGGCGAGTCTAGAACAATATTTCTATTGATCTTCCAGATGGAAGAAAGTCAACCCTCGTCGTAGCCTGGGTCAACCCACAAACAGCCATTACAGAAACGTGCCTTGAGTTATCCAGAGTCTGGTTTTAATCATAAGCCGGATAACTCCCCGTACCTTAACAATGTTAAGATATGAACTGTACTATATCCAATATAGAACCAGAGGCACTGATTTAATTGAACCAGATTCAAATCATGCAGCTGTCTCCAGTGCATGTCAACTAAATGGAAAGAAGCCGATCAGCGTTACTCAACTTAGGAATGCTTCCAATTATGAGTAACCTGAAAGAGAAGTAATTTCTCTTTATCATTACTATCAACTGAATACCATACACAAGTATCTACATCTTCGATCACTTTGAAGAATCCCGATACTTGCTACACCTGGTTCTCTACTCTATTCAAATACCTATAACTCCTCAAAACTCAGACCCTGTGTTTCTACGAAACACATGTCTAAGAACTAGAGAAGTTAAAAGTAAACAGAATATAGTATGAGGACCAACCCCTCTGTCCTAATGGACACTGGGCAACATACAATACTCTGTATGAGTCCGCTGAGTCTAACAACTCTTTCACTGTGTGTCGTAGGTTGAAAACAGTACTTATGGTTAAGAAGAATTACACTGCTGTTTAATGCTCCTTACCTAACCATCCACTGATATAGGTAAATGTCATCGACATAATATCAAAAGGTATATCTCACTCTATGAAAATAGACGTACAGATATATCAATTTGAAATTGGTGCATAACAGCGGATATTCAAAACCAAATATTTGCCGACCGGCAAACAGCCCAGGTGATCTCCTCAAATATCACCGATTACAACGAATCCCGATATAATGAGGATGATCACCCAATTCCCAATAACTTACTCCCACTCATCATCTGTAAAACCATACAGATGTGAGAATCATACCTGGTAAATACATACCCTGGAGTAAGTATCTAATCGGGAAATCAGTTTTCTTTTAACATTACACAGTGAAACTGAAACATTGAAATGTTTCAGTGGGGTATCCCGGTATTCTTAGTAATGCCTCTTCCATTATCCAGATTCACAACTATAACCGTATAATTCTTTGCCACCTCTCCAAATCCCTTTATATGTCTTTAGTCATTACCTTCTGCACACCCCTTAGGCCAAATGGTTTTCTTCCTTCCTTACCGTTCGGCACCAGCCTATGGTAAGAAGACTATCCAATAAGCATAATGGGTGTACTTTCCTAATCCTAGGAGCACTCGCAATGAGAGAAGGTGAAGATAAAAGACAACCGAATAAACCTTATTCATATTTCTCCTGGACCAGAATCCATCCCCGAACTGGAACAAGTTCCTTTCGAGTTCGTATATAACCATACGATGGAGTATCCAATAAACTGTGGATCTTCGTAGTGATACGGAGTGTCCTGGAGAAATACAAAGGTGATTTAGGATTGGCGAAGAAATACTTGGTTTGGTCGTGAATATCAGTCACAATTTACTTTGCCCTCTTACTAATCCATTGCTTTGTCTTAATCTTAATACCTTCTGCACACCATCGTTATGCTAATTGGTTTTCTTCATTCCCTACCGGTCGGCACCTGCCTATGGTTTGGAAGAAGACTATCCAATTTGCATAATAGGTGTACTACCCCTAAACCAAGGAGTACTCGCAACTTGAGAGAAGGTAGAAGGAAAAGACAACTGAATAGTCCTATTCGTTTTCTCCAGAACCAGAAACCATCCTCGAATAAATTCTTTCGAGTTCGTATATAACCATACGATGGTTTTGTCCAATGGAAGTGGACGTTCGTAGTAATACGGGGTGTCCTGGAGAAAAGAGTAAAAGTAGGAGTGGCAATGAGGTCTGCAACTCTGACAATCCAAAAGCCAGTGTTAAAAAGGTTCGGTCAACTTGGTCACTGAGTCATAGTCTTAGGGTCGGGTCAATGGTCGCTGCCAGAGAGAGAGAGAAAAGAAACACTCAGCGTGCACTCTAACCTAGATCAGAATAGTTACCAATTTATCTAATCTGGAAACCTCCCACTGTACCTCAAATTCTCCTACAAACCTGAAAGAAGAATTAGTCGGGGTCACCCGAGGAGTAAACTAACTCATCAGTGGGAATCGGGATCCAACTCTCATCGCATGATAACGTGACGGAATCCGCTCACGGTATCACACTCCAGAAGGTATGCGCATATCTGGCAAGTTTCAGTTCTTTTGAAACTCCCGATATGATTTTTACCCCATGCTCTTATGACCTTGACTTTGGCCAACATATCATAAGTCACATGTCAAGTTCAACCCGTCATTCTCCAGGTTAATTTGAATCCACCCGTACCTACCCTTGACTTTGGCCAAAATGGCAGTACGGCTGTCCCAAAACAACGCATCTATCTATGCTGCATATGAATACCCAACAGCTACCAAACACTGTGCCTTGACTTTGGCCAACATACACAGCTTGAATACTATTGACTATCCATATGAAACGACGGAGGGCTACGAATGGTTTCTGGCGAAAACCTTTAACGTAATGAACTTGATATCGTTGAAGGAACGGATAGCTTTTTAGAAAATATAGTGACGAAAACCTTTACTAAAGAGGTCACCCCCGGTGAAGGGATCTCGGCTCTTTCCCCGTAGAATGGGGTGCAGGATATTCCAAATGAATACCACGGTGCAAAGCAAAAGTAATCGGCTATAGTGAAGTTAATGCCCTGACGCAAACTTCTGTCCAAGGGGTCACTCCCGGTGAAGGGATCTCGGCCCTTGCCTCGTCGACTGAGGAGCAGGATATTCCAAATGAATACCACGATGCAAAACAAAAGTGAACGTCCTTGCAATAACAGCTTTTTGAAAAGTGTTCCAACAACATCAGAATAGGTTTGTTTTAACTTGCATTGATCCGAATCAACGCAGTCCCATCAATTGATCACACCACAAAGAGCGAAAATATACTGATGTACGTATATGCCATCCGCATTCGCCACTGGGTCCCGTCATTACCCGTTAGGTTAGCTAACTAACGACAGAGCGGGGACTGGACTAGCGCGGATGTAAAACATATACAACATCTACTAATATATATACCAATATATTATATTCGCTCAAGGCGTGATAAGAAATGCAACATCACAGAAATGTACAGCAGCACAGAACAATACAGATATCTGGGATCCCCGGGTTTCACAGAGCCACTACTGAAACCCGACGTTCCCCTGGTCGTGTGGATAGCCTGTGCAATGAAATCCTAGACCCCTACGGGCGCGGCAAGTTACCCGCCAAAACCTGAAGCGAGGCAGCCCCCTTCAGCACCGTGAATGGACCACCCAGCACTTCACGGAATCCGGTAACTCGGGCACCCCTCCTGGGTCAACCTGTACCCCCTACGAGTGCGGCGAATAACCCGCCAATTCTAGAGTGAAGCCCCCTCCGTCCCAATGCCATGAGATGCGGGCTTGTAGCCCTCCAGAACCCGGCTATCCGTGCACCCCTCCGCGGGGTAATCCTAGTACAGAAAGTAAAATATACATACAACGGGTACATCGACCGCAACCAGGTCGTGCCCCAAAATAATAATACAAACTGGCAGTGACGGCAGTCCACATGTCGGACGCTCGTTCCGCAATATCAAATGTACATAATACAACAACGACTGTACTAGCATTGCATCCAGGCTATCCCCACGACCGATCCGCAACATCACAGCAAAAACAGAACATCAACGTGAAAGTCACGTTCGCAAATCCGTCTAACCGGGCTATAGCAGTTAGACCGGATTTACCGATCAAGTGACATTCACGGTCGCAGATATAATGTAAATACTGTGAAATAATGTGTTTAAAATATCCGATCAATCAAATTTTAACAAGTGGGCCCCCAAACAATATTGTAGCAGATCAGGAAATTCTGGTCCCAATATTAATATTCCAAAACCCCAAATTTAACCCATGAAGCCTATTGGAAAAATTGTACACACTGATCCATCAATACCGCGGCGGAACCGCGGCAACAGGTAGGATTTTGCCGCGGTTCCGCGCTCCCCTGAAGAGATCAGTGTCTCGAATTTCTACAGTAGTCTTAGGTCTTCCAGCACAGTACTTTTATACAACCTGAAAAATTTTTGGAGACCAAAAAATTTCAACAGAAAACTGTCGCTAGCAAAAATGTAGATTTTGGAATTTTGGTCGATCGGAAATGCAAAACACATTAAACCAAGCTAGACTAAGTTAATGGCGAGGCTCTGATACCACTGTAAGTGCACGGCGGCGTCCCGGCCGTCAATCCGACGGCCAAATGCGGAAGCGGTGATAAACTTTAATTTTGCGAACTTAGCAAACCGGCACCACCGCGCACTAAACCCCGGATCGGGCCATTAAACTAGATCTAGCAACTACAAGAAGGGGAAGAGATATACCGAATGATCCGAGTCCTCCGGTCTTCTCTTCGTCGTCCCGATCTTCTACGGAAACTCCGGCCGTCGCCTCCTCGCCGGAAAGGCACCACATCGCCTGTATCTTTTACGGGCTCCCACCTCAATACCGAGGCAACTCGGGCGTGAAGTAGGCTAGCCGACGCGTCCAAGATTTGCTGTAGAATAGTATAGAATAGCTGTCTCTTTGGGGTTTAGGAGGTTGCCAATTTGGAGGGATTTGTACACTAGAATTTCATGGATGCTTGATGGAGAAATTGAGCATGCAAAATGGGAATGTGTGAGCTCGGCCAACCAAGAGAAAAAGCTCACTGGAAAAATGAAAATGAAGCCAGCTCTCATTTTTTTGCTCACCCGAAATCAAGTGTGAAGAGTGCATAAATTAATACCAAGGAGAAAAGGAAATTCTCCTTCACAGCACACACAAAGGGGGGGTCCACCAAAATCATATGAAGAAAATTATTCCACCAAAATAATCCTCACTCCATTCCCCAACAGTGGCCGGCCATACCAAATTATCCATCACAAATTCACATCAAACCCATACCCTATCTTATCTCAATTAATGCAAGTGATGGTGCATCAAAAGAAAAAAAAATGGAAAGGGAATCAAAAGATGCAATCATAATCTCTCATCTCACAAATAAACCCCCCACAAAATGTTATTTGCAAACTTGCAAATAACCCCCTCCATCGGAAAAGTCCGGCCGGGAAAGAATAAAGGAAAACCGGCCGGAACGGAATGCAAATTGGCAACCCTAGAAAACTGGTCCCATAATAAATTACAGGAAAACCCCGATACTGTGCATACACACCCGCATTTGTATTCCGACCGAAATACAAATGCAAAGAGACAAAATCTACACTGTACTAAACTAGGATCCGGCTTAAACCAAAGCCGGCTAGTAATATCCGTCCGATCCTGATCCGTGCAATACCGCACGTATCTGATCGAACCCTGCCATATCTCCATACGGCCTCTACAGCGTTTCGCCCGAAAGCTTGAGTAACTGAAAGTGTGGTGGACTCTAAAGACTCGTCAATACTATGGCTGTGGATTTAACCACTAGCACATCAGAGGTATAAGCCAATACGTGACGGGCCACCAGCTATTGACTAAAAGGGACGTTGATGAGCGAACTCATCCTGACACCCTACTGAGCCTATCAGTGACAATATCCGTACAGTCCGGTCCGTTCGTCTATGAGCATCGCATGTCGGGCCTAGGGGGTTGGTAAAAGTCAGACCCCCAAAAGCGGTACAAGTCGTGTCGGAGTGTAGCCCAGAACACCCTGAGATACTACTGGAATACCTACCAGTAAATCTCCTGCCTTGGCCAAGAACTTTGTGTAATGGCTCTCCTAGACACAGCGCGACCTCACCCCCAATACCGGGAGAGACGAACCCCTGAAGATCCGCTCACTGCCTCCATGTGGCTCGGGACTGTACCCAACTAAAACCTGTTTGCACGACTCCTTTGAGCCGTGGTAGGGTAGTAATCAAAGCACAGTGGGAACTCACACGAGACAAATGACGATCCCCAGGTCGATGAACTAACCTGTACACATGTCACCTGGGAACTGCTATCTGACGTCAGGTATAAGACCAACTAGCATGTTCCCGGCGAGTCCTGTCCGGTGTACTCATAACCCAATGAGCACATGTATACATCTTAGGTGAACCAACTGACACCAGTGGCTTGTGAGACCGGCCACCGCCCCTCGTCGGGGTCTCGACTGTATACACTAGTCTGCTCTGGAGAATCGATACCCTGTCTCGAAACTCCCACGACTAGGGACCATTTAAGGATGTGCTTATAGACTCCAGCTCTCACTTATATGATCGCCCTCATACTGCTGGCAGTCAAGCAAGAATCCTAGGGGCTCTATCAACGTGTAATAGCAACATGTCAGGTCACCTAAAGCAGTACACGATGATAAAGGTAAACCAGATAGCATACTATCATCTCGAGTAAGACTGTCTTACCGGGATAGGTCCTCCCTCAATCATCGCAATCACGTGCCTGTGATCCAATAATTGACTCTGAGGGCATTATCTCCAACACTTATAACCCTTGTTCTTTCGTCGATATCATTCCTTTTCTAGCCTCTACCAAATTCAAGAAACGATCGTAACTCCCCAATTTCAAACGATATCAATCAAGAAAGCATCAAAACAAAATGGGTCGTCCTTTCTTGAACTTGCTAGGGTTTTCAAAACACGTGGGACTCAAGAATCGATTAAAGCTATGTTACATCATCGTTCTATTGACCGTCTCGACTCCTCGACAAGCGGAGTTTTATTCACACATCACCACACAGAAAATATTCACGAATTGTAAAGATATCATGATGTAGAATTTAAAGAAAACAAGATAAAAGAATATCACCTTTATTTATCTCAACAATTTTGATTACATTCGCTTCAAGAACTACAAGAGGAAGAATCTAAATTGTTGATCGGGCGTCGCTCGGCTTCGTGAGTCGTGGATCGGCTCGGATCGCTTGCTCCGTTGAAGATCGGCTCCGCTCCTAAAGGTTGTAGGGCTTCTTGCTTAATGGGTACTCGGGAATCTTGATTCTAATTGGAATTAGGGTTAGGGTTTCCCACAAGCCCTCTCACTAGACTTGTGGAGGAAGGGGATGAAGAAAGAGATTGGCTAAAAATGAACTAAAATGAATCGCACCCTCTCTTGGATGTATGATATATGATGATCTAAGATTATCCCTCACCCTAGGTCTAGGCTTCTATTTATAGACTTCCCACACCCTAGGTTTAGGTTTGAAATGGTAGTTCCCTCCAAAAGTTTGTTGAGTCTTCTAGAAGGTAGTTTGTTAGGAGCTAGCTTAGGGTTTAAGCAAGGTTTAATTAGGCTTGGAAACCCTTGTTTGCTGATCTGGCAGAAACCCCTGGAGTCTTCTGGAAACTGAGACACATTTCTGAGCAGTGGGCCCTGAATGAAGCATTGTGGTACAAAATTCAGGAGATGATGTCATCAAGCCGCCGCGGAACCGCGGCCTAAGCCGGCTCTGGCCGCGGTTCCGCGGCCAAGTTGGAGCCTTGGGCTGAGTGGTTTCTGTTGTGGTCTTGTACTGATGTTTGTAGCTTTCTTTGATATGTTGATTTGTGATTGCTCCTTTGGGTTGATACCAGATTTGAAGTTAGTGGGTTGGCGTATATTTGAGCGGTGTAAATTTGAGCGAGCTTCTCCTTTTCCTGCACAGACTTCGAAACACGGGTTGCGACATATAGAAATATTGCGATGCCATGCAATGCAGTCAATTTCCCTAGAAATGCCGGTTTTAAGGTCTAATACATGTAATCTGATAATCTGTGATAGATTTGCTAATATGTGAAATACGGATACCGAACACTTCTATATGAATGCAAATGATGAGTAAATTGCCGGTTAAAATATACAATATTTTTGACTGATCAGGAAGCTTTGAGAAGCCATGACTCACCACTCTCATTTTTGTTTTTATTCATAGATAGTTTCCATGCTCATCTTAACACTTCACCTCATGGCTCTCTCTCTCTCTCTCTTCCAAGTTCATTCGTATCTCTTTCTTCCTCTCTCTTCTCTAGGTTTTCTTGAGGTGAGAAGAAAAAAAAAGAAAGAAGAAAATATTGTGAGCAAAATTCTTAATTCATCAACCTACGCTTTACTAGCCCTTTAGTTTAGGTTGTTTGATTCACTAATTCCTTGATTAGTGAAGAGGTAGCTTGAGTTAGAGAGACTTCAAGGTGGATCATCTTCGGCTTCGAAGACATCAAAGCAAGCTCGATCCTTTCTTCAAGTGGAGCCAAGAAGAGTTCTAGGGACTACTACTTGGAACTTAGGGACTACTACTTAGAGCTATAGAAGTGAAGGACTTGGTCTACAAAGGTTGTAATCCTCTTCACTTAATATAGAACTTGCTTTCATGCTCAGAAAACCCTAATATTCTAGTTAGATTCTAGGTTAGTGTAGCTTAGCACTCTAGATTTTTTAAAATTGCATACTTGATGCTTGTATAAACCTAGTGGTGGTGTTAAGACACACTTTCAGTCATGTCCTGCATAGCGCGGCATCAACTCCCAATACCGGGAGAGACGAACCCCCTCGACCGCTCACTACCTCCACGTGCTTCGGTACTATACTTAACAAAAACCTGTTTGCACGACTCCTTTGAGCCGTGGTAGGGTAGAAGTCTAAATATAGTGGGAACACACATAAGACACTATGGTGATCTCAGGTCTTAGGGACTACCCTGTACCCATATCACAAGAGACCTGCTACCTGGCATTAGTATATTAAGTTCTCGGTGAGTCCGTCCAGTGTAACTCATCCAATGAGCACATGTACACAATCCTTGATATCAAACATCAATAGCTACAGGACCAGTTATCACCCTCCAACCAGATCAGAAAACGTACACACTAGTCTAAACTGGAGTATCAATGTTCAGTCTTGATATTCTTACGACTAGGGACTTTTAAGGATGTTCTTATGGACTACCAAGGTTCTACTAGTATGATCTCCATCATCGTCCTGATAGTCAAGCAAAATCCAGGGGCTTTATCTCATGTCTAAACGATACGTGATAGTAAATAAAATGCATCACATGAAAGATAAAGGCAAACCAGATAGCATACTATCATCTCGAGTAAGATTGTTCTCTCGTATATGTCCTCTTTCAATTATAATAATTTTCTTAAGGGCATCTATATCCAACATTGAGAAGAACTCGTCCGTATCCTCCAACCTCTATTAGATAAATCCGTTTAAGCTCAATAACCTCCATCATCCTTTATACACTTGTGTCGTGAGATATCCGATATCCTAAAAAGCAATATCAAAACAACCAAACTCATCATATACCGTGTTATGAAATAAACAGATTAATAAATACAAGTATATGAAACGTTCATTGTTCCGACGTTACAAACATGAATAGTATATCGATATCAAGATAACTCAAACTCAAAGAATGAGATATTGATATACTAAATATATATATATGGTATATGAGAAGCAAGATATAGATCATATGTCTATACATATTCATATTGTGAATCATTAAAACAAATGATGTGAGTAATATATCGATATCAAAGAATATAACACAAGTATAACATGTGATATTGATATATTATTCGGTACACACAAGATATAAGATATGCATGCTAAATATCAAGTATATACAAGTTTAGTGTCGATAGGATAAACAAAATAAGTAAGTGACACTAAACGAACTATTCGTATTTAAGATACCATCAAAACCAAATAATAGGATCATTGAAATCCATACCTTATCTTTCTCATTAGTCAACATTATGATTTGGTAGACTCTACTTATTGTATATAAAGATAAAAAGGCAAATAGACGGTTGAGATTGCATGGGGCCCAAACCCTTAATAGGGTTGAACCACTCCTAAGCCGACCTCATTATGGAGCACGAATACGACTTGGACTCGGCTTCTCATAACGGGTCGGGTCGACCGACCACTAGACCTGCCGCTCGATTGGGTGGGCCACTGGGCCGGCTCTACTAGGCCCAATGCCAACATCCCCTGCAACCTCAAAGCTTTAGAGATAAGAAATTTACATGGAATTTTGAGAGAATGAAAGCTTGAAAGAAATTGGAAGCATGAAAGGAGATCAAAGAAGTTATGAGTGATAGCTATAACAAGCTTTAGAGTTTGAAGAAGTCCAGAGTGATAGCTATAGCAAATCTTTAAAGATCAAAGAAGAGACTAGTTTGAGCTAGGGTTTTTGTATGGAATTAGGCATATATTTTTGGGATGACGGGGGATCATGGGGATTAGGGATAGTTTGGACATTTGATATATCCAGAAAATACCCCAACTGACCATTGTAATTCGTAACCGGGATCAAATTACAAATGATAGTTTTTAGTTAATAATGAATCTTTGAAGATTGTTTTTAAAATTATTTATCTTTTGAAGGTTGTTTTTCTAAATGCTTTTTTGCCAAATAATCTTTGAGGATTGTATATCAAAAAATCAAATTTTAAATGGTATCTCCGAAAATTTTCATCTAAAATACTAATGTAAAATCCATAGTTTTTCCCCCCTAAAAGAGATTAGAAAGAACCACAGTACATGTCAGCAGTAGGATCACAAGCAGCAACTAATTCGACAAATTAAAGGGCATGTTTGGTAGCTTAAAATTATAGAAGAAAGTGATAACAATTAATTTGTTTCCGAACTTTCTTTGTTCGGACCAAAAAAGGTTTGGAAAGCACTTGCCCACTTTCCTCCGCTTCACATTTGTTCCCATTCTTCTCTCTCCCCAAAATTTTGGAAAGTGAAAAGAAAACAGACATGTTAATCATATTTTATCCTACTTCCTACTTTTATTTCCGATTCTCCTAAACAATCTAACCTCATTTTTTATTGTCACATACCAACTCAGCTTCTACTATTTTTAACCAAACAAACAAGAATAAACACTTCATTCACTTTCTTTGCATTTCGTTTTCACACAATTTTCTAATATTTTTCTGCTTTCTCTTCGCATTCCAATTGCCAAACATGTCTTAAAAAGGAGATAATCTTACAAGATACGAGTGACTCATCAAAAGCAAGTAGTAATTTGTACTTGGTGTCATTGCAAAAAAGTAAGTTAAAGGGATCAGAGCAAAGGGGGAAAAAGAGAGCTAAAGGCGCTCTTCATCAAACATCACACTTGCATGTAGCATTTTCTCAAGACAAACAGTCATGACAAACAAGCGAACAAGAAAAGAAACTTATCGGTGAACCTCAATCAGGACGGACTTTTTTGGTCAATCTCAATCACAACTATCGACTCACTGAGCTCCAAGGGAATCAATGTACTTGAGATTTCACAAATATCATTGATATGAGCATCAAGAAACTGACTTGCGATAGAGCTGATATAGATTACAAAAATTAAATTTACAACTAAATACATATCAATCATTTCACATTTCTTTCATTCCTATTGTTACAACTGCTCATTTCTATTGCTATATCTAATCTAAATCCTATTCCTGCGTGTACCTGGACCAAAACTCAGAACTAACAAAAAGAAAAACTATCAAATATACAAAAGAATTGTAAATGTTAGCCTGTACAAAAATTAGCCAGGGATCAACTATGGTGTGTAAAATTCCTGTAGATGCAGCCAATTGAAAAAAAACAAGCGTATTAGTAAATCTCATGCCATGAAGAAAATAATTTTAAGAAAGGTAATCGCACATAATACCCCTGTAGTTTAGTCCTTATAGCACTTATACTCCCTCAACTAACTTGTTTGCGCAAAAAGCACCTCTGTTCATCGAGTAAAGCCCTTAAAATAATCAAATTCAACTTGAAGCAACTCAAATGACCGTTTACTTTGAATTTAGAACTTGTTTATGTTGTTTCCAGTAGAAAGCGAGTGTTTTTTAGGGTTCCGATTGATGACCATTGGAAGTGCTTGTGCTAATAAATTAGTTAAGGGGGTACAAGTGCTACAAAATTACAGGGGTGTTTTGTGCAATTAACCCTGATACAACTTGACTATATATATGAACATGTAACTTTTACCGTTAGAAAGTTCCCTGTATGATGACTTTGGGGTCGCCTTCATGACCGATTGCTGCATCATATTTCATCAAGAATTGTGCCAAATCTTAATTTTGGTCACACCCGATGTTTTGAAAATTGAAGAGAAGGCGAGAGCCCAAGCCACGCGATAAGGTTAGTATGTTAGTGAGTTTAAAGGTCATCTAACATTTTTCTTCATAGGGCTTTTTTCTTTAGACTTTTCTGCATCTGCCTCTTTCTGGGCTTTTTTCTTCTCAAGTTCAGCCTGCTTGCAGTTCTCTTCATGCGCCCGCCGAAACAACCGAACAAAGTTCAGGATGGTGGTGATGACTGCAATTTTTAGTTACCACAAGTACATATCGTATTGATGAGTGCATAATAAAAAGAAACATGTTCATGCTAATTCATCTCAAATCACTATAGTAGGCAATCCAACCGGCTTGTACAGAAAGCATGTGAAATGAAAGTCATTCTCGTAGCATGAGATGCAAAAACTTGATATCCATTTTACAAACACAATGCAAAAGATGGCGATGAATGTCCATTTTACGCGTATATGATGCACATCGCATAACCCACCAAAATCCGAAACACAATGCCCAAACTCGATATCCATTTTCATACATTAAACATTTTTCTTCAAAATGGAAGGAACTAAATATACTGTATAAGAGGAAAGTATCAACTACCCCTAATTTGAGTTATGATCTCACTAAAAGTTTACAAGATAACTAAATTTGTAACATTTATGCTATTCTAAAACAAAAAGGATGAAGGATGTCAAAGAGAGTGCAGTGTTGCAAGACAAGGTTTGAAAGGACAATTAATTGGAGCTTAAATGTTTCCTGCTACCATACGCATATAATATAGCATTAAAAGACCAAATGACCTCATAATCGGCATTATTCAAAAAATGGACGGATGTCCGTTTAATTCCACGAGTATTCAGCCAAATAAACTAGAGACAGTAAGTTGTTACCATAGGGTATATATAGCCTAATAAACTAGAGACCCTAAAGAGCTTGTATTCAGCCAAATGATCTTTAAGCAGATGATGAATAATGAGGATTGTGTGAATCATCGTTTCTAATAGTGTTTCAACCAGTAGACAGCAGACAACAACCAAAAAGTGGAAGCTGTTACGCATGGTTCTTTTTTTATTGATTATGTAATAAATTAGTCAAAGAGAGCACAGAAACAAGTCCAGGATATAGGGCTAAGGATGTAAGTTGCAGATGGAAATTAGAAAAAGCTTCTCATGGAATGCTCACATAAAGTAATGATAAATTCTTTAAGCTCTTTAATGTTACCAGCTGAGTTTGTTGGTTTTGCTCATGTACTTTGATCATTGCAAAATCGTGTGTTCTTCTTTATACAGAGTTTTGTCAAAGTTTATACATGGACCACGATAATAAAGACCGGAGAACAAGAACAAAGAATTTCATAGATCAAGGAGGATGGAAGCTATGAAGGGACTACACAATCTTATCCTCGACATGATAAGAACAGATTACTTATCAAACTTCATCCAATTGGATCAGAATATTCTGCATTTACCATATTCTCCTCCACATAATAAAAGCAGATTACTTATCCAGAAGATAAATTGCTAGCTACCTTGTTCAAAGGGACACCGAGCAGGATCTTCCCCAAAATACAGTGCAAGTCCATCTGAATTTTTTCCCTGTCAACACTTGAAGTAAGAAGATGGCAAATATACATCCTATGAGATTGCAAATTATCCTAACTGAATGCAAAAGATTTCAGAAAATTCAGTAGAGCAAAATACCACTGTAGTGTAGAGTGTTGTTATTGATCGCACATCAGCTCCAGCAACAGCAGTAAACTCCTTCAAAGTCTTAAATCAAATGCATATTGAAAATGTGTTATAAAGAAAATCTAATTAACCATTACAAAAATACGAATATAGTTCGGCCAGTTTAGTGTACAGGTAATTATCAAAATTATGCCTATGTTACTGATAACGCAAAGATGGTCTCATTAATTATCGTTAATTAGGTTCAAAATACACGTCTGGATTCACAACGGGCGTCTGAGGATGTACCAAAAGGCATCTGCTAAGGAGTGGTATGTGTGTCAGTGTGTGTCTGAAAATGATAAAATGAGATGGAAAGATGAAATCCTATAGTGAGAGGACCTAATCAATCCAACCGTCAAACATCGACTCCATCTCTCTTTTTGTATATGAACTGATTTGCGTATAAGAAATTTGGTTGATTTGAAGCCTTCTAAGTGATAGGATTGTGTTCCCAATGCATGAATTTTTTTATGGAACTAAAAAACCACCCTTTCTCTGAACACCTGATGAAATAATTAGATTGCTTCAAATCAAACAAATTTTGGCATACCAAGATAATTAGTTATGTAAAAAGAGTGTGTGTGTGTGCGCGCGCGCGCGTGTTGCCCGAGTTTACATGTATACATCCTCTCTCTATAAATATGATGTTTAAAAGTTAAATATGTTTACAAGCCTACCCATCTCCTGAAAAACTATTCGGTTCTCAAATTTTCTGTCTATTCATATGCACTACTGAGGTCAATCTCCATTGCACGACCTATCACTGTGGCTGCTAGATCTGCACTCAGTTAGACCAAACTTCCAGATCCTACTCTCAATCAGTAGCTATCTGGAATATCATGGTTCTTTCCCTGTTTTATTTTCTAATGAATCATGAGCCACAAGGGGTTCGAATGTCCGATCAATTTCCTGGTATTTTGTCTTTTAGGTGCTGACCACTTGAGACAACCGTTTGGACACCAACCCACCCACACTGACACATGCATACTAGCACGCAAGCACACAAATCCACAAGTAATATGGTGAGATAGTGAGATGAGATTTGTATCTTTATCTAGCCCAATCCGCGGACCACATTGATGCTCTGCGCACGCACGCGTGTGCGTGTGTGTGTGTGTGTGTGTGTGTGTGTGTGTGTGTGAGAGAGAGAGAGAGAGAGAGAGTTGATGGGACTTGGGAACAAATTCTATCAGGTTCATAGCCATTAGATTCTCATAATGATGTGTGTGAATAACAATGCCATTGTTGGAGAGAATGAAATCTTTTAAATCATTATTGTTTGCATGCATCCCAATTTAGATCTAATGGTTATGGAGTTAATAGCATTCACCACTAAATCCTATTGGGTGTATCCTGGTTAAACCTCTCTTTGAATATAAATTGATCTTTTACTAGTTCTAAACTCTTTGAATATAAATTGATCTTTTACTAGTTCTAAACTCTTTGAATATAAATTGATCTTTTACTAGTTCTAAACTCTTTGAAAATAAGTCAAAGAGAGCCAGAGTAGGAAAAATATCATGACGCAGCAGTTTGAGATTACATTAGTTAAAATGATTAATAACCGAGTCAAATGCTCAACAGGAATACTAGACTATACCTTGCAGAAAACCTCAGATACTGGACCATCTCTTTGTGATGCGGACAGCTCCAGCTCAACTTTCTCTAGTCCTTTGACAATAGCTTGTTGTTCTTCAGCCAATGACTTTAATTGTATCTAGATAAACAAGATATCATGCAAACTAATACTGCAATATTTGACACCAATGCGAGTAATATCAAACAAGTCGGTACCTTTGATGCTGCTTCCAAATTGATAAGGCCTTCATGAAAATCCAAAAGATCTGGTGATTTTGAAGCAAGGACCTGATGTTCATTACATGCTAAGATTTAGATTTAGTCATACAATATAGACATGAAAAAACACAAGTCTCTCTCTGTGTGTGTGTGGGGGGGGGGGGGGGGGGGTACAATTAACACAACAAATTGTCCACAAATATCAATCATACCTTGATATGGCTTATTTAAGTCTTAATGGTGATAGAATTCTTAACTACGACGAATTTAAAAATTAGAATCCCAATGATGATCTTTGGGATAATTAAACCTAGGGATTTTCATTTGATAATGAAATCCTTCACGGTTATATGCTTGCTAGGATTCTTACAGGAACTAATTTGCTAACCATTGCAAGGTTGAAAAATGACAAGAACATCCAACTTATTTTAAATTAACTTATTGTAGCGTAGCCTTGGCCTCACTAAGGAACAGCTGATCCATGATCAGCAGTCTTTCATGTTTTCTAGTACACTTATCTATGCCTTTACCAGCCAACAGGATCATTGAGGATCACCAGCTTAACTCGGATTAGATGCAAATATAGTGGATAATATAAAGACTCAAGAATTTCCTTCTTTTGAGTATGTCAAAATTCTGAAGTAATCTATAGATGTTTTGCTTCTTATTAACCATTTTCTAATTAAACAAAATTAAAAACATGTAAATAGGCAACTAATAGATTAATGACTTTACAACTATTTGCTGTAATAATATGAGTAGCATTAGCAGTTTCAGACTCCAAAATGCACTCAGAAATGGATGGGTAGCTAATGGTGACTTTTCTGCAAGGTTTTATCTCATATATCAGCCCGAAAAATGAGCTATTTCCATATAGCACCCCTAAAATTTGATATTTCTCTATATCATCCCAAAACCTTATCATTATTCACACGTGACCTGTTATGAATTTAACTTGCTGTCATGAGTAAACTTATCACGGTAAGTTTAATTGCTTATATATACTACACTTTTGAGAATCAAGATCCTCAAGTGTTCTCCATTTCTTCTAGCAGCAGAGTTATAAATTGTTAGATTTTGACCATTGCAAATGTAAAAATGCTAATTTCGTGTGTGTGTGTGTGTGTCCCCTTCTTTTAGGCTTCTCTATAGTATTTGAGAATTTGGAGCATCCCAACCGGTCATTTAGGACTACAAACCCCTCTTGTTATAGTTTTTTGAACTTGGAATTGGACACGTCAGATCGACAACCAATCATTGAACTTTGTTAGATCTTTAGTAGAGCTTTGCTTCATAGCGGACCCCCATTTGGATGAAGGCTTAGACGATGATGATGAGGAAATGTAAAATTCTCATTTACCATTGTCCCATCCAATTTGTAATGGTTATAACTATTACGGAATCTTCTCTTCTTATTTTGCAAAACCAGAGGGAAGGTTTTTAATAACTAATAGATTTTAAGAGTAATATACGAGAATATGGAGTTTATGGGATGATATGTGGAACTAGCTAAGTTCTGGGGTGATATGTGAGTGTGTGGGACACACACACACACACACACAGAGAGAGAGAGAGAGAGATGCATGCATATATATACACATACATATACATCCATAAATATTATACACACGCACACATATATATATCTGTGGGGGGGGGGGTATAGTATGTATGTGTGCACATGCGTGCGTGCGTGCGTGCGTGCATGCATGTGTATAAACTTTCTGCAAGCAGCAAACAATGCACAGGTGTCTATAAAACATGCAAAAGAGGGAATGAGCTGTCTACCTTGCAGAGATAATGCATAAGCGTCATTTTGTTGTTAGTGGCACGGGTATCTGTAAGTTTCAGTAGACTATCCAATCGAAAACCTACAGCTGAACCTGTATAATGTGAATCGCTATTAATACAGTGCGCAAAGAATGTCAGTATTCTGTCACCAACACATGAAAAGGATTGCTCTTGGTATCTAAAAAGAAGCATCGAAATATTTAGTTCAAGGGAAGAAAAAGCATTGAGCATGCTTCATTACTAACACAAAGCCTACTTCCTTACAGATATCAAAAGGTCAGGAGCAACTATCAGAAATCAGGATCCATTACACATAAAGCAACTGCTGATATCGTGAGAAGAATTGGGGTAGGGTTCACACAAATTACAAAATTTTCCAATTTCGATTATATCTCTTCTATCCTCCTATTTTGTAATCTTAATCAACGCTCTAAATTTATACCCACAAATAGCCAACCATGTCAAGGTTCCAATAAAAGTCAAATAGCATAGAAATTAATCAGCCTCAAGGGATGAGGAGAGCTGGTGGCTGGTAAGTGGTAATGCCTAAAAACATTGTCTAGGAAGTCACAAGTTCAAGGTATGCAACCGACATAAAGAGAAGAGGAGAGTTGCCTTATTTATTTACAGTAGATTTTGGGTCCCACAATGGTCCGACCTTATAACTAAAAATCATTTCTAGGTGGCAATGAAAATTAACACATGAATTTCTTCAAAATGATGACCGACTAAATTAAGGACTCAAAAACAAATATAAGAAAGAAGGATTAAACAAGAAATATGCATATCGCACCTGCTGCAATAAATATATTTCAAATTTTCTTACTCGAAGTTCTCTCTCATACATCCATAATTCACCCAAACATTCTGCATAAATATATTTCAAAACATGGTTTGTTTTGATAGAGTAATTCTGTCTTGACTCTGGCGCACAAAGCCAACAATTGATCCTTAGGACTGTCTTCACAGGCTTGATGAAGCCGTTAACATGAATTTTTTTAAAACAATGACTACCTAAATTAAGGACTCGAAAACAAATATAAGAAAGAAGGATTAAACAAGAAATATGCATATCATACTGCCGCAATAAATATATTTCAAAGTTTTCTTATTTGAAGTTCTCTCTTATACATCCACAATTTACCCAAACATTCTGCAACAAATATATTTCAAAACATTGTCTATTTTGAAAGAGTAATTCTGTCTTAGACTCTGGCGCACTAGGCTAACAATTGATCCTTAAGGACTGTCTTCACAGGCTTGATGAAGTCCTTATTAAACTAATATTAACCAAGAGTCCTTCCTAAAAGACTTGCCTATAAGCAAAAGTAACACCATACACGTCTTGTAGCCTTCTACAAATCATGGAATGTGCATATAATTCAGTTATTTAGCCTGTCCCTGTAATTAAATCTGAAGTACATAAAATCACAAAAAATCAGCTTTCTTCTTAAAGGTTTAGGTGCATATATTTCAATATTGTTATCTAATTATATTGAGGTTTCATTGCTCAACATGGCATGTCATAAGGTAGAGCACATGGTACGACAAGCAATGAAAATTTACACAAAGCAGCTTTAATCTAAATTTGTTTCAAAGGGACGTAAATTTCTGATAGCATTAATTATTGGAAACAAACTTATTTATATGACATTGATGTTTCTGAACATCCTTAAAATGAGAACATGTAGGATAGTCATTGTAGGGTGTTTTTCGTCACCCTATTGAGATGGGAATACGCGTCGCTTGTCAGGCGCATTACAGATTCCTTCTTTCTAGGGTAGACCGGGGTTTATTGATTGTAGGGATCCGAATATCGGGCAGCCGCGGGTTAAACTGCCGTTAATTACCCCTCGCCCTTGGAGCGAAGGAATCTCCGATTGACGGGTCAAACTGGTCATGCGAACTCAATGTGCAGTGTGCGTGTATGGTGTTTCGAGAGATCTTGGGTATATCGGGGACCTCGCAAAGTTTACAGGGGTCCCGCTAACCGGGTAGCGGGCTGGGGGTCAAGGAGGCTAGCAGCCCCCGCCTTGCGGGATGCGGGGCAGCCCCCGCCTTGCGGGATGCGGGGCAGCCCCGCTAGAAATTTTTTTCTAACGGAAAAAAATGTTGTGGAGTGTATATATATAAAAAAAATGGTGAATAGCATCCAAAGGACGCGTGGGCGCCAGCGCCCACGCCGCGCCCCAGGCACGCCAGGCACGTGGGCGCTGGACGCCTGCGGAAAAAGGGGCTTAGCCCCTGTACTGGGAGTTGCACTCCCAATTGACTTTTGGAGTTAAACTCCTAAAAGAAGGACAAAGGGGCTTAGCCCCTGCACTGGGAGTTGTACTCTCAATTGACTTTTGGAGTTAAACTCCTAAACGAAGGACAAAAGGGCTTAGTCCCTGCACTGAGAGTTGTACTCCAAATTGACTTTTGGAGTTAAACTCCTAAAAAAGAAAAGACACCTTTTTCTCTTTATTTTCCGGAGAAACTCCCAAAAGATTTTCGGAGATGATGAAAAGAGGCCATTTTCTTCTCCATTGAGCCCTAAATCTTCTCTTGAGCCTTGGATCTTCCCAAAATGGGGATTTTGGAGATGGCTCTCCTTCTTCCTCCTCTCTGTGGGCTGGCTCTTGGAGAAAAGGGGGTGGAACTTAAAAATCTTCCATTTTAGAGATCTGATGGAAGATCTGAGCTCCCCTTTAGGGATTTAATGGTGAAAAACTGTTTTTTTATTGGGAAAAAAGAGTTAAACTCTCAATTTAATTCAAAAAGAGAAAGAAGGTTTAGAACCTTGAGGAAGGAGAAGAATGCACAGAAACCCTAGCTTTTGAGGGGAATAAAAAGTTCTCTTTTATTTCATCATCATGTTGCCTTATATAGATTTACAAGTTTACACTTAACCCCTTGGGCTTTACAAAATAGCATTTTGCCCATCTCATGCCTCATGTGCTCATTTCTTTTGCACATGAGACATGGGCTTTACAAAAATTTGGTTTTATGCTTATTTTTCTTACATTTATTCATAAAAATTACATCAAAATTATTTATTGCATAATTTTCATTTTGGCATCGGGGAGACTGGCCGTGAGGCTCGACTTGGGCATGGGCCGACTTGACATGGGCTTAGACCCGCTTACTTGGGGTTGACTTTTACTTTGACTTGGTCAACCGGGGTGTAATTTTTGACCCCAACAAAGTGCCCCCCATCAATAAATGCACACCGCGTATATGAGTTGTGTGCATGAAATTGATGGATCTTGGAGTTGGGCTTCGAAGTGGAACATCTCCGGGGACGGAGCATCATTCCGGAAGCATAATTCCGAGGATCGAAGCATAATTCCAAGAATCGGAGCATAATTCCATAATTGGAGCATCATTCCAAAGATCGGAGCATAATTCCAGGGATCAGAGCATAATTCCGATGAGCGGAGCATAATTCCGGAGGTCGGAGCATAATTCTGGGGATCGGAGTATGATTCCAGGGAGAGGGTATATTCTGAGACAGCATAGTTTCGGCACAGGGTTCTGAGGCGAAACATAATTTTGACACGGGACAGAAATATAGCTCCGATGCAGAGGTTGATTCTCAGGCGAAGCATAATTCCGATAGGGAAGGCAGATACTTCGAGGCGAAGCATAATTTCGACACAGGGTACATTCTGAGACGAAACATGAATTCGCCGCAGAGCTTGTTGGCTGACTTGATTCCGAAACGGAGCATAATTCCGATGGGGAGGTTATTGACTGACTTGATTCCGAGTCGAAACATAATTCCGATGAAGTCATTGGCTGACTTGATTCCGAGTCGAAGCATAATACTGACGGGAAGGTCATTGGTTGACTTGATTCAGAGTCGAAGTATAATTCCGAGGGGGAGGTCATTGCTGCCCTTTTTGCGACTTGGACGATTGGTATTGCACTTTTTGCGACTTGGACGGTCGGTGCTGCCATTTTAGCTACGTGGACGGTCGGTACTGTCCATTTTGCGATTTGGACGGTCGGTGCTGCCATTTTAACGACGTGGACGGTCGGTACTGCCATTTTAACGATGTGGACGGTCGGTGTTGCCATTTTAACGACGTGAACGGTCGGTACCGCCCTTTTCGCCACTTGGACGGTCGGTGCTTGATTTGACTTGTTCCGCTTCTTGCGGTGTCGGGGTTGAAATTGACTTGCTCCGCTTCTTCCGGTGTTGGGGTTAAAGTTGACTTGTTCCGCTTTCTGCGGTGTCGAGATTTGATTTGACTTGCTCCGCTTTCTGCGGTGTCAGGGTTGAAGTTGACTTGCTCCGCTTTCTGCGATATCGGGATTGGATTTGACTTGTTTCTGAGGTGGAGCTTGATTCCGCCAGGAGGGTCGTTGGTTGTCTTGTTGACTTGATGTGTTTTGGGTTGACATCAGTATCTCTACACTGGAATATGGTACCAGGCATCAGTATCTCTACACTGGAATATGGTACCATGAGCGAATCATCATCTGCCATGAGGGGATTTTCCTCGTTCCCAATTTAACGACTTAGGGATTATCTGTTTCCAGTTTAACGACTTAGGGGTCATTTGTTCCCAGTTTAACAACCTAAAGGTAATATGTTCTCAGTTTAACGACTTAGGGGTTTATTGGATCGATTTGGAATTTCGGGGTTGGCTCGGCATCAGCGTTGCTAACACTGAAGCACAGGTGCCAGGAGCAATTCATCATTTACCTTTGTCTGTTGGGGAGCGATGGCTTAGGAGACAGGTTTAGGTCCCTATCACCTAAGTCTTTTTAATTTTATGAACCGTAAGGGTCCCATAAAAGCATTTTCTCTCTACAAGTCGAAAGGATCTCGTAGGTGTACTTTCTCCTTAGGAGTCGTGGGGACTCCCAAGTGTGTTTTTCCTTTGTGAGTCGTAAAGATCCCACGAAGACGTTTTCTTACGAATCGTGAGGATCTCGTAAGTTTTGTTCTTCTCATTTATCGTGAGGACGGGTCTTCTCAAATGGAGTATAATTCCAAAGGCGGAGACCGGCCGCGTGACTGGTGATTGCGGTGGGGCATAGGTGTGATGAGAATTATTTGAGCCCATGAATTGTATACGGTAATCAACTTGGGGACTAACTGTAGAGCTGGGAGAATTTTGGGATTTTGTTGGCGTCTGCATCGCTGCACTGGAATATAGTATCAGGAGCGACTCATCATTCGTCGTTGGGACATTCAGAGATTTGAAATTTTGGTTGGCGTCTGCATCGCTGCACTAGAATATGGTACCAGGAGCGACTCATCATTCGCCGTTTGAAGGTTTGGGAAGTTTTTTTTTACTACCGCGATTGCTCCACCATTTCAGCTTTTCTTATCGCGAAGGTCGCGATTGCTCTATCATTTCGGCTATTTATTCACGGTTGCCCCATCATTTCAGCTTTATTTTCATTTTTATTTTACTCACTGATTTTTATTCCGAGTTGCCCCATCATTTCGGCTCTCTTTTTTTCATTTTTTTATTTACACATTTTTTACATTCTCGGTTTAACGACTTAGGGGTCGTATATTCCCAGTTTAACAACGTGGTGGTCAACTGTCCCCAGTTTAACGACGTGGTGATCAACTGTTGGAGCCTGGGCTCGATTCTGCAGAAACCACGGGCTCCTTTGGCTTAATTACATAAGTGGGCTCTTCGTCATCTAGACCGGGCCGATGTTGGATGGCAGCAACCACGTCATCGTCATGGCTATAAAGCTTAGGAGGACTTGTTCCTCTGGGCTCCATCATGTATACCGTATAGGTTGTGTATCCGTCTATCACTTCTTCGTTGGCAATGTTGCTCGTTTGGCTCTTAGATTGTTGCATTGGTCCGCTCTTTTCAGAGAAAGGCAGATGTCTGAAAGAATCAAGTTTCCGAAGGGCTTCGGTCTCCGTTTGTATGAAATTGGCGATCGCAGCTTGACTGTTTGTTAACACGCCTTTAGACAGTTCTATCTCCCCTGTCTTGTTTTGCTTTTCGACCCAATCTTTGAAGACGAAGCAGTCCTCGATGGCATGACCTATCACTCTGTGATAGGGGCAATATTTGGGGTTGTCGGTCATATTCGCTTCTTGAGGTCTTTTTAATTCTGGCAATTGTAGACCGTTTCTTAGGGCATTCTTGAATATTTTACGGACTTTATCCCTTCTAAAGGAATAGATCTTATCTAACTTCTCTTTCAATAGAGATTCTCCTCCCTCTCCCAACACTGGCTTCCGAGGCTGGTTGGCATTAGGCCCGCTCATCCCTCGCTTATTTCGGTTAACCGACGAGTTAAAAGATTTAGTATCGTCGGAATTTCTGCCTTTGCGATTATCGTCCTTTTGGTTTCTGCAGGACCTATTGTTATTTTGGGAATCAGAGAAGGACTCCTGCTTTGAGCGCTCCAACATATAGACTTTTCTGGTTAACTCTTGGAATGTTTTTGTTGGAGATAGTGCCCTCATAGTCAATTATTGGATCGCAGGTACATGATTGCAATGATTGCGGAGGACCTATACCGGTATGACAGTCTTACTCGAGATGATAGTATGCTATCTGGTTTGCCTTTATCAGTCGTGTACATGTTCAGGTGACTGATTGCATGTTACACTTTGATAGAGCCCTTAGGATCTTGCTTTACTACCAACAGTATGATGGCGATCATATAAGTGAGAGTTGGGTGGTTTATACGCATATCCTTAATTGTGGTCCCTAGTCGTGGGAGTTTCGAGACAGGGCATCGATACTCCGGAGTAGACTGGTGTGTACAGTCGAGACCCCGACGAGGGGCGGTGGCCGGTCTCACAAGCCACTGGTGTCAGTTGGATCACCTAAGATGTATACAGGTGCTCATTGGGTTATGAGTACACCGGACAGGACTCGCCGGGAATCTGCTAGTTAGTATTATATCTACCGTCAGATAGCAGTTCCCTGGTGACATGTGTACAGGTTAGTTCATCGACCTGAGGTCGTCATTTGTCTCGTGTGAGTTCCCACTGTGCTTTGATTTCTACCCTTCCACGGCTCAAAAGAGTCGTGCAAACAGGTAGTTTTTGGGTAGTCCCGAGCCATATGGAGGCACGTGAGCGGATCGGCAGGGGATTCGTCTCTCCCGGTATTGGGGGCGAGATCGTGCTGTGTCTAGGAGAGCCATTACACAAATCCATGGCCATGGTAGGAGATTTACTGGTAGGTACTCCAGTAGTATCTCAGGGTGTATTGATGCTTCACTCCGACACGACTTATACTGCTATTGGGGGTCTGACGTTACTAGCCCCCTAGGCAGATATGCGATACTCATTGACGAACGGACCGGACTGTATATACATTGTCACTGTTAGGCTCAGTAGGGTTTCTGGATGAGTTCGCTCATCGGCCTCCCTTGAGTTCGCTCATCAGCCTCACTTAAGGTCAGTCCATGGGCAGCCGTTACGCATAGCTAGTGCCGCTGACGGTTTGTGGTTAAACCCACTGCCAGGGTACTGACGAGTCATTAGAGTCCCCCACAGACAGTTTCCCAAGTTCGGGCGAAACGTTGTAGAGGCCGTATGGTTTTATGGCAGGGTTCGGAAAATGCACGTGCGTTTACGCACGTGTCGATTTTCGGACAGTTGATACTGGTCGGCTTTGGTTTAAGCCGGATCCGAGTATTATATTGAGTAGGTATAATATCTTTGTCTCAGTTGCATTTGTATTTGGTCGTAATACAAATGCGGGTATATTTATACTGTTTTGGGGTTATCCTGAAATTGGTTTCAGGATCACTTTTGGAAGTTGCCAGTTTCCAGTTTTCTATCAGCCGTCTTTTAACATTCTGTTAAAGACGGATTTATCTTTTCTTCAGATATGATGAGTCAGTATTCTAGAAGTTTCTAGATATGATGACTAAGATGGTAACTAGGCTAGTGACTCATCTTGACATTAATGGTTTCATTAATGACTTGATGATGTGTTTATGTGAGTCATGATTTAGGTTTAATGATTCTTGTTTTGGTTAAGATATTTTGAGATGAGAAGCTTTCTCTTGTGGTCACCACTTGCTCCTACGGTCACCTCCCTCCATCATATAATGTGGCCGGCCCTCTCTCTCCTCCTCACTCTCACTTGATGTTTCATTTTGGTTAGAAAAGATTATGATAGTATTCGGGGTGTATGGAATTTTACAGTTCATTTCATTCCATCACCCGATTTCCACGGCAACTTCATTAACCGATCGTCCACGGATTTGGACGAAGTGAGACAAAGTCATCTACTCATTCTCTACATCATTCTTGGTCGTCTCTTTTAGCAAACTTGGCGATCGAGTTGCCTCGAGTCAGAGGCGGGAGCCCGTTTAAAGAATCGGTGATGTGGTGCCACCTCGATGAGGATATCGGAGATCGACGAGATTGGAGCAGCCGCAACGGAGCGTGGGATGATGGTTGAAGAACGAAGGACTCGGATCGTTCGGTATAACCTTTCTACACTCTTTACAGTTTGTTAGTTTAACAATAATGGCAGATCCGGGTTAAAGTATACGATAGCGCCAGTTAAAAGTTTTTTGTTCCGCATTTGGCGTCTGTAGACTGCCGGGACGCTAGCGTAGACTTACAGTGGTATCAGAGCCTCACCATTTTGCTATACTAACTTGTGCTAACGCGTTCAAAACATCGATCGAACCGAAAATCAAAAACGGCAAAATCCTAGCTCGACAGTTTCTGTTGTTTTTAAATGGTCTCAAAATTTAATTCTACATGTCTTAAAAATCTGTGCAGGGTTTTTTTAAGAGTACGGACAAAATTTGAGCACATGATCTCACCAGAGAGCCGCGGATTAGCGGCCAAACCCATGGTTTAGCCGCTTATCCGCGGCCGTTCTAGGGGATCAGTGCACCAAATTTTTTCTGTGTGTTCTCTGTTGGATTTTGGGGTTTTTGGTAAATATCGTTTTGGCCCAGGTTTTGTTACTGTTCACCAGTAAGCAGTGGGGCCCACTTTTTGATATTTGGTCTTTGGTCGATCGAAATTTAAACATGTTAGTTTACAGTGCTTACATTATATCTCCGACCGGGAATGTCATTTGATCGGTAAACCGCGTCTGATTGCTATAGTTCTTTTAGACGGGTTTGCGAACGTGACATTCGCGTTGATGTTCTGTGTTGTGCTGTGATGTTGCGGATTTGTCGTGGTGGATAGCAGTGTGCAATGGTAGTACAGTTTGAGTTTATTTGTACATTTGATATTGCGGGGCGAGCGTCCAACATGTGGACTGCCGTCACTGCCTGTTGTATAATATTCTTTTGGGGCACGACCAGGTTGCGGTCGATGTACCTGTTGTACTATTTTTCATTACTGTACTAGGTTTTGCCCCGCGACGGAGTGCACGGATAGCCGGGTTCTGGGGGGCAACGGGTCCGCATCTCATGGCTTTGAAAGGCAGAGGGGTCCCACTCTAGAATTGGCAGACTATTCGCCGCACTCGTAGGGGGTACAGGTTGACCCAAGGAGGGGTGCCCAAGATTACCGGATTCCATGAAGTGCTGGGTGGTCCATTCACTATGCTGTAGGGGGGTGCCTCGCTTCAGGTTTTGGCGGGTAACTTGCCGCACCCGTAGGGGTCTAGGTTTCATTGCACAGGCTATCCACACGACAGGGGAACGTCGAGTTTCAGCAGCGGCTCTGTGAAACTCGGGGATCCCAGATATCTGTATTGTTCTGTGATGCTTATTACTTTTCTGTAATGTTGCATACTATCACGCCTGGAGCGATTATTGTATATTGGTTTATATACTATTAGATGTTGTATATGTTTTACACCCGCGCTAGTCCAGTCCCCGCTCTGTCGTTAGTTAAGTAACCTAACGGGTTATGACGGGACCCAGTGACGAATGCGGATGGCATATACGTACATTTTATTTTCGTTCTTTTCTGGTGTGATTAATGATGGGACTGCGTTGATTCTGATCAACGCAAAGTAAAAACAAACCTGTTTACAGTTGTTGGAACAAATTTAAAAAGTGTTGTTACAAAGACGTTTCCTTTTGTTATGCATAGCGGTATTCAGAGGAATATCCTGCACCTCATTCGACGGGGCAAGGGTTGATATCCCTTCACCGGGACTGACCCCTTGGGCAGAAGTTTGCGTCAGGGTAATAACTTCACTATAGTCGATTACAAGTTGCTTTGCATAGCGGTATTCAGTGGAATATCCTGCACCTCATTCCACGAGGAAAGAGCCGAGATCCTTTTACCGGGAGTGACCTCTTTAGCAAAAGGTTTTCGCTACTATATTTTAAAAAGCTATCAGGTTCCTTCAGCGATATCAAGTTCACTACGCTAAAGGTTTTTCGCCAAAAACCAGCCATAGCCTTCCGTCACTTCTTTTGGGTATTCAGTAGTATTCAAGCTACGTATTTTGACCAACGCCAAGGCATAGTGTTTGGTAGCTGCTGGGTATTCAATTGTTGCATAGATAGATGAGTTAGTTTGGGACAGTCGTTCTGCCATTTTGGCCAACGTCAAGGGCACGTGCGGGTAGGTTCAAATTGACAAGATAGTGACGGGTAGAACTTGGCATGTGACTTATGGCATTTTGACCAACGCCAAGGTTATAAGAGCATGGGGCAAAAATCTTATCGGGAGTTTCTAAAGAAACTGAAACTTGCCAAGTATGCGCATACCATCTGGAGTATGAGTAACGTGGATGCATTCCATCACGTTATCATGCGATGAGAGTTGGATCCCGATTCCCACTGATGAGTTGGTTTACTCTTCGGGTGATCCCGATTGATTCTTCTTTAGGTTTGGAGGAGAATTTGACAGGACAGTGGGAGGTTTCCGGATTAGATAAAATGATGACCATTCTGATCTAGGTTAGAGTGCACGCAGAGTGTTTCTTTTCTCTCTCTCTTTGGCAGCGACCTTTGACCGACCCTAGACTATGACTCAGTGACCAGGTTGACCGAACCTTCTTAAAATACTGGCTTTTGGATTGTCTATGTTGCATAAGTCATTGTCACTCCTCCTTTTACCCTTTGCATTTCTCAGAACACCCGTATTACTACGGATATCCACTTCCATTGGATAGATCCATCGTATGGTTATATACGAACTCGAAGGGACTTCTTCGAGGATGGATCCAGGTTCAGGAGAAATAGAATTGGTTTATTCAGTTGTCTTTTATTATCACTTTCTCTCAGGTTGCGAGAGCTCCTTGGTTTAGGAGAGTACACCTATTACGCTTATTGGATAGTCTTATTCCAAACCATAGGCTGGTGCCGAAAGGTAGGGAATGAAGAAAACCAATTAGCCTAAGTAGGGTGTGCAGAAGGTAATATGTAAAGACAAAATAAAGGGATTAGAAAAAGGGCAAAGTAAATTGGGACTGATATCATTCACGACCAAAACCGCGTACTTCATCGCCGCTCCTATTTCACCTTTAAAAGAATAAGGTATTATTCAGTTGTCTTTTATCGTCACATTCTCTCGAGATGCGAGTACTCCTTAGTTTAGGAGGGTACACCTATTATGCTTACTGGATAGTCTTCTTCCAAACCATAGGCTGGTGCCGAACGGTAGGGAAGGAAGAAAACCATTTAGCATAACGATGGTGTACAGAAGGTAACGACTAAAGACAAATAAAGGGATTTGGAGAGACGGCAATAAAATATACGGTTGAAGTCATGAATTGGATTATGGAAGAGGCATTGCTATGAATACCAGGATACCCCTACGAAACATTTTCATGTTTCAGTGCATTGTTAAAGGAAAAACTGTTTTCACGATTAGACACTTACTCCAAGGGTATGTATTTACCAGGTTTCATTCTCATATCTGTATGGTTTTACAGATGATGAGTGGGAGTAAGATATTGGGAATTAGGTGATCATCCTCATTATATCGGAATTCGTTGTAATTGGTGATATTTGAGGAAATCGCCAGGGTACAGTTTTCCACCTACAAACGCATAGGTATTGAGTTGTTTAAATCAGCGGACTTATACAGAGTATTGTATGTTGTCCAGTGTCCTTCAGGACAAAGGGGTAGGTCCTCGTACTATGTTCTGTTTACTTATAACTTCTCTAGTATTTAGACAAGTGTTTCGTAGAAATACAAGGTCTAAGTTTTGAGAAGTTGTGGGTATAAGAATAAAGTAGAGAACCAGGTGTCATAAGTATCGGGATTCTTCAAAGAGATCGAAGATGTAGATTCTTGTGATTAGTATTCAGATGATAGTGATGGTTTTGAGAAACGTGTTTCTCTTTCAGGTTACTCATAATTGGATGGATTCCTAAGTTGAGTAATGCTGATTAGCCTCTTTCCATTAAGTTGATATGCACTGGAGACAGCTGCATGGATTGAATATGGTTCCAATTAAATTAGTGCCAAAGTTTCTGTATTGGATATAGAATGGATCGTACCTTAAAAGATGTTAAGGTACGGGGAGTTGTCCAGCTTATGATTAAAACCAGACTCTGGATAACTCAGGGCACGATTCTGTAATGGCTGTTTGTGGGTTGACCCTGGCTATGACGAGGGTTGATATTCTACCATTTGGAAGATCAATAGTAATATTGTTCTTGACTCGCCACAGTTTTAGTAAAATGGATCTTTTTCAGAAAACAGTAGTGGGAGTATGGTAGAACTGGAAGTTATTCCAGAACCGCGAACGATTACGGAAAATTTAATAGTACCTATATATTCAATCAGGTTTGACATTCCAATAGCCACTCCGCAGGTATGGTAGGTAACCTCAGACGCCCGAGAGGTACTTCGGTAGCCTCAGAGACGGTGACAGTGAGGTTCTTATCTACCCAGACTTGACACTACTGTTGTTCCAGGTTATGAGACCCGGTAGGAGGGTTGTCGCAGTCAGTGGGAGCAACGGAAGCATAGTGGGCAAATAGCTTATGTCTATTTATAGACTTGAGCAGTTATAGCGGAGATAGATCTAATTTTGATGTGACAGTCATGGGTTTGACTTCAATCAGAATAAGGGATGGATCAGTTAAGAAGGTAGTAGGGTGTGATGTCATGGTATTTGATGACATACACAGAGTAGGAAGTAAAATTCCTATACTACGATCGGTTGTACTGTGGTCGTCACACAGTTGTTTCTCCAGACAGGATATGGATATAATATTTGACATTCTGGTTTCTGGATCTATGGCTTTAGATCTGGATTTGGGTAGTTTCCCAATGTAGGTACTTTGACAGATATTCTAATGGTTTTTGGAATAGTTGACTCCTAGCATGGTGGTGTACCTGCAGGTGATGGAGTCACCCTCTCTAAAGGTGTCGTATAGACTAAAGGGGAGAGGGATGTGCATGATTGGCAGATCACTTGCTTAGGCAATTGAGTCAATCATGAGATGTCAAGTACCACACCAAATGTTAGTTTTGCACTAGATGCAATAAGTTTGTATTAATCCAATCCTGGAGAAACATAAGAAAGCAGTTTTAGAACATAAGTACATGTTCTACGGATTTGATGACGGCAGCCTCCTTCGGGAGAAGGTTATCATTCCAAGCTTCAAAGGTGACATGGTGGACAGAGTGATTGTCAGAGTTATAGTTTTTCCCTCTGACGAAGAGGGACAGTATTATGGACAGGTGGTCCAAGAGGATACTGTGGGTGGCTTGGTGCCCGATACTGATTAGGTTCAGTGATCGATACAGTCTAAGAAGTTTGGATTTGGAGTTCATTTATGAACAAGGTCCCATCAGATATCCAGACATATCCTAAGACAGGTATTACTCGATTCGTGAGATGGCTTTCTCCGCGAACTTGAGATTTAGAGAGAGATAGAAAGAAACTTCTAGGCGGATCCACTCACTGAGGCTATTTCTCGAACACAATAGTTTTACAAACGGGCTTTGTGAAACTGATTAGTAGAGGAGTTGGGTGTTGGTTTCACACGGGCTGTGAGTACGCAACATCGCAATAATTAGCCTTGAGTGCAAGTGGGAGATTGTTAGAGATAGTGCCCTCATGTCAATTATTGGATCGCAGGTACGTGATTGCAATGATTGCGGAGGACCTATACCGGTATGACAGTCTTACTCGAGATGATAGTATGCTATCTGGTTTGCCTTTATCAGTCGTGTACATGTTCAGGTGACTGATTGCATGTTACACTTTGATAGAGCCCTTAGGATCTTGCTTTACTACCAACAGTATGATGGCGATCATATAAGTGAGAGTTGGGTGGTTTATACGCGTATCCTTAATTGTGGTCCCTAGTCGTGGGAGTTTCGAGACAGGGCATCGATACTCCGGAGTAGACTAGTGTGTACAGTCGAGACCCCGACGAGGGGCGGTGGCCGGTCTCACAAGCCACTGATGTCAGTTGGATCACCTAAGATGTATACATGTGCTCATTGGGTTATGAGTACACCGGACAGGACTCGCCGGGAATCTGCTAGTTAGTATTATATCTACCGTCAGATAGCAGTTCCCTGGTGACATGTGTACAGGTTAGTTCATCGACCTGAGGTCGTCATTTGTCTCGTGTGAGTTCCCACTGTGCTTTGATTTCTACCCTACCATGGCTCAAAGGAGTCGTGCAAACAGGTAGTTTTTGGGTACAGTCCCGAGCCATATGGAGGCACGTGAGCGGATCGGCAGGGGATTCGTCTCTCCCGGTATTGGGGGCGAGATCGTGCTGTGTCTAGGAGAGCCATTACACAAATCCATGGCCATGGTAGGAGATTTACTGGTAGGTACTCCAGTAGTATCTCAGGGTGTATTGAGGCTTCACTCCGACACGACTTATACTGCTATTGGGGGTCTGACGTTACTAGCCCCCTAGGCAGATATGCGATACTCATTGACGAACGGACCGGACTGTATATACATTGTCACTGTTAGGCTCAGTAGGGTTTCTGGATGAGTTCGCTCATCGGCCTCCCTTGAGTTCGCTCATCAGCCTCCCTTGAGGTCAGTCCATGGGCAGCCGTTACGCATAGCTAGTGCCGCTGACGGTTTGTGGTTAAACCCACTGCCAGGGTACTGACGAGTCATTAGAGTCCCCCACAGACAGTTTCCCAAGTTCGGGCGAAACGTTGTAGAGACCGTATGGTTTTATGGCAGGGTTCGGAAAATGCACGTGCGTTTACGCACGTGTCGATTTTCGGACAGTTGATACTGGTCGGCTTTGGTTTAAGCCGGATCCGAGTATTATATTGAGTAGGTATAATATCTTTGTCTCAGTTGCATTTGTATTCGGTCGTAATACAAATGCGGGTATATTTATACTGTTTCGGGGTTATCCTGAAATTGGTTTCAGGATCACTTTTGGAAGTTACCAGTTTCCAGTTTTCTATCAGCCGTCTTTTAACATTCTGTTAAAGACGGATTTATCTTTTCTTCAGATATGATGAGTCAGTATTATAGAAGTTTATAGATATGATGACTAGGATGGTGACTAGGCTAGTGACTCATCTTGACATTAATGGTTTCATTAATGACTTGATGATGTGTTTATGTAGGTCATGCTTTAGGTTTAATGATTCTTGTTTTGGTTAAGATATTTTGAGATGAGAAGCTTTCTCTTGTGGTCACCACTTGCTCCTACGGTCACCTCCCTCCATCATATAATGTGGCCGGCCCTCTCTCTCCTCCTCACTCTCACTTGATGTTTCATTTTGGTTAGAAAAGATTATGATAGTATTCGGGGTGTATGGAATTTTACAGTTCATTTCATTCCATCACCCGATTTCCACGGCAACTTCATTAACCGATCGTCCACGGATTTAGACGAAGTGAGACAAAGTCATCTACTCATTCTCTACATCATTCTTGGTCGTCTCTTTTAGCAAACTTGGCGATCGAGTTGCCTCGAGTCAGAGGCGGGAGCCCGTTTAAAGAATCAGTGATGTGGTGCCACCTCGATGAGGATATCGGAGATCGATGAGATTGGAGCAGCCGCAACGGAGTGTGGGATGATGGTTGAAGAACGAAGGACTCGGATCGTTCGGTATAACCTTTCTACACTCTTTACAGTTTGTTAGTTTAACAATAATGGCAGATCCGGGTTAAAGTATACGATAGCGCCAGTTAAAAGTTTTTTGTTCCGCATTTGGCGTCTGTAGACTGCCGGGGCGCTAGCGTAGACTTACAGTTTTGAGACCCACGGTGTATAGAAACGGAATCATCCAATTGTTGAAATTTCCGATGAGGAGGCTGACAGATTGGTCATGTTCTATCGGCGGTTCACATTTGACGGAGAGATTACGCCATAGGGTTATAAAATCCGTGTTGTTTTCATTGTTCTTTGGCTTGGTTCTTACGAGGTCGGCAATGGTGTTCTTATCGCTGACACTTATGAACCTTTGCCAAAACAGAGATTTCATTTGGACGAAAGTAGTAACGGAGCCATCCGGTATGCTAGTGTACCAGTCGAAAGCGACATCAGTTAAGCTATTAACGAACTAGCGGAGGAGAAGCACATCATTGGCCCCAGTATTTCCGCATGAGACTTTAAAGTGGGTGATGTGCTGATTCGCATTTCCCGTCTCATCAAATCTTCCGAATTTAAGGATCACATAGCCGTCAGGAAACTCTTCCAGATCATACCGAGCAGGATATGGTCTTTCACTAATGTTGATATCTTTTTGCATTTTGGCTACCAATGTTTTGACTTTGTTGGCGACCAAATCCATGATTTGATCTTGCGTTAGCGGGTTGATAGTCAAGACATTTCCCGGATAGGATGCGACCGACTTTTATGCAGCTCGCCTATCTTTGGATTTGAGGGAATAGGCGTCGGTTGCCTCGAGACACCGTTTCCCAGTTCATGAGCAGAGCCATGCGCATGATTGGGCGGCTGAGAGACAACTTGGGCTGTGAGCTTTATGACGACTTTTGTCAAGTCGTCAATTTTGGAGTAAAACTTGCCATCTCCTTGTCTTTGTTTCTGAGCTCCTTTTGGAGCTCTTGAAGAAGTTGCTGCTCTGTGGTCTTGGGACGGAAGATTGGCTCCTCTTCGCTTTCCGAGCCCGACTGCTCATGAACTGAGAGATCTCTCTGCTTATCAACCTCATTGAAAGGGTCTTCATTACCTTCCGGAGGATGCTGGTTTTGGAAAGTGGCAGCCACATTCACACCAGATTGGATTTAAGATGTGGTGGCCCCATCCTTACTCTTGCTGCGTGTGCCCACCATGTAAACAGTGTAGACCACATGCCTAGCCATCTCTTTATCTTTGGCGGGGTAACCCTGTTCTTGGAACCTCATGAAATTCAGCCTAGCATGAGCCCTGGCCCTTTTATTGGCTCTATATCTGAGCCTTTTCTATCTTAGCTTCTCGATTTTGAGGGCTTGACGGGAATCCATCATCCAGAAAGCCATCATGAGTCGATTGATAGGGAGCTTAGAGAAGATGTCGGATTGAGCAGTTGTCAGGGGCACCGCTGGAGCTTGTCCGAGATGCCTTATTGCTTTGTTGGTGTTGATGGCCTTGCCTCCAGCTGGGGCCAAGGAAAGTCGTTCAAACACCGGCTTGCGTTTGGGTAATGGTGCCCTCGAGATCACCACATTTGGCCTCCTACCTTTCGAGGCCGGTTTGTCTGTTACCGGAGTTTGAGGAGCTGGGATGGCGTTATGTTGGGCTTCCCTTGCACCTAATCTAGGGTTTGGTAACATCACTCATACCACTTTAAAATTTAGAGAGGTGCAAAGCAAACAAACCATGAATCATGCTAGAATTTCTAGGGTAACAAGTTTGTATCACATACAAAGAAGAAAAGAGATTAGGATTACAACCTTTGTAGTTCGTTCCTTCGCTTCATAAGCTCCGTGTTGAGGTTCCTTCACTGTTATCATCAAGAACTCCGACTCTCATGAGGCTCCAAGAGGTGAATGATACATCTTGTTTGAAGTCTTCTTGATCCAAGATGATCTACCTTGAAGAATCTCTAACCCAAGCTTACACTTCACTAATGAAGTAATTAGAGAAGTGAACGCCCTAATCTAAGTGGCTAAAATAGATGAGGATGATGAAGTAGAAATTTTGCTCTATTTTGTTTTCAATTTCTCACCATTTATCATCACAAACACAAAAACTAGTGAAGCTTTTCAAGAGCTAGAAGAAGAAGAAAATGAAGCTAAATCTTTTGTGATGAATAATGAATTATTGTTGTGGTTACAATTGCAACCATGGGTTAAGAATTAAAGCCTTAACCCTTGTAGAGAATAAACCAAAGTTTAAGAGTTTAGGTTGGGTTAACAAAATCTACACAAAACTCCAAAGAAAAATGACAAAGTCAAAGCTCATGAAGCATCCATGAACCTCATCCAAAAGCTAACCCAAAAGCTAACCCTAATCCAAACCCTAACTTGGTTTAAACTCAACAAACCATGTTCCATTTGTAACCCTAACATGTTACAATATTATATATCACATATACAATATATTTTGTAACAAAAGAAAATAATACAATTAACATATATCGCATATACATCAATGTATTATCCGGTGAGAAAATGAATCAATAAAGCGAGCTTATATTAGTTAACGTAATGTAATATATCACATACATAATTATACATTAAATTATCGAATCAACACTTGATTCGATAATCCGGCTATAATATATATAACCGACTAATATAACATGTACCAATTCATCGAATCAACACTTGATCCGATGACCCGGCTATATCACATATACCCGGCTGATATCACATGTCGCGAGAATAAAATACGGTATCTCATGTCGTATTATTCTCGGTCCCGCACATATCACATATGTGCTCCTACTCCGTTTTGCCTGAGCCAGGAATTCTCTATGTAGGACTCTAAAGAATCGTCAATACGCCGACCGTGGGTGATGATCATATCAAAACACCCACAAGCTGCAAGCGGTCAGCTAAACGTAACAGCCACCCAGGTATTGAGCGATCAGAAGATCAACAAGCATGTACATTCTCCTGTGAATCCAATCAGTAACACTACCGTACAGTCTGGTCTCTTCGTCTGATATGTCGCATATCCAGTCTAGGGATGGTAAACGTCGGACCCCAGTAACCGATAAGTCGTGTCGATGTGAGGCTCATAACGGGTCGAGAAACTACTGATAACACTTACCAGTAAATCTCCATAACAGCCCTGGCTAAGGACTTCCAGTTATAGCCAATCGAACACAGCACAATATCAACTCCCTATACCGGGAGAGACGAAACCCCTCCTATCGCTCATTGCCTTCATATGATTCGGGACTGTATCCAAAAGCTACCGTTTTGCACGCCCTCTTGGACGTGGTAAGGTGGAAATCAAAGCACTGTGGGAATCATACAAGACTTTATGACGATCTCGGGTCTACAGACTAACCTATACCAGTGTCACCGGAGAACTGCTATCTGACAATAGGTATAATACCATCTAAGAGTTCTCGGCGAGTCCGTTCAGTGTACCCAGTCTCCACTGAGCACCCGTACACCATCTTTGATGTCAAACACCGATGGATATGGGATCATCCATCGCCCATCATATAGGTCAAGATGCGTATACGCTAGTCTACTCTGGAGTATCGATGCCCTGTCTCGATACTCCCTCGACTAGGAACAGTTATAGGATGTACTCTTGGACTACCCTGGCCCCACTAGTATGATCTGCATCATAGTCCTAGTAGTCGAGTACATATCCTAAGGGCTTTATCAACATGTGAGAGTAAGACAGTAAACTAATACAAGTCAACATGTTAAGACAAAGTGAAACCAAATAGCATACTATCATGTCGAGCAAGAAAGTCCTCTCTATATATATCCAAGCATCCACTATAATATACATCATATGTACAACAATGGACTCTAGGGCATATATATAACTAACAATCTCCCACTTGCACTAAGGCCGACTGTTGTAGTATCTCATACCCAACATCCCGAAGAGTCTCTCAAATTGTATCTGGGGAATGGCCTTCGTGAGTGGATCCGCAATGTTGTCCTTCGTGTCAACTCTCCTGACCTCGATCTCGCGGCGATCAACTATCTTCCGGATCAGGTGATACCGCCTCAGAATATGTCTGGATTTCTGATGGGACCTGGGTTCCTTGGCCAAAGCCACAGCTCCAATGTTATCACAATACAAAGGTATTGGATGCTCAATGGATGGAACCACACCAAGTTCAGTGATGAACTTCTTCATCCAGACAGCCTCTTTGGCAGCATCGTTGGCAGCGATGTATTCAGCCTCAATCGTCGAGTCTGCCACAGTTTCTTACTTGGAACTCTTCCAACAAACCGCCCCTCCATTTAGGGTAAAGACAAATCCCGAGTGCGACTTAGAGTCGTCCTTATCACTTTGGAAGCTCGAATCGGTAAAGGACTCCACCTGGTATTTTCCGTTACCATACATCAAGAACATTTCTTTAGTCCTTCTCAAGTACTTGAGAATGTTCTTCACAGCTGTCCAGTGATTCTCTCCTGGATCTGCTTGATACCTACTCACTACACTTAGTGAGTATGCTACATCGGATCTGGTACATAGCATCGCGTACATGATAGAGCCTACTTCCGAAGCATAGGATATCCTTTGCATGCGAGCTCTCTCCAAATCAGTCTTGGGAGACGTCTCTTTGGAGAGAGTGAGTCCAGAGATCGTGGGTTGGTTCCCACGCTTGGATTCATCCATACTAAACCTCTTTAGTATGGTGTCAATGTACCTGGATTGGGACAATCCCAGTATCCGTTTAGATCTATCTCTATAGATCTTGATTCCCAAAATGCAGGAGGCATCACCTAAATCTTTCATCGAGAATCTATGTGATAAGAAGAGCTTGACCGAGTGCAGCATAGGAACATCATTTCCTATCAAGAGTATGCCATCCATGTACAATACGAGGAAGACAACCTTCCTCTCTGCAACCTTCTTATAGATACAAGGTTCATCTACGTTTTTGATGAAGTCAAACTCTTTGACTACAACATCAAAGCAGATGTTCGAACTCCGCGATGCCTGCTTTAACCCATAGATGGATTTAAGCAGCTTGCACACCTTTCCACTGCTCCCACTATCTACGAAGCCCTCTGGCTGAGTCATGTACACGCACTCCTCTAAATCTCCATTTAGAAAGGCGGTCTTAACATCCATTTGCCAGATCTCGTAGTCATGGTATGCAGCAATAGCAAGTAAGATCCGGATGGACTTAAGCATAGCCACTGGAGAAAAGGTTTCGTCATAATCCACACCTGGTCGTTGACGAAAACCCTTTGCAACAAGTCTAGCTCTATCAACTTTTGATTCAGGAAGATGTTCATAACATTATCCTGTACTACAAAATTATATCGCTCTTTACTCAATAAAGAAACTGATATAAGATTGCATATCAGTGCGGAATGTAATAGCATTCGTTCAGAATCAATGTATTACCATTTGGTAACACAAGGTGATATTCGCCAACAGACTTGGCTGTAACATTTGCACCATTCCCTACTCTTACGGAATGATCACCCTCTCTCGGCTCCCTACCTTTACGTAGCTCATGTAACATATTACATATGTGGGATCCTGATCCGGTATCTAATATCCAGGACGTAGAGTGAACTGAGAAACAGTTCTCGATAACTAACACACTTGAAGAAGATGCATCAACATGCTTATTCTTCGTTTGGGTGGCGTGAGAATCTGGATATTCTCCTAATTCCTGCTCTGTCTTATAACAATTATAAAAAAGAACGGGACCAACGTTCCCCTGCTCGGTATAATAAGCGGGTTCGGTCAATACATCCATATTATTATCTTGATTAAGACCTGACAGGGTCGCTACCTGGAGAGAGAGAAGAAAACACTTTAGCGTATGCTCTTGCAAGATTAGATTGGTTATTATCTTATCTAACCAGGATGGCTCCCACTGCTTTTTATCAAATCTTCTTTAAAACCCTAAAAGGTAAGACTGGCCGGGATTAATTACACCTTACAGGTTTGCCAATCTTTCGGCCAGGCTAGTGTTGGTACTTTGAGGAAGGTTTCCCGTGTTTTCGCATGGACTTAATTAGAATAAACCTCGTTTTCCCGGAGGCATAACCCCGTTAACACCTTTCTAGTCACCTACTTGATCGGCTAATTGTCCTGTGTAAAATTCTCCCAGGAGTAACTCTTACTCGCAGTGGGTATTGGGATCCAACTATCTCATAGGAGGTATGCAATCTCATTGTAAATTTCAACACTTGAAATTCCAGATAATGCTTTTTCCCCTAACCCACTATGACCTTGACAAAGGCCAACAAACCATAGGAAGCTAGTCAAGTTCAACCCGTCATTTCTTGATTGAAATAAACCCACCCGCACGACCCTTGACAAAGGCCAACAAGGTCGTACGACTACCCTAATCCAATCGCATCACATGCTTAAACAGATAACTGCTAGTGAGCTACCGCACACTAAGCCTTGACACAGGCCAACAAACGCAGCACAAATACTAAATAGTCTTTATCTGAAATGAAGGAGGGCTACGCAGGTTTTTCAGAAAACCATGAGCGTAATGAACTCGATATCGTTGTAGAAACAAGTGATTTTGAAAACGAGTGTTTTTTAGGCTTTTCTAGTTTCGCTAAAGAGGTCACTCCCGGTGAAGGGATCTCGGCTCTTTCCTCATTGAATAAGGTGCACGATATTTCACAAATACCGCGGTGCAAAGCAAGAACTATAGAAGCTATCAAAAACTAAACCGTGAGTTTGTAGTATCTGTCAGTTTTGCTAAAGAGGTCACTCCCGGTGAAGGGATCTCGGCTCTTTCCTCATCGAATAAGGTGCAGGGTATATCACATATACCACTATGCAAAGCAAAAACTGTAGCCACCTTTTTTGAAAATTTGATTCTAAAACATCTTTTAGATTTCTATTCTTTTATTAATCTCATTAATAAATCCCATCATTTATGCTTCCTAAGCATTACAGAAGAAACGAAAATACAACGTACGCTTATGCCATCCGCATTCGCCATAATGTTCCGTTATGCACCGTTAGGTTACTTAATTAACGGCATACCGGGACGGGACTAACGCGGGTGTAAAACATAAGCAACGTTTATTATATATCATATATACAATAATAAAGCAATCGTCTCACACATATAATATGATCACATCACAATATATCGGCAGCAGAAGAAACTTATGAAATATTGGATATACTAGGAGGTCCGTGTTTTATTTTGAGCTTGCATAAAACACGGATTCCACGGTCGCGATGAATAGCCAAACCCACATCCCTAGACCCCTACGAGAGCGGCAAGTAACTCTGCCAATTCTAGGATTAGGAGACCCGGTCTCGACTCCTCGAGATAGCCTCCCTCTGGACCCTAGAACCCGGCTACTTGTGCTCTCCGCCTTGGGGTCTATCCTAATGCGAAAAAATAAATAATATACAATGGTGACATCATCCTCAACCCGGAAGTGCCCCAATAAAAGAATATTACATACAATGAATTTTACATGAATGAAAATAAAAACCATCATCTCACATTAAACCCCCGGTTATTCAAAACACGACGATCCAATATAACATATCACAGCAACACATAATATCTCATATCATCAACGTAAGCAAGTATGTGTATCCCGATTGTCGTTGATGTATAGCAACGAAGCCGGCAATACCCCACATACTATACTTACGGTCGCAGAAAAGAAAAGTGAAAAACTACAACATTTGGAATCCATCACCTTAGACATCGTAAACCTGAAATATCATATATTACGGATTCATGCCTAACTATATGAATTCCACATATTGTATCACAATCACAGAATATCAAGACGATATTTAACGTTTCGATTGAATCAATATACACTCATAAATTACCCCCGTGAGCTCAACACTTGAGCAAAGTCAAAACACTCAAAAACCATGCCACGGTGTCTATGGTCCAGCCGTAGAAGGAGTTAACCAACGCCTCACCTATGACACCACGGAACTACGGCAAATCCGAAGGTTCGAACGCGGTTCCGTGGGCATAGAATCGAGTTAAGGTTATTATAGTCTTCTAGGGGTCCATAGGGGTACTTGCACGATTTTATGTATATAATCAACTTCGGAAAATTACAACACTTGGAAATTTCAGCGGGGTACAAAATATGGTGTTCGATGTTCGATCGAACTGCTAAATATAGTCAAGGTTACCAATATAGTGTTAAATAATACAACTACGAAGCACTACGAATTAGCCCCAGGTCAAAATAATCGTCACATGAAGATTGGGCTAAATAAACAATACTAGGAAACCCAAAATGAACCCCAAAAAGCACAGATGGAATACGGAGGGCAAAGGAGCTCTTGGGGCCGGCCAGGCCGGAAACCCTAGCTAAGTGGTCGGCCAAAATCCAAGCACCAGCCCCCGTATTTCACTCATGTTCTTATTTTGGCCCATACCGCATTCTGCACCTGTTTGAAAAATTTTTAAAGGACTTTTTTGAAAATTTACAGAGAGCAAAATTAGGGTTTCTTAATACCGTATTTCGGAGTCGATTTCGTTTTCGTAATTGTTTTAACTCCGTATCTAGAATTCTAGTTTGGCTCTAATACCACTGTTGGGCTTCCCTTGCACCTAGTCTAGGGTTTGGTAGTATCACTCATGCCACTTTAAAATTTAGAAAGGTGCAAATCAAACAAACCATAAATCATGCTAGAATTTCTAGGGTAACAAGTTTGTATCACATACAAAGAAGAAAAGAGATTAGGATTACAACCTTTGTAGTCCGTTCCTTCGCTTCATAAGCTCCGTGTTGAGGTCTCTTCGCTGCGATTATCAAGAACTCCGACTCTCGTGAGGCTCCAAGAGATGAATGATGCATCTTGCTTGAAGTCTTCTTGATCCAAGATGATCTACCTTGAAGAATCTCTAACCCAAGCTTACACTTCACTAATGAAGTAATTAGATAAATGAACACCCTAATCTAAGTGGCTAGAATAGATGAGGATGATGAAGTAGGAATTTTGCTCTCTTTTGTTTTCAATTTCTCACCATTTATCATCACAAACACAAAAGCTAGTGAAGCTTTTCAAGAGCTTGAAGGAGAAGAAGATGAAGCTAAACCTTTTGTGATGAATAATGAATTATTGTTGTGGTTACAATTACAACCATGGGTTAAGAATGAAAGCCTTAACCCTTGTAGAGAATAAACCATAGGTTAAGGATTTGGGTTGGGTTAGCAAATATCTACACAAAACTCCAAAGAAAAATGACAAAGTCAAAGCTTCATGAAGCATCCATGAACCTCATCCAAAAGCTAACCCAAAAGCTAACTCTAATGCAAACCCTAACTTAGTTTAAACTCAACAAACCATGTTCCATTTGTAACCCTAACATGTTACAATATTATATATCGCATATACAATATATTTTGTAACAAAAGAAAATAATACAATTAACATATATCGCATATACATCAATGTATTATCCGGTGAGAAAATGAATCAATAAAGCGAGCTTATATTAATTAACGTAATGTAATATATCACATATATAATTATATATTAAATTATCGAATCAACACTTGATTCGATAATCCGGCTATAATACATATAACCGACTAATATAACATACACCAATTCATCGAATCAACACTTGATCCGATGAACCGGCTATATCACATATACCCGGCCGATATCACATGTCGCGAGAATAAAATACGGTATCTCATATCGTATTATTCTCGGTCCCGCACATATCACGTATGTGCTCCTGCTCCGTTTTGCCTGAGCCAGGAATTCTCTGTGTAGGGCTCTAAAGAATCGTCAATACGCCGGCCGTAGGTGATGATCATATCAAAACACCCACAAGCTGCAAGCGGTCAGCTAAACGTAACAGCCACCTAGGTATTGAGCGATCAAAAGATCAACAAGAAAGCCTGTACATTCTCCTATGAATCCAATCAGTAACACTACCGTACAGTCCGGTCTCTTCGTCTGGATATGTCGCATATCCGGTCCAGGGGTGGTAAACGTCGGACCCCGGTAACCGATAAGTCGTGTCGATGTGAGGCTCATAACGGGTCGAGAAACTACCGATAACACTTACCAGTAAATCTCCATAACAGCCCTGGTCAGGGACTTCCAGTTATAGCCAATCGAACACATCACAACATCAACTCCCTATACCGGGAGAGACGAAACCCCTCTTATCGTTCATTGCCTCCATGTGATTCGGAACTGTACCCAAAAGCCACCGTTTTGCACGCCCTCTTGGATGTGGTAAGGTGGAAATCAAAGCACTGTGGGAATCACACAAGACTCTATGACGATCTCGGGTCTACAGACTAACATGTACCAGTGTCACCGGAGAACTGCTATCTGACAATAGGTATAATACCATCTAAGAGTTCTCGGCGAGTCCGTTCAGTGTACCCAGTCTCCACTGAGCACCCGTACACCATCTTTGATGTCAAACACCGATGGATATGGGATCATGCATCGCCCGTCATATGGGTCAAGATGCGTATACGCTAGTCTACTCTGAAGTATCGATACCCTATCTCGATACTCCCTCGACTAGGAACAGTTATAGGATGTACTCTTGGACTACCCTGGCCCCACTAGTATGATTTGCATCATAGTCCTAGTAGTCGAGTACATATCCTAAGGGCTTTATCAACATGTGAGAGTAAGACAGTAAACTAATACAAGTCAACATGTTAAGACAAAATGAAACCAAATAGCATACTATCATGTCGAGCAAGAAAGTCTTCTCTATATATATCCAAGCATCCACTATAATATACATCATATGTACAACAATGGCCTCCAGGGCATATATATAACTAACACGTTAACTGGCACGAACAGAATAGAGCCAAATGGTAGCGGCGGCTCCTCCCACTGTCGCCCGAGATTGGCCAGAAGGATCGTCCTGGCGTTCATCTTCATCGTGTAGGAGATGGGAGCTGTGTCGAACGCTGAGCTTGTCCTTGGAGACATTGTTGAGGCTTGATCGCTTGAAATCCTGCATGAAGAGCATTATTTCAGTATAAATATCGATATGTATGTTGATTGAGTTCGCATGACGTTTAACCCGAAATATGGGAAGAGAGAAAACGTCCCACCGGGCATGCCAGAATTTGCAGGGTGTTTTTCGTCACCCCATTGAGATGGGAATATGTGTTGCTTGTCAGGCGCATTACAGATTCTTCCTGACTAGGGTAGGCCGGGCTTTATTAATTGTGGGGATCCAAATATCCGGCAGCAGTGAGCTAAGCTGCCGTTAATTACCCCTCGCTTTTGGAGCGAAGGAAGCTCCTATTGACGGGTCAAACTAGTTATGCGAACTCAATATGCAGTGCGCGTATATGGTGTTTTAAGGGGTCTTGGGTATATCGGGGACCTCGCAGAGTTTATGGGGGTCCCGCTACACGGATAGTGGGCTGAGAGTCAAGAGGGCTAGCAGCCCCCCTTGCGGGGTGCGGGACAGCGCCCTATTAGAAATTTTTTTCTAACGGGGAAAAGTGTTGTCGAGTGTATATATAAGAAAAAGGGTGAATAGCGTCCAAAGGACGCGTGGTTGCTGGAAGCCAGCGCCACACGTGCCCGGCACGCTAGGCGCCGGCGCCTCACACGTCCGGCACATGGGCGCTGGGCGCCGGCGCCTCACACGCCCGGCACGTGGGCGCTGGACGCCTGCGGAAAAAGGGGTTTAGCCCCTGTACTGGGAGTTGTACTCCCAATTGACTTTTGGAGTTAAAAGGACAAAGGGGCTTAACCCCTGCACTGGGAGTTGTACTCCCAATTGACTTTTAGAGTTAAATTCCTAAAAAAGAAAAACTCTTTTGTATTCTCTTTTTTTCGGAGTTAAACTCCCAAGATTTTCGGAGATGATGAAAGGGAAGCCCTTTCTTCTCCTTTGAGCCTTAGATCTTCTCTTGAGCTTTGGATCTTTCCAAAGTGGGGTTTTTGAATATGAGTCTCCTTCCTCCTCTCTGTTGGCTGGATCTTGGAGGAAAAGGGGGTGAAACTTAAAAATCTTCCTTTCTGATGGAAGATCCAAGCTCTACTTCAAGGATTTTATGGTGAAAAACTGTTTTTTTGGAACAAAAAAAGAGTTAAACTCTTGATTTAATTCAAAAGGGAAAGAAAGTTTAGAACCTTGAGAAAGGAGAAGGAGGCACAAAAACCCTAGTTTTTTAGGGGAATGAAAAGTTCTCCTTTATTTCATCATCATGTTGCCTTATATAGGCTTATAAGTTTACACTTAGCCCCTTGGGCTTTACAAAATGGCATTTTACCCATCTCATGCCTCATGTGCTCATTTCTTTTATACATGAGCCATGGGCTTTACAAAAATTTGGCTTTTTGCCCATTTTTCTACATTTATTCATAAAAATTACATCAAAATTATTTATTGCATAATTTTCATTTTGGCATGGGGGAGGCTAGCCGTGAGGCTCGACTTGGGCATGGGCCGACTTGACCTAGGCTTGGGCCCGCTTACCTGGGATTGACTTGACTTTGGCTTGGTCAACCGAGATGTAATTTTTGACCCCAACAGTCATAATCTCATACTGTAGTTTCGTTACATCATGCCTCATCAGCTAAGCCTTTTACCGTCGAAATGAGCTATGTTGGAGAGCACATCTCCAAGTCGAGAATTCTCCTCTAAAATATTGGCAAAGAATTTTCAAGACTGGTGCCATCTTGGCATCAACCCTTTACAAGGTTTCAAATTCCTAGCCAGGGTAAGCCATGAGCAAAAAGATTCCAGCTACATCTTGGCAGCCAATCAATGTCTCATAATTCATTCTCACATGCCTATAAAACTAAAGGAAGATGAAAATAAAAAGAAGGGTAATGAAGATCCCAAAGACAATTCAGCAAAGCCGAATTGTAAAGCATGATTATGCAAACAATTCACTTCTTTAAGCAATATATCCATAATTATAACCTTGTGATGTAAATTTCCTCCAATTTGGACCATAAGACAATCAAATAGAGTTTCCTTCCTGCCGTTGATATGGATAAAAAAATATTTTGATACCTCTTGCAGTTCCTTGGTTCAATGTATTCCCGAGATATAGAATTTTCTTCATGATTTCCTTCAATTTATCAGAGTTCCGTATCTGACAGACCAAGGATTAGATGATTTCCATGTTGATTAAATATTGATTAAATACTAAACCACAAGATTGTAGTGGCATGTAGACATACCTCTTCACATGCAGAGTTAACAGTGTGCAAGTTCTTTCTAACATCAGAGATCTGAGAAAACATAGAAAGGCACGACAATGGGTAATGAAGCTCTCCCAATTTCACCGTCCTAGATAAAGATGAAGAATAAATTATATAGAACCTGTGTTCTGAACTGAATCTTGAAGGAAAACACTCTTAACTTGGATTCCACCCTAGGAACTTTCATCAATTCCAGAAAGAACTGCACCAGAAGTACCAAATTCATATTGTACAGTATACAAACCATTTTGTTTAAGAGGTCTTTTAACTAGCTCACGCAAAGGCATGAAATAAATAGTGATAATCATGCTAAATATGACAGATGCTACAAGACTACACAAGCAAAAAGAAAACAAATCATCTCATCCTCATAAGCTGAATGACCTAAGAAGCACAAGATCGTTATCATGTTCAAGCCCCTGGACTTTGTAACTTTAAACTTATCAGTTTCAGCACATCAAAAATGTAACGAGTTAGGACCATGATACTAAGATCAGTAACTAATAGGCCAAACATTGGACAAAACCTTAAACTGGGACAAGTTCAGACTTTGTACAGATTTAGACCAAACTACGCTCTTGGCTGACCCAACAGCTTGCAAGTATCATGATTATTGAAGCAATCATATTATTTATGATTACATAAATTTAAGAAAATACGTTAAGAAACCTTTAGATCTAGATTATAAAGAAATATTCATGAAATGTAATTCATTATATGTGGTGCTTGACAATTTCAAAACATTGGAATAAATCAGAAATCTATAACTATATTGAGTCAACTATATTGTTATTTCCAGCATATTTACCATGCAAGCAATCAACATGTTAACAGTACATTTTAATCTGGTGGAGATCCTGGGAACTATTTTAAACATGCATTTTAGAACAGTAGCAACATCTTTCTACTCTGAGTAGGAATGATTTGACAGGTGCTTAGATATAAAAGATTTTGATTTGTTGTGCTCCTTCATGGATAATATATCCGGGTTGATTAGTTATAGTGGAAAAGGTAATGGGAATCAACAGTACAATAAAGGATTTGCTACTTATAAGATATTTCAGCTTAGGCATTATTAAGGTTTTGGAGGTTATTCTCTCAAGACAACTGAAAAGGTAGACCTTCATTTCTTTTCATTGAATACGAAACCTAAAGCAAATTGCAAGCTGCCTTATGTCATATATTAGTAGACCAATCTCCTAAAAGCATTATACTTACCTGCTCACATTTTCCAAGATTTTCCTTGTCACCAGTATAGTTCTGACCGTCCAAAGATGCACATCATCAGGACATAGAAAAAAGTTAGGAAGATAGGAATTTAATGATGTGGCAGATTAATCATTTTGTCTTATAAGCACCTTTAGAAGCTCCATTTCCTCTTTGGTTGGACAAAACTTGATAAGATTGTCAATTTGATCTGCATCTAGTAGAGAATCATCCAATGCTAGAGCAGCACTCTGCAGAAGAAATAAACTTGATAAGTAAATTCCCAACTAAATATGAAAAATAAATGAAAGCACATAAACTATTTGTGGTCTAATGAAGACAGCGCATTGAACATGGAAATTTCCTCCTATTTCAATGATTACCATGACAAATACTCGGACTGCATATGTGCATACATATACAGGGTGGAGGCAACAAAAAGAAAAAAAAATAAGTGTTTTAGATCATAATTCCAAGTCTTATAATAGGGCGTATGCACAAAGACTTTGAAAAAAATATATTGGTGCTTGACAAAAGGTACAAAATGGCCACCAAGAGTAATATTAAAGGAGCATGTGTTTCTAACGTGAAGATAACTTACCATCATATCGGGCAGCGGCATCTTGATTTTTGTCAGCATAATTTCAGTGTTGTTCGCCCGCCTTAGGTCCATCTACAATTAATCAATTGTCAAATGCATAAAGAAAAAAGCACACTACAATGTCATAAAGACATCTTCATGTATAATTAATCTATGGATGTCATTTCGCCGCTCACAGAAATCAGCATGAAACAAACGTTACCAGATACATATACATATAGCTGTTAGATGATCTATTAACATTAGAACCTTAAGAATACTGTGTCCTGTCCTAATGTATCAGCTACAAATCATACATGCTGGTTACTTTGTTTCACTGTACCATTCTCACAGTTGAATATTGCATGCTGTATAGACAAATTTCAGTATTTTACAGTTAACAATCTTATAACAGCCAGGTAGAAAGCGTATAATCATGGATCACAGCCTATAATGATTTGTAACAAATATGTAACCACAAGAGAGAGGAACAAATCAAAATCACAGCATAAAGGTATGGTTATTCAAGTCCTATACTTTTCTGTGCATTTGAACAGCAAGGACATGTATTTAGAAATTACCAGGTGAACTTTCTCAGATTTAGAGAGAGATTTGCGAGCATCAGATTTTGAGCTGTCCGGCTTTTTAACAACTGCCGAAAATAGAGACTCGAGTTCCGACACGTCAAATTCTGAAGTGCTGCATCAAAATATTGCAGAGTAAGAACTTTCATGATGCTAAACTAGGGATGTAATTGCCAGCACACATACTTCAGACATATTGCATAGAAAGTTCAAAAGAAATAGACAAATATGTGAATCAGATTATCCTTTACGAAACTGAGCAGTGAACAATGCGTGCAACACATTTCTTTCAGCATAATGAAGATAACATAGACTTGCAAGGATTGGCTCTTAGGAATAATCGATAAAGGAATATGTTTCGACTACTGCCTAAAGTATTAAAGAAGGAAAAAGACAATGTATTTTATGGTTTACAGTAAATAAAAAATTGGCAACGTACCTACAAGTATCTGCATGTTTCTGTAATTCAGCCCATAAACTTCCTTGCATAGCTCTTGATACCTTTACCCAATGCAATGGTTTGAATGATGATTTTCGAGCTGGTGAACCAGTTATTCCCAGACCTCCGACGCGTGCAAGTCCATGCCCTCTTCCCCCGCCTAATGAGTTTGAAGCTAAGCCACTAGCGCCAGCTTGCGGTGGTGGAGGAGCACCTGGAGCCCTAGGTGGAGCAGGAGGGCCTCCCCCAAGCCCAAATGGCGGTGGAGGAGGTGGACCCCCTCTATGCCCTCCAGGAGGTGGTGGTGGTGGTGGTGGCCCTCCTCTATGTCCTAAGGGAGGTGGCGGCGGCGGCGGCCCTCCCCCATGTCCTCCGGGAAGCGTCGGTGGAGGTGGAGCTCCTCCACGCCCTCCAGGAAGCATCGGTGGAGGAGGAGCTCCCCCATGCCCTCCCGGGGGTGGTGGAGGAGGTGGAGGTCCCGCACGCCCTCCGAGTGGTGGTGGTGGAGGTGGAGCTCCCCCATGCCCTCCCAAGGGTGGTGGAGGTGGTGGAGGTCCCGCACTCCCTCCAGGTGGTGGTGGTGGTGGAGGTGGAGCTCCAGGTCCTCTAAGAAGCGGCGGTGGAGGTGGAGCTCCCATACACCCTCTAGGGGGTGGTGGTGGAGGGGCTCCTATAAATCCTTCAGGAAAACGAGATTGAGAACATGGTGGAGGAGGGGTTCTATGGTTCCCTTCAAGAGTTGGCAGTCGTGGTGGTGGTGGAGCTCCTCCTTGTACTCCTGGCAATGGTGGTGGTGGTGGAGGAATTGGCGCTCCTCCATGGACCCCTGGCAATGGTGGTGGTGGTGGTGGTGGTGGAGGAGGAATTGGAGCTCCCCCATATACTCTTGGCAATGAAGGTAGAGATGGAACTTCCACGTGCCTTTTAGGAGGCGGTGGTGGAGATGGAATTCCAACATGTATATCAAGAAGTGGAGCTAGTTGTGAAGATGGAGCTCTTGCATGCCCTCTTGGCAATGGCGGTGGAGGAGGAATTCTACCAAGCACTTCTGGAGGTGGCGGTGGAGGTGGAATTTCAAGATGTGCTTTGGAGGATGATGATGGACATGGATTTTCTTTGTTCTCTTTAAAGGGTGAGACTTGATACGAAACATTTTCATATGCTTCTGAAATAGCAAGCGAAGATATAGCTCCTCTAGAGGGAGGAAGCGGAGGTGGTGGCGGAGGTGGAGTATCTATTGAGTGAAAAGGAACATATGGTGTTAAGGTTAGAGGAGGTGGAGGTGGGACTTTGGTTAGTGGAACAAGAAGGGGAGGGAAAAAGGCAACTCCAATTGGAGGTAGAGGTCCAACTGGCAAGTTCATAGATAAAGATGGGGATGGAGGCGAGGGTGGAGGTGGAGGTCTAGATGCTAATAAAAATGAAGCTTCTATAAATTGAGGAATTGGAGATGGAGGTATAGCTCCTTCACATGTTATCAAGGAATGAATTGGAGGTGGAGGTGGAGGTGGCGGTGCATGCACAACTATTTGATGTAAAGGGCATTGGGGCGTAGATGCTACTATAGAAAGAGAAGACAAAGGTGGAGGTGGAGGTGCGGTTTCTAAAAGACCCTTTATAGAAACTTCAGACATTACAACTGGTAGATGAGATGAGGGAGAAGGGTCCAAAGGAATTCCAACTTTATGTGCTGGTGGCAAAGAAAGGGTAGAAGCATCCGATATATTCCAGATAAGATGAGAAAGTGGTGGTGGAGAGACTTTTGTTGAAGTGTGCAAATATGTATTTGGAGAGGTTGAAGATGGCAATCTTGGAGAGCAAGAGACCGCGGGCATTGGTGTAAAGGTAGGAGGAGGGGGAGGGGGAGGGGGAAGCGGTATTTTGGTCGATATGGAAGGAGAGGAAGATTGGGTGTTATGGATGGGTGAAAGTTGAGAAGGCAAAGACAGAGGCGGAGGTGGAGGTGACGCATAAGAGGCACTTATTTGTGGCAGTAGAGGCGAAGAAGCTGCATGTAGACAGGTAGGCAATGAACTACTGGAGGAGAATGGTGGTGGTGGAGGGGGAAAAGGGACATTGGAAGCTAAGCTGGTTTTAAGAGATGGAAGTGGAGGTATAGATGAGGAACACGCAGTAGAACTTTCTAACACAGCAGAAGAAACAACTGAAGAAGGCATAGAAGGTGATGATGTTGAATCCAATGATGGTGCTAAACTTAGAGCTCTGCTTGGATTAAGGACAACAGTATTTTCTATCTCACATGCAGCATTATCTTCGGAAGTTCCATGAGATGGTAAAAGCCAAGTATCATCAGAGCCTTCACTTATGAGATTCAACGGAGTTGCCTTTGATTTTGTCTGTTCCTTATCGTCATTTGGAGACTCTTGTTTGTTCTGATGGAGAACATTGTTTTCCACAATATTTTGAACAGAACCATCCTCTGGATCTCTGCTGTCACTAATTTCTAGTTTGATGTTTGTGCATTCAACCACCTTACACTCTTGATTCTGACAAAGATCCACAGGTACTATAATGTCATGAAGAACATCATTGTCCGTAACTCTGGTGCAGTCAATAATTTCTACTTTGTGATTATCAGCAGCAGCAGCATCTAAAATCTCATTTTCGACACATTTTTTCACAGTAAGATCATCTGATATGATACCCTCTTCATCTTCTAGCCTTGGGGTTTCTAACTTTGGATACGGATTATCTGGATTATCTAGCACAGCTTCATCGTGTATATGCACCTTCAAACATAATGTTTCTGGTGCAGTCAGATCTTCAACTGAAAGATCTAGAATACCCTTTGCATCCATTTGGATATCTGTTTGTTTTGACAGACTCGTCTCACCAAATATCGAAGTCACCATGTTAAGAACCTTGGACTCGGAATTTATCTTATCAGGAAAACAGTTATTTTCACTTAATTCCTTTCTAATGTCATGCATGAAAGCTTCATTTCCTAATTTAATATTCACTTCATCTGCAATTGGCTTTTCGAAATTCTGATCTGTATTGATGTCCTTGGTACCTTCATTGAAATCACTCGTCTCTGATGTATCCAAATCTTCAACTGACATATCAAGACTATCCATTGCAACGTGTTTGTTAGCCAAGGATTCTAAGGTACCTGCCTGTTCAATTACTGAAATATCCCTCCCTGTTTCCATATCAAAGCTTTTCTCGTGTTTGGGGCCATGTGATTCAGCAATTTCAACTTTTTTTTCTGTTAGGACCTCTGGAATGAGACTTGCATTCTCCACTGTAGTTAACTGTTCAGTACTACTAGTAATATCCACATCTCGGTCAAAACTACTAAATTCAAGATTGCCTGTGACTTCAGCTTCAAGATTTAAATACTCTAATAAACCTTTGGGACTCTCATCCTCTAGCATGGTTGTGATCTGAACCGTATTGACATCAAGATCTCGTAGTCCATCACTCCATTGATCTGGATTGCTAAAAATTTCTTCAGCCTCAAAAAACTCCTCTGTCGAACCACACTCCGTCTCATCATCATAGTCGACAATTATAGGCTCTGCAATGGTATCAGACCCAGCATCAAAGTCTGAAAATAGTACCTGATTCAGGCATGAATATGCTATCAACTACCATCAAATATCATAAAGAGACAGCCCAGGCCAAGAGAAATTAAGCATACCTCTGCTTTAATGCTCTCTACAAACTGCTCTTTGCTCTTCCATAAGACATCGATTTGCTCATGGTCGAGCAGCAGAATATTAGATTCGAGAAATGCCGTGTTGAACATAACCCTAAACATAATCTCCTCGTGCCCAAGATCCTCACTAACATGGATGCATTCAAGCACAACATCCCCTTGAACACAGCAGTGAACATCTAGTTTTACAGCTGAACTACCTGCCTGCAATTACAGTTTAAATTTGTAACCCTAAAGCTTTAGAAGGGTTAATCGCACCCCAATAAAAACCTGGTAGTTTATCATGTATAGCACTTCTACCCCTCAAGTGATTTATTAGCACAAACATCTCTCAACTCATTTGACCAAAACACCTAAAAGCACTCAAACTCAACTTTAAATTCTAGACTAAAATGATTGTCTCCGTAATTTGTTTGTCATGTTTAGACTTCCGAGTAGAATTTGAGGGTTTTCGAGGTATTGATCTATAAAAGAGGGGGTGTTCACTCTAATAAATCACTTGAGGGGGGCATAAGTGCTATACAAGGTAAGCTGGGAGGGGGTTCCTGCAATCAACCCATTTTCGAATCATAAAATCTGTTCATGGAATGAAACATCACCTGTCTACTAAAGTGCCGAACCTTTTCATTGGTTTTGAATGTCGAGAAAAGAAGTTTGGGAGTTCTATCAATCGGCATCAACGGGTCTTGGCCATACACACGAACAAGCGGTCTGCAACCACCTTCTCCATCGAAATTTGGAACTTCTCTAAGAACTAAATATTCTAAGCTAAGGGGTATATCTTCAAGAGGCCCCTCCAACTCACTACCTCGTGTCGTTATGTAATGAAGATATCTCAAATGGGAAGATTGAGGGTCTAATGGAGAGTAAAGATGAAGAAGCTCCCTAGGGGCCTGCTCATACACCAAATCTAGTGTCTTTTGCTCCTCAGTGTATTGCTTCTTGTAAAGCAAAAGACCCGCGAGCATAAAGGCCAGCACGGGCCATCCTCCTTTCTCACAATGCATTAGTAATACATTTTGTTGCCCTCCGAGAGAAAGCCAGTTGTCGCATGCCCTAAAGAATTGGTGAACTATCTCAAAAGGAAGTACAGGACACCCAACATATTGTAGAGGGTAGTTCATGACTGTGATCTGATATTGCGAAAGAACCTCAGAAATTTGGCTCCTCCTTTCACCCTCTCTGAAATTAAAAACCATGAATGAAGCATCGGGGAAATAACTCTGTAGCTGTGCCACGATGCCATCCATATAATCCCTGTACTCGTCCTCTTCCATAGTTTTCGAGGAAAAGCAACAGTCAAACACTACATCAAACATCACAAAGCTATATTAGAAAATTTTCAAGCGGAAATTAAGTCATCCTGCGTAATTGATATTTAATGAGTGGAAATTGGGATTCCACTAGCACAAGAAAATAAGGTTTCTACAGGTGTAATCTGCAACCTCCGGTGCTGTGTAATTTTTAGAAGCTAGGAGGTAAGAAACAGCTAAGTAGTGAACACAATGGTATGAACAAACTTCGCAAAAACACAACTTTTCCTCACATTTCCCAATTCACATCAAAATGCACTAAAATCCCTAGCCATTTCACTTTCCTCATGATCGATATCCTCCGAAATCATGAAAACACCAGAGAAAAAGGCTCGGCCTAAACAAAAGAAAACCTAGGGTTCCATAATTCTCAAACAAATTCATGCAAGTATTTACCGTAAACTCTCTCTGTGATCTCGAGAAGCCGATCCGGGGGCTTCCTATAAAACAATCTCCTGAAAAGCGCCATCCGCCGGCGACGCCGCCACCGGCGGCGATCCCTCCGCCGTCCGAATCCAAACCCTAACCTCCGCCAACTCAACAATCAAATTTGACACAATGCACCCCCAAAAACAAACAATCATGCACGAAAATCGAGAATCATCACACGTGAAATTGAAGATGTCGATGAAAAAATTGGGGTTTTTTAGGGATTTTGACAAAAAAATAAGGGATGATTTTTTTTTTTATTTTACGATGCGCTCTTTGTTTTCCGTTGGTGGCGTTGGCTCCTTCGAGAAGGGGAATGAGGGGGATGGGAGCCTGCGCAGCTGCAACTGTCACAAACGGCGTCAAGTCTCCGTTTGGTGGGGCCCGCAATTCTAACAGGGCTCGGATAAAGATATGGTAGGCCCGAGATGACGCCCCTTAACAGTTAAGGGATGGCTGGCGTTATTCCGGCCGTTGGATCTGATACGATCGCGTGTGGTGATCACGCCCATGCCACGTGGGGGTTATGGTGGGTATAATTATTGTTAGAGGTTGAAGGGTGCAAGGATAACTGTCTTGTGTGCACGCACGGCCGGTGTGCTCACCTGTTCCACATTTGTCTTTTTTGAGCTTTTTACTAAAAAGTACATTTATACTTCGTTAATTACTAAAAAGCCCCACATACTTCATATTTACATAAAAGATTCCTCATATATTTAAATTGCACTAAAAATCCTCCCCTCAATAGTTTTCTATCAAAAGTTAAAGTTCCGTTAGAAAGATAGAACCGGAGCTTGTGTTTGAGTTGTTCTCTTATTTTTTAAGTATTTAGATAGGTGTTTCTCCCATAAAAAGAACTCATATTCTCGTTTAGTTGAATATTGGGATTTAGCGCAACTAAATAATCACTCTCCTTTCAAATGAGATTTCTCAAAAACTCAAATCTTGCATTTGAAGGGACAGCGGCACCTGACAAGCTCGTTGCTGGAGAAGGTGTTGATATGTCATTTCGACCGTGATAGCTTATGGATTTCGATAATCCATTTATTTAGTTTTGATGATAGCTTAAACATGAATAGTTCGTTTAGTGTCACTTATTTATCTTGCCTATCATATCGACACTAAACTCGTATATACTTGTTTAGATTTTTTTTATCATATATCTTGTGTATACCGAGCAATATATCAATATCTCATTCTATACTTGTATTATATTCTTGATATCGATATATTACTCTCATTCATTATTTTGGTAAATCACAATATAAATTTGTATATACATGTGATCTATATCTTACTTTTCTAATACCATGTATATATATTTAGTATATCAATATCTCATACTTTGAATTTGAGTTATACTTGATATTGATATATTATTCATCATTGTGATATCAAAAATAATGAATGTTTATATATTTGTGTTTACTATTTTTCTTATATTTCATAACACTGTATATGATATGCTTGTTCATATGAGATTGATTTGCAGAAATAGATCACAACAAGTTTTAGATGGAGGATGAAGGAAATTAAGCTAAAACGGCAAATTTATTGGAGGTTGGAGGATAATAGACTAGAGCTCCTTAATGATCACATTCAAGCTTGAGAAGCTAAGGAGCCAAAAGTCCAAGTTCAAAATAATTTAAGAAATTCAAGAAATTGAAAATTCAAGAGCTCGTGTCGAGATATCGGAAAATTCAAGATTTAGCAAAAGAACGATATCGATATAGGAAATCTGAAAGTGTTTACCTGCACCATGACGTGGTTTAAACGGGCATCACACATGCAATTTTAAAAAATTCCGGGTGCTAATGAACACTATGTAAGTCCATGTCACGCACCCCACGAACTTGCAGGGAGGCGGAATATATGAAAAACGATTATCAAAGTTTCGTAACACGGACTTGAGCGCATGAATCGTGTCTAAACCGTTAATAGCAAACTATGAGAGATTTAACTACTCGGATTCGAAGTTATACCCCACGTTACATGTCCTTCGGGTCTTCATCGCTGTCCTCCACTCCTCATAGGCTCCTTGGAACATCGGCACCTCAACGGCCTCCTCGAGTCAAAGACGATCCACCCGAAAGCTCCTTCTCCAAGCTTGATCTCTAACTTGAGATAACTAGGTTGCTCAAAGTGCTAATCTAAGCTACCTAGGGGATATAAAGTGGGGTTATGGATGTATTAGTCTAACTAACCCTTGATCTCAACACATGAGAGGTTAGGGTTAGGGTTTCAAGAATGAGAGAGCTTGAGGAGAGAGAAGGTGATGATAAGAATGATATTGAAAATGAACTCATTAGAATATAACAACCATAACAATTTATCAAATAAATAATATAAATGATTAATCATCATGGTTGATGCATTCATCTTGTGTGATTCATCACATGAGTCATTAGTTCAATAAATGAAGCATTAACTCTAAGGATGAATTACACAAATGAGTCATTAAGCAATAAATGCTTATGCCACCTTAACCCCCAAGTCACCATGCTTCTAGAAGCTTCCCGGAAAATTACGAGAACGCCCCTCCAATCCGTGAAAACACGGAAAAACTTTAGACTGTATAAATCCAATAACCTGATACTAGAATCTGGCTTAAACCAAAGCCGGCTAGTAAAAACTGTCCGAACGTCGTACGTGCGTTTAAACACGTATGCGTCCGAACCCTTGTCGTAAAACCATACGACCTCTATATCGTTTCGCCTGGAGCAGGGAAACTCTCTGTGTGGGACTCTAAAGACTCGACACTACGCTGGCAGTGGGTTTAACCACAGACCGCAAGCGGCACTAGCTGTACGTAACGGTCATCAGGTAGATGTCGATAAGAAGGCCGATGAGGAAAACCATCCGAACTCCTACTAAGCCTGATGTGACAATCTCCGTACAGTCCGGTCTGTTCGTCTAAGACTATCGCATATCGAGCCTAGGGGGCGGCAAACGTCAGTCCCCTAATAGCAGTATAAGTCGTGTCGGAGCGTAGACCATTACACCCTGAGAAACTACTGGAACCTACCAGTAAATCTCGCTTGCCCTGGCCAGGGACTTTGCGTAATGGCTCTCTGACACAGCGCGATATCATCTCCAAATACCGGGATAGAAGAGTCCTGTCTAACCGCCATTGCCTCCAAGTGCTCGGGACTGCACCCAACTGCTACCTGTTTGCACGACTCCTTTGAGCCGTGGTAGGGTAGCAATCTAAGAACAGTGGGACACACTCGAGGCGAAATAGCAGTGTCAAGTCTGCGGACTATGCTGTACTCATGTCACCTGGGAACTGTTAACTGACGACGGGTATAATACCAACCAACAGTTCCCCTGCGAGTCCTGTCCGGTGTACCCGTAACCTAAAGAGCACCTGTATACTATCTCCAGTACGACGTACTGATGGCTGTGGGACAGACCATCTCCCCAACTGGGATGAGAAGCGTACACACTAGTCTACTCTGGAGTATCGATGCCCTGTCTCGATAATCCTACGATTAGGGACTATTATAGGATGTTACTTATAGACTACCCAGCCCCCACTAGTGTGACTGCCATCACAACGCTGGTAATCAAGCAAAGATCCTATGGGCTCTACTAATATGTATAAGTGATACGTTACAAGAAACATATGCACATATTAAAGTAGACACAAACCAAGTAGCATACTACCATTTTTAGCAAGACTGTATATACAACTGTGAATATCCCAAGCTTCCATTAAGTAATATACAACCTAGTATGATACAATAATGGCCCCTGGGGCATATACACTAACAATCTCACACTTGCACTAGGGCCATGAGCTGGCATATCGTAGACCTATCATCTCGAATAGCCTCTCGAACTGCGTCTGAGGAATGGCCTTTGTGAATGGATCAACAATGTTATTCTCCGTCTCTACTCTTTTCACCTCGATCTCCCGGCGATCTACGATCTCCCTGATCAGGTGATACCGCCTTAGGATGTGTCTGGACTTCTGATGGGACCTGGGTTCCTTCGCTAAAGCTATAGCGCCGTTGTTGTCACAATACAGAGATATTGGATCAACACTGGTAGGAACCACCTGAAGTTCTGTGAGGAACTTCTTGATCCAGACAGCTTCTTTTGCGGCATCGCAAGCAGCTATGTACTCCGCTTCCATCGTTGAGTCCGCAACGGTCTCTTGTTTGGAACTCTTCCAACAGACCGCCCCTCCATTGAGGGTAAATACATAACCCGACATGGACTTGGAGTCATCTTTGTCACTCTGGAAGCCGGAGTCGGCAAAGGCCTCCATCTGGAGGTCTTTTCTGCCATATACCAAGAACATCTCCTTAGTCCTCCTCAGGTACTTGAGAATGTTCTTTACTGCTATCCAGTGATTCTCCCCTGGGTTTGCCTGATACCGGCTTACAATGCTCAATGCGTATGCTACATCTGGTCTGGTACATAAAATCGCATACATTATAGAGCCTACCGCTGAAGTGTAGGGTATAATCGACATGCGATCCCTTTCCAAATCAGTCTTGGGAAATATCTCTTTGGAGAGGGTGATTCCGTGACAAGCCGGTAGGTTACCGCGCTTATAATCCTCCATACTGAATCTTTTCAATATGGTGTCTACGTACCTGGACTGTGAAAGTCCCAATATCCTCTTTGATCTATCACGATAGATCTGGATTCCCAGAATGTAGGTGGCATCACCCAGGTCTTTCATGGAGAATTTCTGTGACAAGAATCTTTTGACTGACTGTAACATAGGAATATCATTTCTTATTAGGAGAATGTCATCCACGTATAATACGAGGAATACTACAGCTCTCCCTACAATCTTTCTGTATATGCATGGTTCATCTGGATTTTTGATAAAGTCAAATTCTTTGACAGTATCATCAAAACAGATGTTCCAACTCCGAGATACTTTCTTTAGTCTGGACTTAAGCAACTTTCATACTTTACAGCTGCTCCCACTCTGAATGAATCCCTCTGGCTGATCCATATAGACGCTCTCTTCCAAATTTCCATTTATAAAGGCCGTCTTTACGTCCATCTGCCAGATCTCATAATCGTGGAAGGCAGCAATAGCAAGAAGGACCCGAATGGATTTGAGCATAGCTACTGGAGAAAAGGTTTCGTCATAGTCCAAACCAGGTCTTTGACGGAAACCCTTTGCAACAAGTCTAGCCTTATAGGTTTCAACCTGTCTATCTACACCAATCTTCATTCTGAAGATCCATTTGCATCCTACGGGTTTTACCCTATCTGGAGCATTGTCCACAGTCCATACTTTGTTAGTGTACATGGACTCCATTTCAGTCCGCATTGCATCCAGCCATTTTACCGAGTCGGCGCTCTGAATGGCTTGTTGGAAGCTAGTAGGCTCATTATAGTCAATAGTGCAATCCTCTCTATCCCCTTCTATGAGAAAACCGTAGTATCTCTCGGGCGGATGAGACCGCCTACTACTTCTGCGGAGTGGTGCGGGAATGTCCGGTTCGCCTGAACCTTCTTGTTCTACCAAGGTTTCAGTAATTGCTTGTGGTTCTGGAATTTCTTCCAGTTCTATTGCGCTCCCACTTATCTGATTTTCTAAAAACTCAGTTTCCAAGAAGCAGGCATGACGAGAAACAAAAACCTTTTGTTCCTCTGCGTAATAGAAATAATATCCCTTGGAGTTCTTTGGATATTCCACAAACTTGCACTTTACTGAGCGTGCCTCGAGCTTGTCCGCATACTGCCTTTTTACAAAAGCTGGACATCCCCATGTCTTAAAATGTTTTAGACAGGGTTTCTTCCCACTCCACATCTGATATGGTGTGGTAGGCACAGTCTTGGTAGGAACCTGGTTCAAAAGATATGCAGCTGATTCTAGTGCATATCCCCAGAATGATCGCGGTAACTCAGCGTTACTCATCATAGAATGAACCCTATCCAATAGGGTTCGGTTCCGTCTCTCCGATACACCGTTATGTTGTGGGGTGTATGGAGGAGTAAGCTGAGAGAGAATTCCATTCTCTTTTAGGTAATCCAGGAACTCGGCACTTAAGTATTCACCACCTCGATCAGATCTCAGTGTCTTTATACTCTTGCCTGTTTGTTTTTCCACTTCATTCTTATATTCTTGGAATTTCTCAAAAGCCTCGGATTTATGCTTCATTAAGAAGACATATCCATACCTAGAGAAATCATCCGTAAAAGTAATGAAGTAGGAATAACCATCTCGCGCATGTGTAGACATTGGACCGCATACGTCACTGTGTATGAGTCCTAAGAGCTCGCTTGCTCTTTTTCCGTGTCCAGTGAACGGAGTCTTTGTCATTTTTCCTTTGAGACAGGATTGACAAGTTTCATATGATTGATATTCGAACGGATCCAAATATCCTTCTATATGTAACTTAGTTAACCTTCTCTCATTGATGCGACCCAGTCTACAATGCCTTAAGAAAGCCTGATTTGTTTCCGGAGACTTTCTTTTAAGTGTGTTCTGGACACTGAAAATCTGAGCTTGATTTAATACGTATATTCCGTTTTGTAATGTACCTGACCCAATCAGAACTTGATTTAGGTGGATGTGAACCACATCTCTTATAAAAGTAAAATCATATCCTTCCTTAGAAAGTAGGGATACAGATATGATATTACAAGTCATACCTGGTACATAAAAACAGTTACGCAGAATCAATATCTGCCCAGTTGTCAGTCTAAGATGATATTCCCCTACGGATTCAGCGTTCATGCTCATTCTGTTAGCAACCGTAAGGGTCATATCACCTATCCCGATAACCCTACGGTTTCTCAGAGCCTGTAATGAATTACAGATGTGAGATCTTGACCCGGTATCCAATACCCAGGAAGTAGGGTTAACTGACATACAGTTCTCTATCACAAACACACCCGAAGCCGAAGCCACAACATGCTTCGATTCCTGGTTACTGGCTTTGCTAGCCCTGCAATCATTCTGCCAATGCCCAATCCCATAACAATAGGAATGTCCCTCTTTTACTATATTCAGTCCCGAAACTTTTGCCTTTCTCTTTCCTTCTACTTCCCTGGTTTCCTTCAGGGTAGAAGGTAGAGACTGTAGAATCAAGTCAGTATCTGACTCGTTCTCCAACGTGGTCTTCAGGTCCGTGAGCTGATCAATACAGCTAGTCATTGTAAGGACGTTGTCCCCTACAGATGACCCGACGACCAACCTCGCTTGAATTAATTCGGTCGAGGTCTCATATCTTGTGATATGAGATTGCTCTCCATATAAATCTTTGTTATGTAGAAAGATGGAAACTGAGTCCATCTTCTCGTGTTGCTTCTGGTATACACCATCAACTGAAGCTAACACGAGGCACTTGGCTTTCGCTTTATCCTTTTCCCTTGTCTGACGGATATTCATATCCGTGACAGTGGAAACTGGACCTGGGACGGCGAGATCTTGAGTAGTAATAGGGTGGTCCAGCTTGTTATAGGCTATGGACATTTGGACAGACCTTTGCCAGTCATATAAGTCAGATTCAGTCAATTTGTTATCTAGATGTAACCTAGTCGTGGTCACAAGGTCGCTGCAATTAAGAGAGAGAGAAGAAAACACTTTTAGCATGATGCTCTTACAAGTTTAGAGTGGTTTTTAATTTATCTAAACAGGATGGCTCCCACTGTTTCTTGAATCCCTCCTCAAACCAAAAAGGAAGAACTAGTCAGGACTATTCTCATTGTACAATACTTACTTAACCGTTCAGCCAGGCAAGTGTCGATACTTCGAGGGAGGTTTTCCAATGCTTTCGCGAAGTTCTTTAATTGAAGAACCTCTTTTCTCTGGGGGCATAACCCCGCTGACACCTTTCTAGGCACCTACTTGGTTTATAGCATTGATCGTTAAGTGACGAATCTCCTAATAAGTAGTATATACTCTCAGTAGAATCGGGATCCAAAATATCATCGTATGATAATGTTGAAGGAATCCTACCAACATTCATCAAACTCCAAAATGGTATGCATCACTCTGCAAATTTCAGTTTCTTTAGAAATTCCCGATATAAATTTTTGCCCCATGCTCTTATGACCTTGACTAAGGGCCAACAAATCATAAGTCACATGTCAAGTTCTACCCATCATTATCCAGGTTAATTTGAACCCACCCGTACATACTCTTGACTAAGGGCCAACAAAGTAATACGACTGTCCCAAACCAACGCATCTATCTATGCAACAAATGAATACCCCAGCAGCTACCAAACACTATGTCTTGACTAAGGGCCAACAAACATAGCTTGCATACTACTAACCATCTATAAGAAATGACGGAGGGCTACGAATGGTTTTGGCAAAACCGTGAACGTAGTGAACTTGATATAATCGAAAGAACCAGATACTTTTTTTAAAAGGAGTGGTTAAAGCTCCGCAATTAAAAAATTCTGCTCTTTTAAAATAACCGAGTGGTTTCTTTTAAATTTGTTCCAACGACTTTAACTTTGGTTTATTTTCTTTGCATTATAATAATGCGTCCCATCATTTATCCTATCATTGCAGAAAACAACGAAAATACCACGTCCTCTTATGCCATCCGCATTCGCCACGTGGTCCCTTCATCACCCGTTAGGTTACTTAACTAACGACAGAGCGGGGGCTGGGCTAGCGCGGGTGTAAAACATAAGTGACGTTTAATAGCTATCATATATAGATATTGTACATTCATCAGACGCAATAATAGGCATTCCAGATCACAGATGAACTTTATTGGATATACTAGCAATCCACGTTTGCTTTGAGTCTGCAACAAAAGACGGATTACACAGTTGTGATGAATAGCCATTACCCCACCCTAGACCCCTACGGGTACGGCAAACTACCCGCCAAGTACCCGAAGTGAAGCGGTCTCCCTCAACAAAGTGAGTAGGCCACTAAACACTTCAAAGTACCTGGTAGTTTGTGCACCCCGCCTTGGGTCTATCCTAGGAGCAAAAACAGTAAAAAAGAAATAATACAACGGTGGCTACAACCGCAACCTGGATGTGCCCCGCAAAAGAATATTACATCATATTACATTTACATCGAATGAATGAATATTAAACCCATCTCAAACCCCGGCTAATCATCACAACATTCCAATCAAGTCCATATACACAAACAGTAAACATTACAGAAATGTGCAACCCCCTGCCAACCGACATACTAGCAGTTAGGGGAGGTTTACGAACACATTAAATATTAAAGATATGTGCAACCCTGTGCCAACCGACATACTAGCAGTTAGGGGAGGTTTACGAACACATTAAACATTACAAATAAAAACCCAATTAGCAAATAACTTAGAACATCGATCAACAACCTTTTTCCGTGTCTACCCCAAAAGCAAACTATCACAGAAGTAACCTGGGCAGAAACAGAATATACAGGAAAACAAAACACCTAAATATATGAATTTTAGAGCAAATCGGAGTCAACTCGGGGTTGACTCCGCCGCGGATCTGCGACCAAAAGCACAATCTTGCCGCGGATCCGCGGCTATCAAGCTGAGTTAGAACTTCGTATTTTCCCAGAATTCTTATATTTTCCTGCTGTGAATTTTAAGGCATATTAAATATTTTTTTCGACACGTTTAAAATTAACAGAAACGGATAGGGTTCCGGTGTTTCGTTTTCGCGTTTTTTTCGTCGATCGAAACTCTAATTAGTTGCTAACAAGTTAGTAATGGTTTAGTTGGCTCTGATACCACTGTAAGTCCATGTCACGCACCCCACGAACTGGCAGGGAGGCGGAATATATGAAAAACGATTATCAAAGCTTCGTAACACGGACTTGAGCGCATGAATCGTGTCTAAACCGTTACTAGCAAACTATGAGAGGTTTAACTACTCGGATTCGAAATTATACCTCACGTTACATGTCCTTCGGGTCTTCATCGCTGTCCTCCACTCGTCGTAGGCTCCTTGGAACATCGGCACCTCAACGGCCTCCTCGAGTCAAAGACGATCCACCCGAAAACTCCTTCTCCAAGCTTGATCTCTAACTTGAGATAACTAGGTTGCTCAAACTGCTAATCTAAGCTACCTAGGGGATATAGAGTGAGGTTATGGATGTATTAGTCTAGCTAACCCTTGATCTCAACACATGAGAGGTTAGGGTTAGGGTTTCAAGAATGAGAGAGCTTGAGGAGAGAGAAGGTGATGATAAGAATGATATTGAAAATGAACTCATTAGAATATAACAACCATAACAATTTATCAAATAAATAATATACATGATTAATCATCATGGTTGATGCATTCACCTTGTGTGATTATCACATGAGTCATAAGCTCAATAAATGAAGCATTAACTCTAAGGATGAATCACACAAATGAGTCATTAAGCAATAAATGCTTATGCCACCTTAACCACCAAGTCACCATACTTCTAGAAGCTTCCCGGAAAATTACGAGAACGCCCCTCCAATCCGTGAAAACACGGAAAAACTTTAGACTGTATAAATCCAATAACCTGATATTAGAATCTGGCTTAAACCAAAGCCGGCTAGTAAAAACTGTCCGAACGTCGTACGTGCGTTTAAACACGTATGCGTCCGAACCTAAAACCATACGACCTCTATATCGTTTCGTCTGGAGCAGGGAAACTCTCTGTGTGGGACTCTAAAGACTCGACACTATGGTGGCAGTAGGTTTAACCACAGACCGCAAGCGGCACTAGCTGTACGTAACGGTCCCCAGGTAGATGTCGATAAGAAGGCCGATGAGGAAAACCATCCGAACTCCTACTGAGCCTGATATGACAATCTCCGTACAGTCCGGTCTGTTCGTCTAAGACTATCGCATATCGAGCCTAGGGGGCGGCAAGCATCAGTCCCCTAATAGCAGTATAAGTCGTGTCGGAGCGTAGCCCATTACACCCTGAGAAACTACTGGAACCTACCAGTAAATCTCGCTTGCCCTGGCCAAGGACTTTGCGTAATGTCTCTCTGACACAGCGCGATATCATTTCCCAATACCGGGAGAGACGAATCCTGTCTAACCGCCACTGCCTCCAAGTGCTCGGGACTGCACTCAACTGCTACCTGTTTGCAAGACTCCTTTGAGCCGTGGTAGGGTAGCAATCTAAGAACAGTGGGACACACTCGATGCGAAGTAGCAGTGTCAAGTCTGCGGACTATGCTGTACTCATGTCACCTGGGAACTGTTAACCGACGACGGGTATAATACCAACCAACAGTTCCCCTGCGAGTCCTGTCCGGTGTACCCGTAACCTAACGAGCACCTGTATACTATCTCCAGTACGACGTACTGATGGCTGTGGGACAGACCATCTCCCCAACTGGGATGAGAAGCATACACACTAGTCTACTCTGGAGTATCGATGCCCTGTCTCGATAATCCTACGACTAGGGACTATTATAGGATGTTGCTTATAGACTACCCAGCCCCCTCTAGTGTGACTGCTATCACAACGCTGGTAATCAAGCAAAGATCCTATGGGCTCTACTAATATGTATAAGTGATACGTTACAAGAAACATATGCACATATTAAAGTAGACACAAACCAAGTAGCATACTACCATTTTTATCAAGACTGTATATACAACTGTGAATATCCCAAGCTTCCATTAAGTAATATACAACCTAGTATGATACAATAATGGCCCCTACGGCATATACACTAACACACTAACCAAGATCTAACTAGAATATTAGGGTTTTACTATGATGATATGATAAAACTATAAGAAGGAATGGATGGCTACAACCTTTGATGACCATATCCTTCTCTTCTAAAGCTCCGGGTTATAGTCCACGCGACTCCACTAGTCTCCACTTCAAGTTGGATCGAGTTTGTTCTGTGACCTTCGTGCCGAAGATGATCTACCCGAAGCTCCGCAATCCAAGCTATCTCTTCACTAAACACTTTAGTGAAAGAAACACGCTACACTTGATTGCTAATCAAGTGTAGGATGGTAAAGTAGGGGCTTTGTTTAGCTCACTAGGGTTTTAAACTTTATGTTTCACAACACATGTGATTGTTTAGAGCTTGAAGCATAAAATTGATGAGGAGGTGAAAGATGATGAGAGCTAGAGGAAGAAGGAGCTCATCTCAAGAAAAAATTGGCTAAGTCATGGAATGGCTACTCATTTGTGTTCACTTATTGAAGTTACAAAATATCTCACACTATTAAAAAGCAATCATACTTCAATAGTGCACACAAACAAATAAACAAACAATAAAAGTCATGCCATACCATACCCTCCATGTCTCCTTATTTTCCACCTCAATTTTCTATTTCCAAAAATAGAAAATCTAACCATGCTTGATTTAATATATATATATATATATATATATATATATATATATATCAAATATATATATATATATATCAAATATATATATATCAAATATATATATATATATATCAAATATATATATATATCAAATAATTAGCGAGCAATAATATTAGTTAATATATAATTATATCAAATATAAATATATATCATATTATTAAATCAACACTTGATTTAATAATCCGGTTATATCACATATAACCAACTAATATCATTTATTTGTATATCACATTATCAAATCAATACTTGATTCGATAATCCAGTTATATCATATATAATCTGACTGTAAGTCTATGTCGCACACCCCGCTAGTTAGCGGGGAGACGGAATACATGAAAAACAATTTTTTCTTTTGTTCAAACATCAAGTTTGCTTTGCAACATAGACTTTATCAACTTAGGATCTTGATTAAACCTTAACTAGCTAAACCAAACATCAAGAAGGCTCTAACTACTCGGTTGAATGGTTATACCTTCGTGTCAAGTCCTTCGGGTCTTCTTATGGTTTTTTGATCCTTGGTTCAAGCTTCTTCTTGATCTCCTTTCTTTGGCTCCTCCGAAGCTTCAAATGAACTCGGTTGCCGGTCTCCTTGGTGTCGAAGAAAGATCCACCCGAGGGCCCATGGTCAAGCTCCAACCTCAAATGAGCTAACTTAGTGATCCAATTTGCTAAAAGAGACTACTAAGTAGAAGTAGAGAAGATGTAATGGATTAATTTGTCTCAATGCTCATTGATTCACAACTCATGTGATGGGATGAACTTGAGGGAGGAGGAGAGGAAACCTAGGAGAGAGAATGATAATGTGAGAATCAACTTAAGAATTAGGTGTGGGAATGACTAAGTCTTTTTCTAATAATTAAAGCATGGAATAAAATACTCACTAAAAATGGAGCCATGCTTGAATAGGAAACACAAATGAATAAACAATATATTAAGCCATGATTGCAACCCATTCCTCAAATATCTCCTAATTTCCACCTCATTAATCCTTTTACAAAAAAGGATGAATCAATAATGAGGTGTCTCCTTCTAGAAGCTCATTCTTGTAAAATTACAAGAATGCCCTCACCGTATATACATACCCGTATCCGTATTCCAAAAAATACGGATACACTGAGACGATAAAAATCCAATAATACAATACTGGGATCCGGCTTATACTAAAGCCCACTAGTATTGTCCGTCCGAATATCATACGTATAGCCAGTATACGCATGTGATCGAAACCCTGCCGTAAGACCATACGGCCTCTACTTCGTATCGCCTAATCCAGGGAAAACCCTCCATGTGGGGCTCTAAAGACTCGACAGTACGCCGGTAGTGGGTTTAACCACAAGTCCGTCAATGGCACTAGCTGTACGTAACGGCAACCCAGGTACATGTCGAAAAGGAGGCCGACAAGCGAACTCATCCGAAACCCCAACCGAGCCTGTCCGTGACAATCTCCGTGCAGTCCGGTCCCTACGTCTGAGAGTATTGCATGTAAGGTCTAGGGGGTGGAGAACGTCAGACCCCTAATAACCAGACAAGTCGTGTTGGTGTGGCTCAAGACCATCCGAGAATCTACTGGTCTGACCACTAGTAATTCTCAATCAGCCATGGCCAGGGACTTATAGTAATGGCCAACCGATCGCTGCGCGATATTGACTCCCTATACCGGGAGAGACGAATCCCCAACAGTCGTTCATTGCCTCCATGTGGCTCGGGACTGTACTCAATTAAAACCTGTTTGCACGACTCCTTTGAGCCGTGGTAGGGTAGTAATCAAAGCACAATGGGAACTCACACGAAACAAATGACGACCTCAGGTCGACAGACTATCTTGTAACATTTCAAAAAGATAAAATATTAATTTTGGGAATTTTTATAATTTAATATTATTTTATTGAATATTTTAATATTTTGGTATTATTAAATACAAATAAATAGGAAAAATGTTAGAAAAATTATGGAAAATTCTAAAATAGGGTAAATTAAAGAATTATGCCATTTCTAAGTTTAATTGACTAGTTATATGCTTAATTAGTGCTAATCGCGATTAAAAAACCGCTAATCGGATTTTTGGCTTTTTGTGCAAAAATGTGCACATATCTTTTCCTACACTTGTGTTACATTTTCTACCATGTTACTTTGGGTTTACTATTGGTGTGAGAAGGATTTGGATTAAAGGATAAAGAAAAAGAAAATGAGAAATAGGTATGGTGAGAAGAGAGGGTAGGTGAGGACTTTTGACTTAAACCTTAGCCTTTCCCTTGGTTTTCCTCTCATTTCCCCCCCCTCTTCCTGAGCTGCTGCTGCTGCTCCTGCCATTTATTTCCCCCCATCATCAAGCCCTCTAATCACCTCAAAAATCATTCCAAAACCCCACCCTCATTTCATTAAAAAGATGCACAAGCTCGAGATCTACGTAATGGACCAAGAAAGCATGGATTTTGGCCACTAGGGGCAACTCAAGAATTTTCTTGAGTTGCCAATTGAGGTAATTTCTGGACCATTAGCTTAATTCTAGCATTCCTTATACCCCAATGTTGTTATAGAGTCGATATTGTGTGATATTGTGGACTTGAGGATAACCAAGTTAGGGATTGAGGGAAATTGGTGTTGTATTGTGAAATTGAGGTTAGTAGAGGTTATACCATCACCCTAGTGTATGAATTGGAACCCAAAACCTGAAGCTCAAACCAGAATACGGATTTTAGAAACCGATATCGGGGAAATTATGGAATCTGTGAAGGTTAATTTGAATCTGCTATCACCCGAGACACCCTAAAATAAAATTGATTGGACAGTAGTATGTGCAGGCACCCAGGAAGATACCACCAAGACCCCAGCTCCCACTTCTTCTTCCCGGCCGCCAATTTCTCCCAATTGGCCGCAAATTGCGGCCTGGGTCCCACCTTCTTGGCTCGTATTGGTTCTGTAGCTCCTACATGTTTATGTTAGACCCCTGGTATATATAGATTTGTATAAAGTGACCTAGGGTGAAATCTGGGACATATTTCCAAAGTTGCTGTTTTGGATTCGTGTTTCCGTATTCCGTATTTTTGATTCTGCAATTGTGGATTTTGTTTTGCCTCGACTATTTGGCGTTTATACGACGATATAGAGGATTTATTGATGGTTTTGAAGGCGTGCCATAGGTTCTCACCTATAGGCCCCTTATCGTATCGTTTTGGATTTCATGTGCCGTTTTAGCTTGGATTTGGTTTTAATGCGCATATACGACACTTTGATGTGTAGGTACTCATGAAGATTTCGGGACGACAAGCAAATGCGTGGTGATGTCCGCAAATGATGATGCAAGGTGAGTAGATTATATCTACTGGGGGAAGCCGGGTGGATGGCGTATAGCACCCCCGCAGTCCGTAGTTGTTATTATATATGATAGTTAGGTGTATTATGGATGGTGTAAGGTTAGAAGTGACTAGTGTAGTTCATAGTCGCGAACCCTAGAATAGGATTTCACATACACGCACACCCTTGCATATTACCTATACTTACACGGTGTTAATGATGATATTGGATGACTTTGGAGATGAGTCGATGATTTTGGGCTTTGTGCCGCGAGATCGGTGATGTGGTATGATTCGTATTTGGGATACGAAATGTGATTCTTGCGGGTTTGGGATGTGTGTTTACCCCCGCATTCATACTTTGTAGTTGGTATCAGTTGTACTAGACTTAGATCAGTACCCCAGCTTATGTGATATGATATGATGATAGTGATACTTGAAGTGTGATGAGATAGTGTGATATTGACCCGTACCCAGCTATTGGGATGCCGTACGACGATTTACCGTATGAGCTTTACATTGATGATAGATCCGCACTCATGACTTGAGGATGTCATATGATATACTGCATCGTACGCGATACTATTGAGGCGGAATCACCGACTATTATATCTATATATATATCGACTCAGATGTTAGGCGGTTTCCTTACCTGTAGCTCAGCTTGTTAGTTCAGCTGTATAGTTTAGTGTAGTTGTTAGATTAGATTAGACTCCTACCTATTTCAAAACTAGCGGGTCGTGGGTATTTTAAAAGACAAGTCAAGGATCTACGGACATTTCAAAAAGGCGTATCTTTTCATAAAAACACCGTAGCCCCTATTTTCAAAACCCCATGATTCGTGATATTTCAAAAGACACCATTTGTAGGACTTATATTAGATTAATGCAGATTAGTTATAGTTGCGTCTAGATTCAGCTCCCACTCTTTTTGTGGTTCGCTTTGCATCGCATTCTTATATTATGTTTCATACTCCATTATTGATATCATGCTGTTAGGACACCAGCACCATTACCGATGTTGCGTATGTACCACGTACACTTACTTGCCGGCTCACACACATCTTCATCGGTAATTGCCATGTCACGTACATCTTAGAAAATACTATTGCTTGTCATAACCTATTAGCTAATAGTTTAGACATTGTAGTTATTACCTGCTACTTCATGCATACTGTTATTCATTGTTATGCCGCATTCATGGATTCTCATGCATATATTCACTATTTTACGTGTTACTGAGGTTTTGGATTTGGATTTCCGTGAGATTTTCTGGATTTGGAGGAAAACCGCAAAAACACAGATAAACATTTTCTCTCTTTTAAAATAAAAAGTGCGGTTTTCTCATGAGGTATGAGTCGTCCACCATGAGTTTGCTGATGGATTTAGAAACCCGATTCGAGAAGACGGATGAACCGTTTCGGGTACATGGTGGACCCGGTGCGGTACCCCGGGGCAAGATGAATGTGGTGATGACGTTGAGCCTGGCAGGGGAGCACTACCGACCGGTGATTTTACCTGACGCGTCGGATATCCGGAGGATACCGTCGTGGTCTTGAGATTGATGGTAGGGGCCGGTCTGGACTGACGGCGCCCTAGATTTTGTGATTGGGATACAGAGATATCGGGATATTTTGATTACGTTTTGTGCCGATGTTAGGCACTGTTTTATGCTGATTTCATTATGATACCTCATTTTAAAAATACAAAGGAAATCTCACTAAAGTATGAAAACAGTTTCTTCATTTACATGTATTATGTTCTCATGCATTTATACCTCATTCTTATGTTATATTGCTACCTGAGGCACTGACACAGGCACAGGAGATTACACTCGGGTTAGATATTTACCCTAGCCTTGTTATAGGCTGCATGTTTTATATTGAGGATTTTGTACTGATCGTTTTGACCTAGGATTATGTCTTGCGTTCGGTTTCTGCTTGTAGTTATTCTCTATTCACGAGTTGGCAACTCACCCCCGTTGTACCACAGTTCTTGCAGGTTTTGCCGTACAGGTTCCTTTGCGGCATTTCTGGCACATTGCTTCCTTGAGGGTGAATTGCATTTGGTAGGTGGTTTCTTTTGCATCAAGAACCACCATTGTACTTATATTATTCTTTGTATCTAGAATTTCCATCAACCAAATTTGTATATTGTTTCAGACTCAGACTTTAGTGATGTATTATTTGGCCTTAGAGTCGCGCTTAGTAGTATTGCGGTTTTCTTGCTTACTGTGTTTCTTTTGGATTTGATCCTCGCCTTTCGGCGTTGTATATTATTGCATGTGTGGTTGTGACCGTCAATTGACGAAGAGCTAGCTCCCGCTTGGGGATGCCTTTTATCATTGTATATATGTTATGCTTGTTGTACCCCGTTCGGGGCCAGTATTTACAAAAGAAACTCTGCCGAAATTTTTAGAAAAGACTTTACCTTTTAAAAATGCACCTTCGGCTTAGTTATTTAAAAACCTCGACTTCAAACAAATTTTCCTTCACTTCTTTAAACCAGTTTTCTTTACTCACTCTTAAAATGGTTTTAGATTTCTGGGCTTTGGCTTACTTGGATCAGATGGAGTCCTATAGATTTCATATGGTTCAAGGGCCAGTCACGTGCTCTTTCGGGTCGTGACAAAGTTGGTATCAGAGCGCTAGGTTGACCTTGGTTCGAGTCTAAGTTTGACTATGTGGAGCCTAGGGCGTTTTTATATATACGGAACTTAGGCTTGACCTTACGGAACTTAGACTTAGTCCAGGGGGTATTAGACCCGAACTTTCGTCGTATAGGATGACCCTTGGTTGATGGAATAGATGACTAAAGTAGAGTGACGTACCGTTGGTATGTTCCGCGGCATACTTACGACACGCCACTCCGCTTAAGGAACCTTAGGATGTACATATTTTCGAGATCAGTGATTCTCTTTATATCCATGATTATACATCCATTTGAGATCCCCGATTCTATTAGTCCATGATCATACCTTCATTGATGCTGTTCCTTCTTATGATCATGTATCCACTCTGGATCTGTTGTTTCCTTTCTTGCCATTGATCTGCTCTCTTCGATACTCGATTGAGGTTCCTGTCGCCATGTTTGAGCACAGTTTGGGCTGCTGCTAGGGTTACGGTCAGTGCGAGCTCGTCTGGTACGAGGGCTGACCATTGTGTTTTCTGGTGACATGGGAACGTCTCGAGTTAGTATTGGTGATTGTGACCTCTAGTGGAGGCGAGTGCTTGGTTTTGCATCGGATGATCGGACCATTGTTAGAGCTGCCAGTTGAGAGAGGACTGTTGATGTACAGCATACCTCAGAGATTATGGTGTCGCCTACCGTGCAGACAGATGGACCCGCTGTTGCTGAGATTGACAGGATGTCGCTTCCGGAGCTTACGAGCTGAGATTGTCGGAGCTTCCAGGCAGATGTGTGGCAGATGATAGCTAGTCTACTCGATTTGAGAGACGAAGGTGATTCGTCCGATTTATGCGCCGGAGCGGGCCCAGTTGAGTTGAAGATTTCCAGTGTGGAGAGTCTTACTCAGATCTAGAGCAGACCGATTCAGAGATGACCGCCAATGTATCGCCTTTCCTGGAGGATTGAGGCGCTGTTCGGCGTACAGGTGAATGATCCAGTTGTTGCTGCAAATGAGGAGATATCACCCAGATGGTTGGAACTACTGCAGCATGAGCTTATACTAAGAGATATGATGGACGGTCGCTAGTCACCTGAGGACTAATGACTAGGGCATGTGGTTCGTTCGGTTACCGATGCGAGGTCATCAGATAGATTGTTTCCAGCTAGAGACGACTTCGCGCAGATTCGTTGAGAGTCGATAGAGACGATCGAATGTCAGGAGCCCATTTTCCAAGTTTAAAGTATACGGAAAGACATGCAGATGATTCTATGGACCCTCTAGAAGAATGAAACCCTAACTCGACTTAATGACCGTGTGAAAGCCTTTGAACCTTAGGGTTTGCGGCAGTTCCGCGGCGCCATTAGTGAGGCTTGGGTTTGCCCTTCTACGGCTGGACCACCGACGCTGAGGCATGTACTCGATACTATTAAACTGTACTCGAGATGTTGATCTCTTGGGGGATTATAAGGTTCTGACGAGTCGATTGAATGTTTCGACATCATTCGGATATCATGTGATGGGATGCATTGCTTGGGAGACTCCAGATACGAGTATAGCCGTTGGAGCATAGTCCATGCAGCCACGATGAGACGAGTCCGAATCAGTCGACATTGAAGCAGAGTGAAGAAAAGAGTTCGCAAGAGATTTCGACGAGATGACGTCCCACTCCGCTGACATTAAAGATGTGATACGCACCCAGAGGCGTTGTATATGGATACAACTTCCAGAAAGAAGAGCGATAAGTATGTAGCCGTTCCGGAATAAGAATTTGCTTCAGCAATGGATGATGACTTCCGGGCAATTCGGCAGGAATGAGATTTGGGAGAGGAACCTCGACAGGACCCTTCTGGAAAACGATACGAGAAGACCTAGACCTAGGAGTGGTCATTTTGCGCACCACCTAGCAGGCCAGAGTTCGGCATCTTCGACAGGGTAGTTGATGAGGCTCGGATAAGGAACTTACCCAGATACGTTGCGAATTGATCAGGGATGGACGAGTATTGAGTATTCCTCCGACGTTTGGGACGTGTTCCCGAGGACCTGTTCGGCCGGACATCTTCTACAGAATGATGAAGTTACAGAGTACGCGATTTCGAGTCCATGTGAGAGATTTCGGATTGACCGTGGCCGAGAACAGTGCAGTGCGGAGATAGCATGGCGTGACGTCATATTGGTCGACGATAGCGACAAGTGGAACCAGAGGTTCGTGTGAGACACTGACGAGCTGTCATTACTTTCCGTCGAGACCAGAGATGTGATGTGCTTACAGGGGCGTTCGGATGCGACCAATTTCCGAGAAAATATTGTGCTGAGGACACAGATGTCTATCGAGTGAGAAGAGATTATGCAAGAGAGCTAGCTTCTGTACAGATCGGCATAGGCATGATTGGAAGAGACCCTGAGCAGGATTCCTTCCGGGACATTGCTACAATGATGGTTGCACCCAGGATCAGATGTGTGACGTGCTTTCAGAGAGCCAGAGGCCGACGCCAGTGATATGCTGCCTTACGAGTGGTCGTGAGGATTGACCGAGAGATGACCAGAGAAGTGCCAGAACGGAATCGTCCCCGTTAGCACACCTGACAGGGCCGATGAGCCGATTGACTGCGAGATAGGAAATCCGCAAAGAAGATAAGGACCCAGAATCAGAGGACGCCAGACCATGAGTAAGAGGCAAGTAGATATCCCGCGCTGCTAGCAGTGGATGCATCGACTCCTTCTCGACCTTGAAGGAGGAACTACCGAAGACGGTATTTATGATTGTGATTTTGTGATTCGATTATCACGTATCCGTCGTTTTGGATTTCGGTATTTTGGGCATTCTGTTTGCATGATTTAGTTTCGATGACTGAGTTTCATGATATTTGTTTCATGCACCCACTAGATATTTATGTTTGCACATAGTTATTATGTTTGCGATATTGATTGAGATTTCACGCCTATCTTATGCAGTGATTTGATTTACACTTCCGGCATAGTTTTCATGCACCTTCAGTGTTTTGATATACGATTTTGGTGCACGCCAGATGCACTAAATCGGGATTCTTCGTGCATGTCACATGCACCTGATTTTTCTGTCAGGCACACACGTTGCCTACGACAGATGTTTCGTGCACACCAGTTGCACCTAGATGTTGTTTTGTACACCTGTTTGACACATATATGGATTTTGATTCCTTGCGCACCAGACGCATAGGATATTCTTATATATGCATTTTGGGGATTGATTTCTAGTAGCGCAGTACCTTTTTATGATATTCTCTATGTGTTGATGTTTTCGGAGCCCCGACAAAATGGATTATTACTGAAATTGCTTTAGTATTGGGGGTTTAAATTTAAATTCGGGGACCGAATTTCTTTAAGGGGGGTAGATTGTAACATTTCAAAAAGATAAAATATTAATTTTGGGAATTTTTATAATTTAATATTATTTTATTGAATATTTTAATATTTTGGTATTATTAAATACAAATAAATAGGAAAAATGTTAGAAAAATTATGGAAAATTTTAAAATAGGGTAAATTAAAGAATTATGCCATTTCTAAGTTTAATTGACTAGTTATATGCTTAATTAGTGCTAATCGCGATTAAAAAACCGCTAATCGGATTTTTGGCTTTTTGTGCAAAAATGTGCACATATCTTTTGCTACACTTGTGTTACATTTTCTACCATGTTACTTTGGGTTTACTATTGGTGTGAGAAGGATTTGGATTAAAGGATAAAGAAAAAGAAAATGAGAAATAGGTATGGTGAGAAGAGAGGGTAGGTGAGGACTTTTGACTTAAACCTTAGCCTTTCCCTTGGTTTTCCTCTCATTTCCCCCCCTCTTCCTGAGCTGCTGCTGCTGCTCCTGCCATTTATTTCCCCCCCATCATCAAGCCCTCTAATCACCTCAAAAATCACTCCAAAACCCCACCCTCATTTCATTAAAAAGATGCACAAGCTCGAGATCTACGTAATGGACCAAGAAAACATAGATTTTGGCCACTAGGGGCAACTCAAGAATTTTCTTGAGTTGCCAATTGAGGTAATTTCTGGACCATTAGCTTAATTCTAGCATTCCTTATACCCCAATGTTGTTATAGAGTCGATATTGTGTGATATTGTGGACTTGAGGATAACCAAGTTAGGGATTGAGGGAAATTGGTGTTGTATTATGAAATTGAGGTTAGTAGAGGTTATACCATCACCCTAGTGTATGAATTGAAACCCAAAACCTGAAGCTTAAACCATAATACGGATTTTAGAAACCGATATCGGGGAAATTATGGAATCTGTGAAGGTTAATTTGAATCTGCTATCACCCGAGACACCCTAAAATAAAATTGATTGGACAGTAGTATGTGCAGGCACCCAGGAAGATACCACCAAGCCCCAGCTCCCACTTCTTCTTCCCGGCCGCCAATTTCTCCCAATTGGCCGCAAATTGCGGCCTGGGTCCCACCTTCTTGGCTCGTATTGGTTCTGTAGCTCCTACATGTTTATGTTAGACCCCTGGTATATATAGATTTGTATAAAGTGACCTAGGGTGAAATCTGGGACATATTTCCAAAGTTGCTGTTTTGGATTCGTGTTTCCGTATTCCGTATTTTTGATTCTGCAATTGTGGATTTTGTTTTGCCTCGACTATTTGGCATTTATACGACGATATAGAGAATTTATTGATGGTTTTGAAGGCGTGCCATAGGTTCTCACCTATAGGCCCCTTATCGTATCATTTTGGATTTCATGTGCCGTTTTAGCTTGGATTTGGTTTTAATGCGCATATACGACACTTTGATGTGTAGGTACTCATGAAGATTTCGGGACGACAAGCAAATGCGTGGTTATGTCCGCAAATGATGATGCAAGGTGAGTAGATTATATCTACTGGGGGAAGCCGGGTGGATGGCGTATAGCACCCCCGCAGTCCGTAGTTGTTATTATATATGTTAGTTAGGTGTATTATGGATAGTGTAGGGTTAGAAGTGACTAGTGTAGTTCATAGTCGCGAACCCTAGAATAGGATTTCACCTACACGCACACCCTTGCATATTACCTATACTTACACGGTGTTAATGATGATATTGGATGACTTTGGAGATGAGTCGATGATTTTGGACTTTGTGCCGCGAGATCGGTGATGTGGTATGATTCGTATTTGGGATACGAAATGTGATTCTTGCGGGTTTGGGATGTGTGTTTACCCCCGCATTCATACTTTGTAGTTGGTATCAGTTGTACTAGACTTAGATCACTACCCCAGCTTATGTGATATGATATGATGATAGTGATACTTGAAGTGTGATGAGATAGTGTGATATTGACCCGTACCCAGCTATTGGGATGCCGTACGACGATTTACCGTATGAGCTTTACATTGATGATAGATCCGCATTCATGACTTGAGGATGTCATATGATATACTGTATCGTACGCGATACTATTGAGGCGGAATCACCGACTATTATATCTATATATATATCGACTCAGATGTTAGGCGGTTTCCTTATCTGTAGCTCAGCTTGTTAGTTCAGCTGTATAGTTTAGTGTAGTTGTTAGATTAGACTCCTACCTATTTCAAAACTAGCGGGTCGTGGGTATTTTAAAAGACAAGTCAAGGGATCTACGGACATTTCAAAAAGGCGTATCTTTTCATAAAAACACCGTAGCCCCTATTTTCAAAACCCCATGATTCGTGATATTTCAAAAGGCACCATTTGTAGGACTTATATTAGATTAATGCAGATTAGTTATAGTTGCGTCTAGATTCAGCTCCCACTCTTTTTGTGGTTCGCTTTGCATCGCATTCTTATATTATGTTTCATACTCCATTATTGATATCATGCTGTTAGGACACCAGCACCATTACCGATGTTGCGTATGTACCACGTACACTTACTTGCCGGCTCACACACATCTTCATCGGTAATTGCCATGTCACGTACACCTTAGAAAATACTATTGCTTGTCATAACCTATTAGCTAATAGTTTAGACATTGTAGTTATTACCTGCTACTTCATGCATACTGTTATTCATTGTTATGCCGCATTCATGGATTCTCATGCATATATTCACTATTTTACGTGTTACTGAGGTTTTGGATTTGGATTTCCGTGAGATTTTCTGGATTTGGAGGAAAACCGCAAAAACACAGATAAACATTTTCTCTCTTTTAAAATAAAAAGTGCGGTTTTTCCATGAGGTATGAGTCGTCCACCATGAGTTTGCTGATGGATTTGGAAACCCGATTCGAGGAGACGGATGAACCGTTTCGGGTACATGGTGGACCCGGTGCGGTACCCCGGGGCAAGATGAATGTGGTGATGACGTTGAGCCTGGCAGGGGAGCACTACCGACCGGTGATTTTACCTGACGCGTCGGATATCCGGAGGATACCATCGTGGTCTTGAGATTGATGGTAGGGGCCGGTCTGGACTGACGGCGCCCTAGATTTTTTGATTGGGATACAGAGATATCGGGATATTTGGATTACGTTTTGTGCCGATGTTAGGCACTGTTTTATGCTGATTTCATTATGATACCTCATTTTAAAAATACAAAGGAAATCTCACTAAAGTATGAAAACAGTTTCTTCATTTACATGTATTATGTTCTCATGCATTTATACCTCATTCTTATGTTATATTGCTACCTGAGGCACTGACACAGGCACAGGAGATTACACTCGGGTTAGATATTTACCCTAGCCTTGTTATAGGCTGCATGTTTTATATTGAGGATTTTGTACTGATCGTTTTGACCTAGGATTATGTCTTGCGTTCGGTTTCTGCTTGTAGTTATTCTCTATTCACGAGTTGGCAACTCACCCCCGTTGTGCCACAGTTCTTGCAGGTTTTGCCGTACAGGTTCCTTTGCGGCATTTCTGGCACATTGCTTCCTTGAGGGTGAATTGCATTTGGTAGGTGGTTTCTTTTGCATCAAGAACCACCATTGTACTTATATTATTCTTTGTATCTAGAATTTCCATCAACCAAATTTGTATATTGTTTCAGACTCAGACTTTAGTGATGTATTATTTGGCCTTAGAGTCGCGCTTAGTAGTATTGCGGTTTTCATGCTTACTGTGTTTCTTTTGGATTTGATCCTCGCCTTTCGGCATTGTATATTATTGCATGTGTGGTTGTGACCGTCAATTGACGAAGAGCTAGCTCCCGCTTGGGGATGCCTTTTATCATTGTATATATGTTATGCTTGTTGTACCCCGTTCGGGGCCAGTATTTACAAAAGAAACTCTGCCGAAATTTTTAGAAAAGACTTTACCTTTTAAAAATGCACCTTCGGCTTAGTTATTTAAAAACCTCGACTTCAAACATATTTTCCTTCACTTCTTTAAACCGGTTTTCTTTACTTACTCTTAAAATGGTTTTAGATTTCTGGGCTTTGGCTTACTTGGATCAGATGGAGTCCTATAGATTTCATATGGTTCAAGGGCCAGTCACATGCTCTTTCTGGTCGTGACAGCACTCATGTCACCAGAGAACTGCTATCTGACGCTAGGTATAATACCAACTAGTCAGTTCTCGGCGAGTCCTGTCCGGTGCACTCACACCCAGTGAGCACCTGTATACAATCTTAGGTGTACCTCGCCAATGGTTGCGGGACCAATCCATCGCCCCTCGTCAGGGTCTAAATATGTATACACTAGTCTACTCTGGAGTAACGATGCCCAGTCTCGATACTCCTACAACTAGGGATGCTTTTAAGGATGTGCCTTTTGACTACCATGCTCCCACAAGTATGATCGCCATCACAACGTAGGTAGTCAGGTAAATATCCTACGGGCTTTATCAACATGTATATGAAATACAACGTAAAATACATCACATGTTAAGATAAAGTCAAACAAAATAGCATACTATCATATCTAGAAGATTGTCATGTGCATATATATCCCTAACATCCTATACAATGAAGGCCTTTAGGGCATACATATCCAACAATCTCCCACTTGCACTAAGGCCTGTAATTGGCGCAATGAGTACCCATTGTCTGCACTAGACCCAGTAGCTGGCGTACCGCATACCCAACATCTCGAGCAGTCTCTCGAACTGGATTTGAGGGATGGCCTTGGTGAATGGATCTGCCGTGTTGTCTTTTGTGTCCACTCTCCGTACCTCGATCTCCTGGCGATCCACGATCTCCCTGATCAGGTGATACCGTCTCAAAATATGTCTAGATTTCTGATGGGACCGTGGTTTCTTTGCCAAAGCCATGGCTCCGTTGTTATCGCAATACAAAGGTGTTGGATTAGCAATGGATGGAACCACCTGAAGTTTTGAAACGAACTTCCTGATCTAGACTGCCTCTTTTGTGGCATCGCTCGCAGCGATATACTCAGCCTCCATCGTCGAGTCTGCTACGGTATCCTATTTAGAGCTCTTCCAACAGACCGCCCCTCCATTGAGAGTGAACACATAACCCGAGACAGATTTAGAGTCATCCTTGTCACCTTGGAAGCCAGAGTCCGTAAAACCTCGATCTGGAGGTCCCCATTACCGTACACCATGAACATCTCTTTAGTCCTTCTCAGGTACTTAAGAATGTTCTTAACTGCTATCCAATGTTTCTCACCTGGGTCAGACTGATACCTGCTTACCACGCCGAGTGCGTAAGCTACATCTGGTCTGGTACATAACATCGCATACATTATTGACCCTACCGCCGAAGCGTAGGGTACTATGCTCATGCGAGCCTTCTCCTCATCAGTCTTGGGAGACATGTCTTTGGAGAGGGTGATTCCGTGACAAGCGGGCAAATTGCCACGCTTAGAATCTTCCATACTAGACCTCTTTAGTACGGTGTCTATGTACCTTGACTGTGAAAGTCCCAACATTGTTTTAGATCTGTCACGATAGATCTTAATCCCCAGAATGTACGAGGCATCCTCTAGGTCTTTCATAGAGAACTTATGTGACAAGAATAGGTTAGCCGATTGTAGCATAGGAATGTCATTTCCTATCAAGAGAATGTCATCAACGTATAAAACGAGGAATACCACAGCTCTCCCTACAATCTTTTTATAAATACAAGGTTCGTCTATATTTTTGATAAAGTCAAATTCGCTGACCGTCTCATCAAAGCAGATGTTCCAACTCCGCGATACCTGCTTTAATCCATAAATGGATTTAAGCAACTTGCACACTTTTCCACTGCTCCCACTGTCTATAAAGCCCTCTGGTTGATCCATGAAAACACACTTTTCTAAACTTCCATTTAGAAAGGCGGTTTTAACATCCATCTGCCAGATCTCATAGTCATGGAAGGCAGCAATGGAAAGTAGGATCCGAATAGATTTAAGCATAGCTACTGGTGAAAAAGTTTCGTCATAATCCAATCCTGGTCTTTAACGAAAACCTTTAGCAACAAGTCTAGCTTTGTAGGTTTATACCTGACCATCTACACCAATCTTCTTTTTGAAAATCCATTTGCACCCTATGGGTTTTACCCCAGTAGGAGCAAAATCTGAAGTCCAAACTTTGTTTGTGTACATGGATTCTATCTCGGTTCGCATAGCATCCAACCACTTCACCGAGTCTTTACTCATGATGGCTTGCTGAAAACTAGTGGGCTTATCATCGTCGATGATGCAATCTTCTTAATCCCGGTCTACGAGAAAACCGTTGTGTCTCTCGGGCGGATGAGATAGCCTACTAGATCTGCGGAGTGGCGTGGGTATGTCCTGTTCCATTGAAATCTCAGGTTCTACTAAGTTTTCAGTAATAGTCTGAGATTCTAGAATTTCTTCCAGCTCCATCGCGCTCCCACTTATCTCTTTTTCAAGAAATTGAGATTCCATGAAGCGGGCATGATGAGAAACAAAGATCTTTTGTTCCTCAGCATGATAGAAACAATACCCCCTAGAATTCTTGGGGTATCCCACAAACTTACACAGTACTGAACGTGCCTCAAGTTTGTCCGGATGAACCATTTTGACAAAGGAAGGACAACCCCATATCTTTAAATACTTAAGACAGGTTTTTTCCCACTCCACATTTCATATGGAGTGGCAGGCACAGACTTAGTTGGAACCTTGTTCAATAGGTATGCAGCAGATTCTAGTGCATAACCCCAGAAGGAGGGCAATAACTCAGCATTACTCATCATGGAACGCACCATATCAAGTAAGGTGCGATTCCGTCTTTCTGATACACCGTTGTGTTGTGGTGTGTATGGAGGAGTAAGCTGAGAGAGAATTCCATTCCCTTTTAGGTATTCCAGGAACTCGGCGCTTAAGTATTCTCCGCCCCTATCGGAACAGAGCATCTTAATACTTTTGTCGGTTTGCTTTTTCGCTTCATTCTTATACTCTTGAAATTTCTCAAAGGCTTCGGATTTCATTAAGAATACATGTCTATACCTAGAGAAATCATATGTGAAAGTAATGAAGTAGGAATAGCCACTTCGTGCATGTGTAGACATTGGCCCACACACGTCGCTGTGTATGAGTCCCAGGAGCTCAGTGGCTCTTTCTCCGTGTCCAGTGAACGGAGTCTTTGTCATCTTTCCTATGATGCATGATTGATAAGTTGCATATGATTGATACTCAAACGGATCTAAGTATCCTTCTTTATATAACTTAGTCAGTCGTGTTTCATTGATATGACCGAGTCTACAATGCCATAGAAAAGCTTGGTTTGATTCTGGAGCTTTTCTTTTTAGTGTGTTTTGGACGTTGAAAACTTGATGTTGACTGAGAATGTATATTCCGTTGCTTAGTGTACTCGACCCAACCATTTCATGATTCAGGTGAATGTTAATAACATTGCTTATAAGTGCAAAATTATATCCTTCATTTGATAATAAAGATACTGATATAATATTACACACCATACTGGGTACACAAAAACAATTATGTAACAACAAAATATGTCCACTCGCCAATCCAAGGTGATATTCCCCTACTGCAACTGTGTCCACACTAGCTCCGTTGCCAACCCTGAGGTCATATCACCTTTCCTCAAAACTCTACGGCTTCTCAACACCTGCAAAGAATTACAGATGTGAGATCCTGATCCGGTATCCAATACCCAGAAAGTAGAGTTTATAGAAAAGCAGTTTTCAATCATGAACACACCTGAAGTTAAAGCCACAACCTGCTTTGTGTCCTGGTTCTTGGTGTTAGTGTATATGCCCTAGAGGCCATTACTGTATCATACTAGCTTGTATATTACTTAATGGAAGCTTGGGATATTCACAGTTGTATAGACAATCTTGCTCAAAATGGTAGTATGCTACTTGGTTTGTCTCTACTTCAATATGTGCATGTGTTTCTTTTAGCATATCGCTTATATACATATTAGTAGAGCCCTTAGGATCTTTGCTTGATTACCAGCGTTGTGATGGCAGTCATACTCGTGGGGGCTGGGTAATCCATAAGCACATCCTTATACAGGTCCCTAGTCGTAGGACTATCGAGACAGGGCATCGATACTCCGGAGTAGACTAGGGTATACGCTTCTCATCCCAGCGGGGGAGACGGTCTGTCCCACAGCCGTCAGTACGTCGTACTTGAGATAGTATGTGGGTGCTCGTTAGGTTACGAGTACACTGGACATGACTCGTCGGGAACTGTTGGTTGGTATTATACCTATCGTCAGTTATCAGTTCCCAGGTGACATGAGTACAGCTTAGTCCGCTGACTTGACACTGTCACTTCGCCTCGAGTGTGTTCCCACTGTACTTAGATTACTACCCTACCACGGCTCAAAGGAGTCGTGCAAACAGGTAGTAGTTGGGTGCAGTCCCGAAGCACTTGGAGGCAGTGACGGTTAGACAGGATTCGTCTCTTCCGGTATTGGGGGTTGACATCGCGCTGTGTCTAGGAGAGCCATTACACGAGTAGTCCCTGGCCAGGGCAAGCGAGATATACTGGTAGGTTTTCAGTATTATCTCAGGGTGTTCTGAGCTACACTCCGACATGACTTGTACCGCTATTAGGGGACTGACGTTCGCCACCCCTAGGCCCGCCATGCGATGTATCAGACGAACAGACCGGACTGTATGGAGATTGTCACATACAGGATCAGTAGGAGTTCGGATGGGTTTACCTCATCGGCCTTCTTATCGACATCTACCTGAGGACCGTTACGTACAGCTAGTGCCGCTTGCGGTCTGTGGTTAAAACTACTGCCAGCATAGTGTCGAGTCTTTAGAGTCCCACACTGAGAGTTTCCCTGCACTGAGCGAAACGTGTAGAGGCCGTATGGTTTTACGGCAGGGCTGCGATCACTTACGTGCACTCGTGTGCGTATGCTGTTGGGGCAGGCAATACTAGTGGGCTTTGGTTTAAGCCGGATCCTAGTATTGCACGGATGGATTTGTTTTGTCTTCTGTGCATTCGCATTCTACGGAATGCGGATGCGGGTGTGTATGCACAGTTTTGAGGAGCGATAAAGGAGGAGGTGCCCCATTAGGGTTTTGGCAGTTGGTTCGGCCAAAACCGTTATGTGGCAGGCTCATTAGGGTTTTGATAATTCGTTCGGTCAAAACCATTATGAGCCGGAGACATTGTTTACTAATCCTTTTAGTGATAGTTTAGTGATGGCTAATTGCATTGACCATTTGACCACCATGACCTCTCTTGACTTTGTTGACTCATTGACCGGAGTTGACCATTGACCTTCATGAGAGGTCTACACTCTTCTTTGGATTTTCTTTTTCTTTTTGATTATGAAAATGGTCAATTCAATGTAGCATCAACTTTATCATGATAGGATTTGTAATGATGTTGTTTTACTATTATTGCAACCATGGTCTCCTTTTTCTTTTATGATGAGATTCATTTTCTTATGCTCATTCTCCCTCTTAGAAAAGAAAAGGAGAAAGAGCTCCATGGTTGCAAAACTCTCCTTCTTCTTCCTTCTCTTGATTTCTTCTTTTGATCTCATGTGTTGAGAGAAAAAAGATCCCACAAAGACAAACACTTCCATATATCTCTACTACACAACCTAGGGCATCTAGACTAGCGATCTCGTTGCCCTAGTTGCCTCGGCTTGAAGTGGAGCTCGGTGTACATCTCTCGGGTGGATCGTCTTCGACTCAAGAAGGCCGCGGAGGTGACCAAGATCCGGATCGTTCCTTGGAGCTTGGATGGATGATTGTCAGAGTACGTGCGTGTTCAAGTTTAGTTTTAAATACCGCAATCAAGACGGTTTCGCTTGTAGCTAGCCGGTTGAGTACGGGTCGTCCGCAGGGAGATGGGAGTGTTTTTCTATGTGTTTTAACGAGTTAAGTCCGAGAGTTCAGAGTTGTTTGTGATTATCTAAGTGTTAAGTTGATATTTAAAGAGAGCTTGTTAGGGTTAGGATTAGGTTAGTTTGAGTTAGGAGTCTCCACATCTTTCGTTGCCCCTCTTAATATCGGTGTTACGGTAATCGGCAACAACGGGGATTAGCACGACTAGGAAGGAACTTGCGAGTATAAGCTAGGCTTTCCAACTCATAAGTCCTTCCTTTTGGTGCTTGTCCGTCCGTTCTTGGCTCTTAGCCATAACCTCCGGTTAATTCAACCACAACCGGTCTCACTACGGAATCACCGCTATCATGTAGGATAGGGTGCCGTAAGGAGCGGATTGTGGTTCAATTAACGGGAGTCGATTTAAGCTGTTGGGCAAGGAAAGAGTGAGAGAGATTTCCTTCTCTCAAACTTCCCTTATCCTACCCTAACAAGTATGAACTACTCACACATCATGATACGGAAAAATAAAACAAAACAAAAGAGGAAGATAGAAAGAAGGAGATTAGAAGAATACGACTAGCTATTTGCGACCTCACCTTGGCGAGGATCGAGCGTAAGCATCATTGTCGAATTAAGGATAAAGAAAAAGAGAGAAGAAAGAAACAACAAGAAAATAACAACAACTACTTAACGAATTAAAATTACAACAATTAACAAGATAAAGAGACAAGCATGATAATAAATGGTTCTTCTTTATTCATCACTCTTCACTCACAAGCTTACTACAAGTTTAATGGAGAAGAGGTGAGAAGAGAAAGAAGAAACACACTAAACTTAGCAAAATGAAAATACAAGAATGGACCCTTTCCTTCTCAAAGTTCTGGGCTATTTATAGGCTGGAGAATGGAAACCTAGGGCAACCACCAGAACAAAAACGAAAAGACCAAAATACCCCCAAAATCCCTGAGCATGCGGCGCCAGTACGGCCGTGGATCCGCGGCCTAGACCCCCCTTTGGCCGCGGATCCGCGACCCTTTGGAGGAGTTGGGGCTTCTGCTTTTTTGGGTTTTCCTGGTTTGCTGTGTACATTATTCTGGCATATGTATTTTCTCAATTTGGCTCAACGATTTTTCCAGAATTTCTGTTGAGGGAAAGGTGGACTTTTTGTCAAGATTTTGTCATGATTGCCTCGAGCTCCGCGTAGATTTCTTGGATCTTGTGCTACCATTGAGCCTTGTGCATTGATTTGACATTTTGTCTTCCTACTGGTATCTGGCAACATACGGATGAAGGGCGGAGACCGTGTTTTATCTGTGGTTGGCAGGAACCCGGATTTTTTCGTGTTTTCCATGAATTTCACCGTTTTAGAACCGAGAACCTGTATCCTGCAATTGACTAGCAAACACGGCTCAAGAGTATCTACGGATATGCAATGTGATAAAAATTGGGCGGTATGAAAATGCAAAAATCTGATATGAACAAATACCACCAAACTTATCATTTGCTCATCCCGAGCAAAGCCCATTTATTCACAAAAAATTTCCTAACCTCACTTTCGCAGGGAACGCGATTGCACTGAGCATGTGCAACAAGCCGTTAAACCTCTAGGTGTCCCTAGTAGGAGGAGTGTTGTCTCCTGAGGGTTTTCAGCGGATACTACCCACAAAATCCGGTCAAGTTGGTTTTGTAAAATAACTAAGCTTCAGACCCTAAAGTTTTGTTTTTAGAAAATAACAATTCTATAATCCTAAGTCTAGACCATCGAACCTTTATTTTTCACACCTCGCTTCTTATTTAACTACAGATTTTATATGTCTTTACGTGCAGTGCAAATAGTGTCGTTAAGTTCCCGAAAGATCGAATAAAGTCATCATGTCGCACAATAAAGCCCAGATAACAATTTAAAAAGGATCACATAAGTTTTATAAAGAGTTAAGCATTTTTCAAGTTTCGTTTTCCAGTAAGGTTTCAACTTCAGAATTTCTATCTTCCATAACAGGAAACTAAGTCGTATTTTTCACTCCACCTTTTTCTTGTTTTCATTTCATACACACCTCTGTGAACGTGCAATAGTCTTTATCATAGAATAAAACCTTCATATTTCCGCTAAAATTTTTATAAAAGCCTGTCTTTTATCAAGATTATTCTCACACAAAGAACCGTTAGGAATTTTAACTCGGAGAGAACACTTGCTTGACTTTGTTTTAAAACTGGACTTTCTAGGCTTCTTAGCGAGCTTTGGGCCAATGCACCCAAACCAGTTGATTTTAGGGCATTAGGTGTAGAAACACCCCAGCGGACTTAATTACTCAAGTTACCTAGGTCCAAAAACAAAAGACAGTTTGGCGTGAAAATCAGATGATTTAATACGAACGGAGATATAACCGGCAGTTCAATTATTTTTTTTGGATAAAAGACATGTTTAGTGGGTTTGGTGTGTAATCATTCCAATCAAGTTTCAGATGGGTTATTTTTCAGACTTAGCTCCAATTACGGCATCAATAACATTCCTTCATATTCGCTTTACTTCATAAACTATTCTTGACATTACTTATTTCAGAACAAACATATTTGATCCTCAGAAAATCATTTATCTGTTTAAAAGTTTAAACATGAAAGACTTGTCATCTAATTCCCAAAATCTTACGATACGTGTAGTGTGATGTAAAGACGTATATCAGCTATAGTTAACTTCAAAGGAGAGTTATCTTTCAGGTTTTCAAAATCCAAACATAAGATTTAGTTATTCCTATTTTTTCAAACAAAAACCGTCGAATGTTGAATCAGAGTTCTTCCACAAGCTAACTTGACAAAAAGGTTTTTATATTTTTTAGAAAATTTTCAAATTTTTATGGATTTTATGGATATTAATATGCATATGCAAAATATACATATGAATGCGAAGGTAAGAAATGCGTACCGAGCGTACCCCCAAACTTAAACTGGACAGTGTCCTCACTGTCGTTGCATGAAGAGATTATTTGAATGGTCAAAATTGTCGGTTAGCGATACACAAATTTTTATTTGTTTTTGTTTTTTAAAGAAAAGAAAAAGAATATACACAAATATATACAAAATGGTTTGTACATACCCCCAAACTTATTTGGAACAGTGTCCGCTGTTCTTGGCTGGATAACCGAAGTTTGGAGGTAGGCAGAGGAAGATTAGGCAGGGTAAATCGGCTCCTGTAAGAACATGAGCTCCTCTGTTGGTTCGGCGCTAAGGTACGGTTTGCATCGGTGTCCATTTACCTTGAAGAGTGAACCGTCCTTTGGATTTTCCAAATCCAGAGCGCCCTGCGGATACACATTCCGCACAAAATACGGCCCTTTCCAGCGAGATCTGAGCTTTCCTGGATGGAAGTGAAGTCGGGTGTCGTAAAGCAGTACCTGCTGACCAGGTACGAAGGGTTTGCGCAAAAGGTGTTTATCGTGAAACACCTTCGTTCGATTCTTAACGACAACCGCGTTGTCGTAAGCCTCATCCCTAAGCTCGTTCAGTTCGTTCAACTGCAGCTTCCGATGGCTGCCCGCATCCTCGATAGACAGATTCAGCTCCTTTATCGCCCAAAATGCGCGATGCTCTATTTCGACAGGAAGGTGGCAGGCTTTTCCGTACACAAGCCGATAGGGAGACATGCCAAGGTCGGTCTTATAAGCGGTTCTAAATGCCCAAAGGGCATCAGTGAGTTTCAGAGACCAATCCTTACGGTTCTTGGAAACCGTCTTCTCCAGTATCTGCTTGATTTGCCGATTTGAAACTTCGGCCTGCCCGCAGGTTTGGGGGTGGTAGGGCGTAGAAAGCTTATGATTAATGGAGTATTTCCGCATCAAGGCCTCGAAAGTCCTATTGCAGAAATGACTTCCATTGTCGCTAATGATCGCTCGGGGGTGCCCAAACCGTGAGAAAATGTTTTCTTTAAGGAATCTAACGACAACCTTGTTGTCATTAGTCCGGCTGGGCACAGCCTCGACCCATTTAGAGACGTAATCAACAGCTAGAAGGATGTACAAGTTCCCGAAAGAGCTGGGAAACGGCCCCATGAAGTCTATCCCCCAAACATCGAAAATCTCCACAACCAAGATCGGTTGGAGCGGCATCTCGTTCCTCCGGGATATCCGGCCCATGTGTTGGCACCGGGAGCAAGTCTTGCAATAGTCGTGAGCGTCTTTGAAAAGTTGTGGCCAGTAGAAACCACATTGCAAGATCTTCTCAGCTGTCTTTCTGGGCCCAAAATGCCCGCCACACGCTTGATCGTGGCAAAATGACAGCACACTCTTGAATTCCTCATCAGGGACACACCGACGAATAATCTGGTCGGGACAGTACTTGAACAAGTAGGGTTCGTCCCAGTAAAAGTGTTTTACTTGGGATAAGAAGCGAAGTCTGTCCCGACTCGACCATTCGGTCGGTAGTAATCCCGTGGCCAAATAGTTCACAATATCTGCGAACCAGGATTCGCACGATACTGTCAAGAGTTGTTCATCCGGGAAAACGTCGTTGATCGGAATTGGAAGCGAAGGCGAAGAAGGAAGTCGTGAGAGATGGTCGGCAACTACGTTTTCACATCCTCGTTTGTCCTTAATGACAAGGTCAAACTCTTGAAGCAAGAGGATCCAACGTATTAACCGAGACTTGGCATCTTTCTTCGCAAAAAGATGGCGCAGAGCTGAATGGTCCGTGTAGACAATGACTGGAGAGCCGATGAGGTAGGGCCTGAACTTTTCTAAAGTAAATACAACAGCTAAGAATTCCTTCTCAGTTGTTGTATAGTTAAGTTGGGCGTCGTTCAGGGTCCGGCTCGCGTAATAGATTACGTGCGGCATCTTGTTGATGTGCTGTCCAAGGACAGCACCGATGGCAAAGTCGGATGCATCGCACATAATCTCGAATGGGTGCGTCCAGTCAGGTGAAGAAAGAACGGGAGCAGAAGTGAGTGAGCGTTTCAGTGACTCGAATGCAGTCACACAGCTCGAATTGAAGTCGAAAGGCGTGTCCTTGGCCAGCAAAAGCGTCAAGGGCCTAGCAATCTTGCTAAAGTCCTTGATAAACCGTCTATAGAAACCGGCATGGCCAAGGAAGGCTCGGATATCTCTGACGCATCGGGGAGGAGGCAGATTGGAAATGACCTCAATCTTTGCTTTGTCAACCTCTATGCCATTTTGCGAGATGATATGTCCTAAGACAATACCTTCGCGCACCATGAAGTGGCATTTCTCCCAGTTCAAAGTGAGATTCTTGTCCTTACATCGGGTAAGGACAACGTCAAGATGCAGCAAACACTCGTCAAAGGAGTCGCCGAAGATGGAGAAGTCATCCATGAAAATCTCCAGAAATTTTTCCACCATGTCAGAGAAAATTCCCATCATACACCGCTGGAAGGTAGCGGGCGCATTGCATAACCCAAAGGGCATGCGTCGATATGCAAACGTGCCGAAAGGACAAGTGAAAGTGGTCTTGTCCTGGTCTTTTTCGGCGATGGGAATTTGATTATAGCCGGAGTAGCCATCAAGAAAGCAGTAGTACTCGTGTCCGGCCAATCGTTCAAGCATCTGGTCAATGAAAGGTAGCGGAAAGTGGTCTTTCCGTGTTGCGGCGTTGAGTTTTCTGTAATCAATGCAAACTCGCCACCTAGTTTGGGTGCGAGTAGGGATTAACTCATTCGCCTCGTTGGTTATGACCGTGATGCCCGACTTCTTGGGGATAACATGAATGGGGCTAACCCACTGGCTATCAGAGATAGGGTAAATGATACCACTATCTAGACATTTGACGATCTCCTTCTTCACAGCCTCCTTCATGACTGGATTAAGACGTCTTTGTGGATCCCGGGCTGGTTTGGCATCATCCATCAGATGAATGTGATGCTCAACGATGAGGGGACTAATCCCCTTGATGTCCGCCATGGACTAGCCAAAAGCTTGCCTGTTGCTGTGCAAGACCGCGAGAAGGGCTTTCTCTTGCTCGGGAGCTAGAGAAGCCGAGATGATGACAGGGAGGGTCTCGTTCTCACCTAAGTAAGCGTACTTAAGGTGAGACGGCAAAGGCTTGAGTTCGAGCGTTGGAGGTGAAACGATGGAGGGCAAGATTGGTGCAAAGGTCTCGAACTCAAAGGACTCCAGCAAAGGTTCAAAATGAGTGTAGGCAACCGAGTTGGATGGTTCAGGTAACTCATCCGGAAAGTCGAAGGATTCAAACTCGGGTTGTGCGCAGCTAAGATCGTTCGAAAACGTGAAACACTCGTAGTCGTTGTCGGGCGCAGAAACAGCAGCAGGTTCGAAGAGAAACGCACTAGTGGCGTCAAGATTATCGTGTTCAAACAGAAACTCCTCGAATTCACACTCTTCGGGGGTGATCTCCTGGATCGAGCAGACGTCCAGTATATGAGCATTAGGTTCGGCGGGTTGATTCCCCAACCTAAAAATGTTGAGTTCAATCGTCATATTTCCAAAAGAGAGGTTCATTGAACCGTTGCGACAATTGATCACAGCATTTGAGGTTGCGAGAAATGGGCGACCGAGTATCACCGGAATTTGATTCCGGGGGTTAGCTACAGGCTGTGTGTCTAATACAATGAAGTCAACGGGGAATATGAAGTCCCCGACTTTTATTAACACATCCTCTAGCTCACCCCTAGGATGGGTGATCGATCGGTCGGCCATTTGGAGAGTGCAGTGTGTGGGTTTCAACTCTCCGATGCCTAATTGCTCATATACTGAATATGGAAGCAAGTTAACACTGGCACCAAGATCTAATAGTGCGCGGTTGATGTTCTTATCCCCAATGGTAATTGAAATCGTAGGACAGCCAGGGTCCTTCCGTTTTTGTGGTAAAGATTGGGTAAGGGCATCACTCACAGTACTAGCCAAGAAAACTTTCTTGGGTACCAGAGACTTCCTCTTTTTCGTGCACAAGTCCTTTAAGATTTTCGCGTAAGACGGGACTTGTTGGACAGCATCTAAAAGAGGAATGTTAATGTTAACTTGCTTAAATAACTCCAGAATCTTCTCCATTTGAGGATTTTGTTTATTAGATCTCAACCGGTTTGGAAATGGAACATTTTGAAAATTAGTTGAGTCTAATGCTGGAGGAGGAGATTGTAGAGTTGGAACGGATCCCAGAATAGGTGTTTTCGTGGAGTGAGAAGTGGGTCCGTTCAGAGAAGAAGAGGAAGGAGAGCCTTGTGAAGAACGGAGAATAGGCTCAGAAGACGAAGAAGAAGACGGAGAAGAAGAAGAAGAAGCAGCGGCCGGGGTGTCATCGTTGATCCGTTTGCCAATGTTGTTTTGCAGCATCCTCCCCGATCTCAGTGTAGTCACGGCACTCACATTATGGTTTTGTTGTTCAAGAGCAACATGTGCATTATGTGGGTGACCGGGATTTGGAAGTGGCTGGGACGGGAGCTTCCCCTTCTCTCGCTCGCTTAAGGCCGAGTTCAGCTGTGTAATCTGGGACTCGATGGTCTTGATGCTTTGCCCGTGTGCGGCAGTGTGTTGCACTAAAGATTGAATCGAAGACTGGATGTTGGCGGTGGATTGAGTCGATTGTTTAACAAACGCCTCCAGACTTCGCTCGAGCGAGGAAACCTTATCGTTGTTTGACGGAACAAAGTTGTTTGGTGGAAAAGAGTTGTTGGGTGCAAAGTTGTTCGTCTGGTTTTGGAAAGGTTGGGGTTGGAAGGGCTGCTGATATTGATGTTGAGTTTGTTGTAGCGCTTGTTTTTGCGGTGGAGGGGCCCTTTGGAAATTGTTGCCTTGGAATTGATTCTGATTCTGATTCCAGGCGAAATTGGGGTGGTTCCTCCAACCGGGATTGTAGGTGGAAGAGTATGGATCATTCCTCAGTCTTTGCTGGAAGGCAGCATTAACCTGATCCTGTCCTTGCGAGGGTGGATTGTAAGGACACTCTTCGGTCAAGTGGGAAGGATCGGAACATCAAGCGCAGATGGTACGAAGGGGGAGAACAGGGGCAGGAGCAGGAGCAGAGAATTTGCTCTCTATCGCTTCAAGCTTTCTTGTTATTGCAGCCATTTCAGCTTTCACCGCAATAGAGACATCGAGTTGGTGGATTCCTACCCTAGACTGACCGGTAGAAGTGGAGGTAGAAGAAGAAGAAGTCGGTCTGGTGCTCTCCCACTGTAGCGTTTGCTCCGCAAGATCGTCAAAGAACTGCCACGCTTCCTCGTCAGATTTTGATAGGAAGTGGCCCTGACAGATGGTTTCCAGCAACAGCTTTGTTGCTGGGTTCAGTCCCTCGTATAAGGTTTGACAGAGTTGCCATTTCTCTATACCGTGGTGAGGACACTGAACAAGAAGGTCTTTGTACCGGTCAAAGCACTTCCAGAAGGGTTCAGAAGGAAGCTGGGAGAATTGGTTGATTTCATTTCGAATTCTTGCGGTCTTATGATTTGGATAGAATTTTTTCAGAAACGCTTTAACAAACTCGTCCCAGCTGGTGATTGAGTGGGAAGCGGTGCTATACAGCCATTTTTCAGCGAGATCGCATAAAGTGAACGGAATGACCCGTAGACGTATAGCATCGTCCGACAGCTGGGTGGTTTTCATCATGGCACAGACGTTTTGAAATTTATTGATGAAGATATATGCATCTTCAGATTCAAGCCCATGAAAGCGTGGAAGCATGTTGATGAAATGGGGCTTAATTTCAAAGTTGTCCCCATTGGCCGGAGGAAGAGAAAGGCAGGTGGGAAGTGCAGAACGGGTGGGGTAGAAACGATCCTGGAGCGCGATTCGCTGCGGCGCTACAACAGGCGGAGGTGGTGGGAGATTGGTCTCCGTAGGAGGTGGAGCCAATCCAGCGGTGGTCAAAGAGATGTTCGGATTAAATCCCGACATCGCGGAAGAAGAGGTTGGTGAAGGTGAAGGTGAAGGTGAAGATGTACGAACAGAATTCCGGTCAACGTCGGAGTTGGCCGGCAAAGGAAGGGGTGAAAGAGGAGTGGACGGAGTATCGACTTCGGAGTCGATCGCGTAGTTGGTCGCGACTAACGTAACGCGGACTAGACGGGCGCTAGTGTCCCGAGTCCAAGCGGACATACACTAAACGAGTTTAGTATAGTCAAAGCGGAGAAGGTGAAGGTAAGAAAACGTCAATGGAGAAAGGCGATGGGTGGTGGGTGAAAATGGATTTGGCGACAAAAGGCTAGTTTTTATAAAAGTTTTTGATTTTTTTCTTTTTTCTTTTTAGAAAGATTTTTACAGAAATATGTACGGAAATACGGCTTAAGCAATCACAAACAAGATATGTACAATCACACCTAGATCTAGGGTAACCTAGGTCTACTAGACCTGCTCCTGAACTTGATTGTCGAAGTTAAGCAGTGTCGAGAAACGAGCTTAAAAATACACTGATCACGAGGCCAGGTAAGTGCAGAGATAAGGGGAGGTTGTCCAACGCTTTCGCGAAGTTCCTTAATTAAATAACCCTTTCTCTTTCGGCGGTTGCGCCTTTAACACTTTCCTAGACACCCCGTAAACAATATACGGTTAAGCGAGGTTCTAAACACGGTTTATCTTCTCCTAATGAGCGCGAAGTCCTTAGGGCTGAAGTCTAGTATTTTTTTTAATTTACAATGGACAATGCATATGCTTTAGTGATTTTTGGGGTCCTGGGAAGGGTGATGAAATCCCCACCCAATCTGGATTGGTTTCAAGCCCCTTAAGTCCGTATTAAAGAAATGCAAAGCAGTAACAAATCAACTGCAAACAATTTTTATTTTGCGGCGCAAAGAATCCTGCACAAGAACAGTTTATTGGAAGGGGGAGAAGAATTTGCGCAAAGAAGGCTGCAGAAAACACAGTTCAGTGGAGTCAAGAGGAGTGGAGAGAAGAGAGAGACTCACCAGAAAGATTTTGGGGCCCTGAACCACCAAGTGGCCGCGGATCCGCGGCCTAAGCCCTCTATTGCCGCGGATACGCGGCAGGAAGGGGAGCTTGGGACTTAATTTTTTGTGTGGGTGCTGGTATGGGTCTCCTCTGCTTGTCTGGATCTTCTGAATTTTTACTTACTCACTGTACCTGCTCCAGATCTTGACAGTAGACCGTTTGTTCCGTTTTGATCCGTCGCGGTGTAGCCGCGAAATGTGGGTCTATCTTCCCACGTCTTTGGCACTGTACTTGAACTCCGTATTTTCAACGTCTTGGCCACTGAACTCGAACTTTGTATTTTCCTGCACACTTGCACAAAAACTAATCAAGAATAACAAGATGGTTTCTTTTACAAAGTATATTTTTTTGTTTTTGTTTTTTTGGTTGAATTTACAAGTTAACCCGAAATTACACAAGGAAATAAACTACCGTCTCCCCGGCAACGGCGCCATTTGATTGTCAGAGTACGTGCGTGTTCAAGTTTAGTTTTAAATACCGCAATCAAGACGGTTTCGCTTGTAGCTAGCCGGTTGAGTACGGGTCGTCCGCAGGAAGATGGGAGTGTTTTTCTATGTGTTTTAACGAGTTAAGTCCGAGAGTTCAGAGTTGTTTGTGATTATCTAAATGTTAAGTTGATATTTAATGAGAGCTTGTTAGGGTTAGGATTAGGTTAGTTTGAGTTAGGAGTCTCCACATCTTTCGTTGCCCCTCTTAATATCGGTGTTACGGTAATCGGCAACAACGGGGATTAGCACGACTAGGAAGGAACTTGCGAGTATAAGCTAGGCTTTCCAACGCATAAGTCCTTCCTTTTGGTGCTTGTCCGTCCGTTCTTGGCTCTTAGCCATAACCTCCGGTTAATTCAACCACAACCGGTCTCACTACGGAATCACCGCTATCATGTAGGATAGGGTGCCGTAAGGAGCGGATTGTGGTTCAATTAACGGGAGTCGATTTAAGCTGTTGGGCAAGGAAAGAGTGAGAGAGATTTCCTTCTCTCAAACTTCCCTTATCCTACCCTAACAAGTATGAACTACTCACACATCATGATACGGAAAAATAAAACAAAACAAAAGAGGAAGATAGAAAGAAGGAGATTAGAAGAATACGACTAGCTATTTGCGACCTCACCTTGGCGAGGATCGAGCGTAAGCATCATTGTCGAATTAAGGATAAAGAAAAAGAGAGAAGAAAGAAACAACAAGAAAATAACAACAACTACTTAATGAATTAAAATTACAACAATTAACAAAATAAAGAGACAAGCATGATAATAAATGGTTCTTCTTTATTCATCACTCTTCACTCACAAGCTTACTACAAGTTTAATGGAGAAGAGGTAAGAAGAGAAAGAAGAAACACACTAAACTTAGCAAAATGAAAATACAAGAATGGACCCTTTCCTTCTCAAAGTTCTGGGCTATTTATAGGCTGGAGAATGGAAACCCAGGGCAACCACCAGAACAAAAACGAAAAGACCAAAATACCCCCAAAATCCCTGAGCATGCGGCGCCAGTACGGCCGCGGATCCGCGGCCTAGACCCCCCTTTGGCCGCGGATCCGCGGCCCTTTGGAGGAGTTGGGGCTTCTGCTTTTTTGGGTTTTCCTGGTTTGCTGTGTACATTATTCTGGCATATGTATTTTCTCAATTTGGCTCCACGATTTTTCCAGAATTTCTGTTGAGGGAAAGGTGGACTTTTTGTCAAGATTTTGTCATGATTGTCTCGAGCTCCGCGTAGATTTCTTGGATCTTGTGCTACCATTGAGCCTTGTGCATTGATTTGACATTTTGTCTTCCTACTGGTATCTGGCAACATACGGATGAAGGGCGGAGACCGTGTTTTATCTGTGGTTGGCAGGAACCCGGATTTTTTCGTGTTTTCCATGAATTTCACCGTTTTAGAACCGAGAACCTGTATCCTGCAATTGACTAGCAAACACGGCTCAAGAGTATCTACGGATATGCAATGTGATAAAAATTGGGCGGTATGAAAATGCAAAAATCTGATATGAACAATGGACGAGCGGGATAGCGGAGAGAAGACCCGAAGGACCGGTTCCGTGAGGTATAATTTCTACGGCATAGTAGTTAAAGCCTCTAGTAGTTTGTTAGTTTCTAGTTTAGCAAAGATCCGGCTTTTAGTCCATATTGCTTTGCGCTAAATAATTGTTTTTCGCCGTTTCCGCCTCCCCGTAAGAACCGGGGTGAGCAACGTGTATTTACACTTGGCTTTTAGGGCCCTGCAGTCTTTCTTCCAATGACCCTTCTTCTTGCAATAGAAGCACTCATCCTTTGTGGCTGCCCCTCCCATATTTTCCTTTCCCTTTCCCGCCACCTTCTGCACACCTCCCCTCGGTTTGGTAGGGGCCTTCTTCTTCTTTCCTTTAGCCTTGGCCTTGGATCTAGAAGAAGAAGATTCTCCAACAATCAGAGCGGGTGTTTTCTTGCCCTTTTGCAAGGTGCCCTCTGCCATCCTCAACATGTTGAGGAGCTCAGGAAGTGTAATTTCCATACTGTTCATATTGAAGTTCAATATGAACTGGGCATAGGTGGAGGGAAGGGACTAGAGGATCAAGTCGATGTACAACTCATTTTCCAACGTTGTTCCTAGGTCCACGAGCTCTTTGATGAGAGAAATCATCTTCAGGACGTGGTCCCCGATAGATGATCCGATGGCTAACCTCGCTTGAAAAAGTTTCTTCGAGGTCTCGTATCTTGCGATACGAGATTGCTCTCCCTATAATTCTTTGGTATGGATGAAGATGGAAGCAAGGTCCATCTTCTCATGGCGCCTCTGATGTTCATTGTCCATGGAGGCCAGTACGAGGCACTTGGCCTTCGCGCAATCAAGATCCCAGGTCTTACGGACCTCAATGTCCGCGACCGAGAATGCTGGACCGGGAACAGGGGGAGCATTCGCCGTGAGGACGTATGCGACATTATCATATGTAAGGGCCATATTAACATTCCTAAGCCAGTCTTTATAGTTTGGCCCAGCGAGTTTATTTTTATCTAATATGAGCTTAAGTCCTGTCATGGTCGCTGCAATTTAAGAGAGGAGAAAAGAAACACTCAGCATATGCTCTTGCAAATTTAGATTGGTTTTTAGTTTATCTAAACATGATGGCTCCCACTGTTTCCTCGAATTCTTTTCCAAACCCTAAAATAAGAATTAGTCAGGATTAATCGCACGTCACAATTCTTGCTTAACCTTTCATCCGGGTTAGTGTCGGTACTTCCAGGGAGGTTTTCCAACGCTTTCGCGAAGTTCCTTAATTATATAACCTCTTTTCCCTGGAGGCTTAGCCTCGCTAACACCGTTCTAGACACCTACTTAGTTTATAGCATTGATTGTTAAGTGAAATTGTTTCCCGAAGAGTAGCAGATACTCACAGTAGGATCAGGACCCAACTATCATTGTGTGATGAATCTGAAGGAAGCCTACCAAAAACACTACACTCAAGAAGGTATGCAACACTAGCAAGTTTCCTTTATGTTTGAAACTCCCGATGTGATTTTTGCCCCGTGCGCTTATAACCTTGACGAAGGCCAAAACATCATAAGTCGCAAGTCAAGTTCTACCTGTCATTATCCATATTAACCTAGACCCATTCGTACAAGCCCTTGAAGAAAGCCAAAATAGCTGTACGTCTGTCCTAGATTAATGCATCTATCTATGCCACAGATAAGCACCTACTAGCTACTAAAAACTATGCCTTGGCGAATGTCAAAACTGTTAGTTATGTATGTGCCATAGAGGCCATTGTTGTACATATGATGTATATTATAGTGGATGCTTGGATATATATAGAGAGGACTTTCTTGCTCGACATGATAGTATGCTATCTGGTTTCACTTTGTCTTAACATGTTGACTTGTATTGGTTTACTGTCTTGCTCTCACATGTTGATAAAGCCCTTAGGATATGTACTCGACTACTGGGACTATGATGTAGATCATACTAGTGGGGCTAGGGTAGTCCAAGTGTACATCCTATAACTGTTCCTAGTCGAGAGTGTATCGAGACAGGGCATCGATACTCCAGTATAGACTAGCCTATACGTATCTTGACCCATATGATGGGCGATGGATGATCCCATATCCATTGGTGTTTGACATCAAAGATGGTGTATGGGTGCTCAGTGGAGACTGGGTACACTGAACGGACTCGCCGAGAACTCCTAGATGGTATTATACCTATCGTCAGATAGCAGTTCTCTTGTGACACTAGTACATGTTAGTCTGTAGATCCGAGATCGTCATAGAGTCTTGTGTGATTCCCACTGTGCTTTGATTTCCACCTTACCACGTTCATGAGAACGTGCAAAATGGTGGCTTTTGGGTACAGTCCCGAATTACATGGAGGCAATGAGCGATAGGAGGGGTTTCGTCTCTCCCGGTATTGGGGGTTGATGTTGCGCTGTGTTCGATTGGCTATAACTGGAAGTCCCTGGCCAGGGCTGATATGGAGATCTATTGATAAGTGTTATCAGTAGTTTATCGACCCGTTATGAGCCTCACATCGACACGACTTATCAGTTACTGCGGTCTGACGTTTACCGCCCCTAAACTGGATATGCGACATATTAGACGAAGAGACCGAATTGTACGGTAGTGTTACTGATTGGATTCACAGGAGTGTGTGCAGGCTTGCTTGTTGATCTTCTGATCGCTCAATACCCGGGTGGCTATTATGTTTAGCTGACCGCTTGCAGCTTGTGGGTGTTTGATATGATCATCACCTACTGCCGGCGTATTGACGATTCTTTAGAGTCCTACACAGAGGTTTCCTGGCTCAGGCAAAACGGAGTAGGAGCACATATGTGATATGTGCGGGACCGAGAATAATACGTGAATGTGATACCGTATTCGATTCTCACGATATGAGATATCGGCCGGGTATATGTGATATAGCTGGGTCATCGGATCAAGTGTTGATTCGATGAACTGATACATGTTATATTAGTCGGTTATTTGCAAAATAGCCGGATTATCGGATCAAGTGTTGATTTGATAATTTAATGTATAATTATATATTTGATATATTACATTACATTAACTAATATAAGCTCACTTAAATGATTCTTTTTCTCACTTGATGATACATTGATATATATGTGACATATGTTAATTGTATTATTTTCTTTTGTTACATTATATATTATATATGTGATATATAATATTGTAACATGTTAGGGTTACAAATGCAACTAGGGTTTATGAGATTAAACCATGCTAAGGTTTAAATTAGGGTTAACATTTTCTTTTTAGTTAATTCTATTTTGTATGGATATTGTTTAGATATTTATCCTTGTTGACTTTGTCCACCCTCTTTGATATTTTGCTAGATATTTGATAACCTAACCTTTTAACCCTAGCCTATGGTTTATTCTCTACAAGGGTTAAGCATGCCATGCTTAACCTTGGTTGCATTTCTAACCTCAACAACAATTCATTCATCACACTTCATCTTCTTCTTCCTCTCACAAAAGCTCACTAGCTTTTTCTTTTGTGATGAATTAAAGTGAGATAAAGAAAACTAAAGAGAGCAAAATTCCTACTTCATCATCCTTATCTATTCTAGCCACTTAGATTATGGTGTTTGCTTCACTAATACCTCATTAGTGAAGTAAGAGCTTGGGTTTGTGTTTCCTCAAGGTAGATCGTCTTGGATTTCGAAGACTTCAAGCAGGATGTATCATTCACCTCATGGAGCCTCTCGAGAGTCCGGGAACTTAATGTTCGCAGCGAAGGGACCTCAACTCGGAGCTTATGAAGCGAAGAAACGGACTACAAAGGCTGTAATCCCTATCTCTTCGTAGTAAAGATGTTTACTTTATCGATTCCGTATCATTCTCTAGTATCCATTCTAGGTTAGGGTTATCTAGAACGGCAAAAAATGTAAAACCTTGCTACCGTCCTAGGTATCCTAACAGTGGTATCAGATCCTAGCTAGAGAATTAGACGGATAAGTATATGATTACGAAATCAAAACAACTCCGAAACACCCGTATCAAAACCCTAGTTTCTGTAAATTTTTTCAGAGAGTCAATTTTTTTCCCAAACAGTTACAGTATGTTGTATATGATACAATATGAACACCGTACAAATTTTAGCCCATTCCCTCGGAAAATGGCCGAGCTCATCAGTGTCAAAACCGGCCAGATCGGCCTCGAAAGGGTTGAAATTTTTACAGTGTTCATGGCTCTGGGTTTTGGTACTTTAGGTGTTGTTTGTTTTTGCTAATTTTGCATGTGATGTTATCTTTTAGCAAAGGCAATTCGGAGTGTTTCGTATTCGTAATTCTAGGTTTTGTTTCGGTTATTTTAGACCGTGTTAAAAAATTCGATCGGATATCAAATACCCACTTTTTCCCTTGCTGAACTTTTTTCAAGAGTTTGATCTTTTTCATAGTTAAAGAACATTCAAATATCGTGCAAGTGATTCGGTGGACCCTCTAGAAGAACGAAACCTTAACTCGATTATGTGACCGTCAGAACCGCCACTAAACCCTAGGGTTTGTGGTAGTTCAGCAGTGCTACATGTGAGGCATTGGTTGGCCCTTCTACGGCTGGTTCATTGGTACTGTGGCATGTACTGAGTATTTTCAAACTACGCTCAAGTGTTGAGATTTTGGGAATTTTTGGGTGTTTGTCGATTCGATTGGAATGTTTAACGTCGTCTAGTTTTTTCTATAATGTGATACAATATGTGGAATTCATATAGTTAGGCATGAAATCCTTAATATGTGATATTTCGGGTTTACAATGTTTAAAGTGATTGTGGATTCCAAATGTTGTAGTTTTTCACTTTCTTTTCTGCGACTGTAAGTGTAATATGTGGTGTATCGTCGGTTTCATTGTTATACATCAACGACAATTGGGATACGCATATTTACTTACGTTGATGACATGTGATGTTATGTGTTGCTGTGATATGTTTTATTGGATCGTCGTGTTTTGAATAGCCGGGGGTTTTATGTGAGATGAGGGTTTTTATTTTCATTCATGTAAAATTCATTGTATGTAATATTCTTTTATTGGGGCACTTCCGGATTGAGGATGATGTCACCATTGTATATTATTTACTTTTCCGCATTAGGATAGACCCAAGGAGGGAAGCACAAGTAACCGGGTTTTAGGGTCCAGTGGGAGACCATCTCGAGGAGTCGAGACCGGGTCTCCTAACCCTAGAATTGGGAGGGTTACTTGCTGCTATCGTAGGGGTCTAGGGATGTGGGTTTGGCTATTCATCGCGACCGTGGAATCTGTGTTTTATACAGGCTCAAAATAAAACACGGACCTCCTAGAATATCCAATATTTCATATGTTATCTTCTGCTGCTGATATTATGTGATGTGATCATATTATATGCGTGAGACGAATGCTTTATTATTGTATATATGATATATAATAAACGTTGCTTATGTTTTACACCCGCGCTAGTCCCGTCCTGGTATGCCGTTAGTTAAGTAACCTAACGGTGCATACGGGACACAGTGGCGAATGCGGATGGCATAAGCGTACGTTGTATTTTCGTTTCTTCTGTGATGCTTAGAAAGCATAAATGATGGGATTCATTAATGAGATTAATGAAAGAAAAGAAACCTAAAAGATGTTGTAGAATCAAATTTATAAAAAGGGCAGCTCTAGTTTTTGCTTTGCATAGCGGTATTCCTTGTAGAATATCCATGTAATGCCTTGAAAAGTCGTTTTGGTATTTTCCCGAAAATCGGTGAAAATTTGGTATTTTTCCGTAAATCGTCTTTTTGTTATTTTGCAGTTTAGGCCTAATTATACCTAATTTGGATAGGTAATTGCTAATTTTTAGTAGCTAATGAGTTACTTATAAAATTCTGGTCATTTAAAATTTTTCCCTAATTTTTCATTTTTTAATATTATTTTAAGCCGGTAAAAATACATTAAATTAGCGATAAATACAAATTTCTTTGGGCTAATTTTAATCTATAGAACCATGACAACTAAAATCTAGTTTGTAATATAAAATTTTAGTATTTTATTTTAAGTTCTATTTAGTTATAATCGAAGGAAAATTAAAATTTTAATTATTTGAACTAAAACTTGCAAATATGATATTGTGGGGTTTTTTTTTGCATGGAATTCTTTTTGTAATCACTCACACACACCCTCACCCCTCCATGGCCGAGCCCAAGATCAGCAGCCCACTTCTCCCCCTCAAAAATTTTCTCCATCTCATTTGTATGTGTGAAATAGAGTTTAAAGGTATAGGTTAAGATGTATTGTTTTGGAGGCTTAATGTACCTTGATTTGAGGGGGGTTGACTTGAAAATTTTTGCACAACACCCACACCATTCCCCCCATCACCTCCTGGCCGAAAATCTGCAGCCCATCCCCCTTCACTTTCCTCTTCTCATTTCCTTCAATTTTAATCAAAAAATTGCTCCAAAATCCAATTTAAATCTCACAAATTAATTTCCATTCTTCATCCCATTCTCCTTAGCTTTTATAACTTGAATCATGGTGTTATGAAGCCATCATTGGAGGCAAATTCTTCTTGCTATATCTCTAGATTTTTAAGGTATAATTTCTACCCATTTAAATTCTTATGGTTAGATTTCTTTAATTGAGTTGTTTTTGTGTTAATTTTAGTGCTATTTGCATACTAGTTTTTTTAAAGTTTATGGCTTGAGTTGAATTAGGGTTTGGAAAACCATTATTAGGTTAATTAAGTTATGTTGTTATCTAGTTTGTTTAGTTTGGATATTTACTTGTGATTTTGATCTTTAGATCGCAAATCTAAGATGCTTGCACCGAATTTGGAATTTTATGCTTACTAGTTTTTTTTTAAATATTATGAAAAAAAATTGAGAATTAAAATATGGTAAAGGTTTCATCACACCATTGAAATTATAATGGGTAGTTTAATACCTTAGCTTGTGCAAAACCTAGCCTACTTGTTGAATTATGTATTGTTGCTTTAAAATGGTTGAAATTGGAAAAATTGCAAACTAGTTTTTGGTTTAATATAATTTGGCAAGATTAAAAATCTAGTAAATCCTTATGTGGCCTAATTAGGATAATTAGTGAGTATTGTGAACTCTAATTTGCTAAAACATCAAGACTTGTAGTAAAACGGTTAACGACCCCCTTTACTAGAATTTTTGGAAATAAACCGATTTAATCAATTTATTGGTTTTGATGATTTCACCCTATTTCATATGTATGTTTAGTGTTTGTGAATGTGAAAATGAGTGTGTTGGGAGTTTTCTCGATGGTTTGGCGTTTGTACGCCGACGTCGAGGGTTTTTGGGTCGATTTGTGAAAGCAACCATTGGTTTTGACCTATGTGGGATTCGTGCGTCGTTTTGGTCATGAGTCGGATTTTAATGCGATATGGTGCGTTATGATATGTAGGTACCCTTACGAAGACTTCGAGACGACAAGCAAGCGCGTGGCTGCGTCGGCACCGGTGAGCGAAGATCAGGTGAGTAGATTTATATCTACGGGGAGAAGTCGGGTGGATGGCGTATAGCACCCCCGCAGTCCGTGGTGGTGTATACGGATGCGTATACACACCAACAATTGTTATATGTTATTTGGGATTTATAACGATGTTTAGGATGGATATTGGTGTGTTGGATTATTTTAGTGTTGCGAACCTTAGGGTAGTGTTGCACTACACATACACACATACATACACACATACATTCCTATTTATATGTGCTCATGGGATTCTTTATAGTTATGTGTTCACATGGGTATGGGACTATGTGTTCACATACGGATATGAGGACGATACTAGGGATTGAGCTGAGTTGATGAGATTTGTTTTGTGGTTGTGATATCGGTTTGTACGAGACTGTCGATCAGTAGTCAGATCATGACTATATTGATGATATTAGTATTGTACTAGACATAGGTCAGTACCCTGGACTATGATCTTCGATAAAGAGGATACCATATGAATAGTGTGATGAATATGATATTAACCCGTATCCAGATTTGGGGGATGCCGTACGACGGATTTACGTACGAGCTATATTTTGATGATTGATCCGCACTCTTGACTTGGGATGTCTGATTATAGATATGGTATCGGATATGATATTATTGAGGCGGGATCACCGACTAATATATATACAGGTATGTATATGTATCGACTCAGATGTTAGGCGGTTTCCTTACCTGTAGCCCAGCTGGTCAGCTTAGCCCTTTAGTTTAGTTTAGTTGTTAGATTAGATTCGATTCTTACCTATTTCAAAAACTAACGAATCGTGGTATTTTAAAAGACAGCCCAAGAGATCCTACGGATATTTCAAAAGACGTATCTTTTCATAAAAACACCGTAGCCCCTATTTTCAAAACCCCATGATTCGTGTTATTTCAAAATGCATCATTTGTAGGACTTATATTAGATTAATGCAGATTAGTTATAGTTGCGTCTAGTATTCAGCTTCCGCTCATTATTGTGGTTCGCTTCGCATCGCATGCTTATTTTATGTTTCATACTCCAATATTGATATCATGCTGTTAGGACACCAGCACCATTACCGATGATGCGTATGTACCACGTACACTTATTTGCCGGCTCACACACATCTTCATCGGTAATTGCCATGTCACGTACACCTTAGAAAATAATATTTGCTTGACATAGCCTGTTAGCTAATAGTTAGACATGATATTAGTGTACTTGCCTTATATGCTAGTTTAGACATTGTAGTTATTACCTGCTACTTCATGCATACTGTTATTCATTGTTATGCCGCATTCATGGATTCTCATGCATATATTCACTATTTTACATGTTATTGAGGTTTTGGATTCGTATTTCCATGAGATTTTCTGGATTTGGAGGAAAACCGCAAAAACATAAATAAACCTTTTCTCTCTTTTAAAATAAAAAAAGTACGGTTTTCCCATGATGTATGAGTCGTCCACCATGAGTTTGCTGATGGATTTCGAGACACGATTCGAGGAGACGGATGAACCGTTTCGGGTACATGGTGGACCCGGCAAGGTACCCTGGGGCAAGAAGCGCGTGATGATGACGATGTGAGCCTGACAGGGGAGCACTACCTACCGGTGATTTTACCCGACGCGTCGGATATCCGGAGGATACCGTCGTGGTCTTGAGATGGATGGTAGGGGCCGGTCTGGACTGACGGCGCCCTAGATATTGAGACTGTGATATTGAGATTTCGAGATATTGAGGTACAGAGACTGTGATACAGAGATATCGAGATATTGGGATTACGTTTTGTGCCGATGCTAGGCACTGTTTTATGCTGATTTCATTATGATACCTCATTTTAAAAATACAAAGGAAATCTCACTAAATTATGAAAACAGTTCTTCATTTACATGTATTCTGTTTTCATGCATTCATACCTCATTCATATGATATATTGCTACCTGAGGCACTGACACGGGCACATGAGATTACACTCGGGTTAGATATTTACCCTAGCCTTGTTATAGGTTGCATGTTATTCTTATATTTGAGGATATATTATCATCATTGACCTAGGATTGCGTTATTTATGCGATTTCTTTTCGTAGATGTTTTTCTATTCACGAGTTGGCAACTCACCCTCGTTGTGCCCCAGTTTCTTGCAGGTTTGCCGTACAGGTTTCATTACGGCTTTGCGGGCATAGTTTCCTTCGGGTGATTTGCTAGTAGGTGGGTTTACTTGTATCGTACCCCCATTATATATCTTGTATATATCATTATTCTGTTGTATCTAGAAGTTCCATCTACCGAACAAGTATTTATTTGAGTTAGAGACCAGTGATGTTTATTCTTTCGACCTTAGAGTCGCGCGTTACATTTCTGTGGTTTTCTTGTGGTTTTGAGTTTCCTTTTGAATTTTGATCCTCGCCGTTGGCGTTGTATATTATATTGTTTGTGTAGTTGTGGCCGTCGATTGACGAAGAGCTAGCTCCCGCTTGGGGATGCCCTTTTTTTGATTTCGTATACTATTCATATTGTATCCCGTTTGGGGGGCAGTATTTACAAAGGAGACTCTGCCGAAATTTTCAGAAAATACTTGATGTTTTTAAAAACCGCATAATTCGGCTTATGCTATTAAAACTACTTGTTTTAAATTGGTTTTCCTTCACTCTACTACTTTTCTTGGTTTGGATTTCTGGGTTTTCGGCTTACTTAGATTACGTACGTCTCAAGACGTCTCGTAGTTTAAGTGCCGGTCATGTTCCGTACTTTCGGGACGTGACAATGTTGGTATCAGAGCGTTAGGTTTTACTTTCGGAACGTAGGATGACCCTTGGTTGATGGAATAGGTGACTAAAGTAGAGTGACGTACCGTGGGTATGTTCTGCGGCATACTTACGACACGCCACTCCAGTTAAGGAGCCTTAGGATGTACATTTCTTTGCTCAGTATTATATTCATTCTGATCTAGCCTCATCAGTACCAGTTATGGTTTTGCTGCCATGATTACGGGCAGGGAGAGCTACGGCTAGAGTTGCGGTCAGCACGAGCTCGTCACGAATGAGGACTGACCAGGGCGAAATTCCGACGACACACGATTGCGGAGATGTGTTTTTTTACTGTGTTTCCGCACCACGAGCGTTTGGCGGATCGCCTTTATGAGATTTCTCGGACGTGCCGATCAGTATCAGAGGATTGGGCCACTGATAGAGGCCAGCCAGATTTTGATGACCATTGAAGTGTTGCTTACTCCTGATGATTGAGGCACCGTTCAGCGTGCGGACGAGCGAGCCAGTTATTGCTGCGAATGACGAGATATTGCCCCAGATGCTGGAGTTAGTGCAGAATGAGTTGTATTAAGAGATGATAGAAGGTCGCTAGTCATCGAGGATGAATGACTAGGACATGTGGATCGTTCGCCTATCCCGATGCGAGGTCATCAGATAGATTGATTCCAGCTAGAGACGACTTCACGCGGAGACGTTGGGAGTCGACAGAGACGATCGAATGTCAAAAACCTATTATTCCAAGTTTAAAGTATTCGGAAAGACATGCAGGCAATTCTATGGTCCCTCTAGAAGAATGAAACCCTAACTCGACTTAATGACCGTGTGAAAGCCTTTGAACCTTCGGGTTTGCGGCAGTTCTACGGCGCCATTAGTGAGGCTTGGGTTTGCCCTTCTACGGCTGGACCACCGATGCTGTGGTATGTACTCGATACTATTAAACTATGCCCAAGATGTTGAGCTCTTGGGGGATTATGAGGTTTTGACGACTCGATCGGATGGCTCGACTTAATTCGGATGCTAGGTGGTGAGATGCATTTCTTGGGAGACTCCCGATACGAGGATAGCCGTTGGAGCTCAGTCCATGCAGCCACGACGAGAAGAGTCCGAAGCGGTCGACATTAGAGAAAGGTGAAGTAAGAGGTTCGTACCAGATTTAGATGAAACGACGTTCCACTCCGCCGACATCGGAGATGCGATACGTATGCCGAGGCATTGTACTTGGATATACCTTCCAGAAGGAGTCGCGTTGAGTATGCAGCCGTTCCAGAACGAGAAGAGATCTAGTAAGGGACGATGACTTCCGGACAGTTCGGCAGAGACGAGATTTGGGAGAGATCTCGATAGGACCTTTCTGGAATAAATTACGAGAAGACTTGGACCCAGTAGTGGTCATGTTATGCACACCGGCAGGCCAGAGTTCAGGATCGTCGACGAGACATGCTATGAGTGACCACGGCAGTTGGCCAGAGATTCTTGGAGGATGTGCTTGAGCGGGACTATTCCGCCATACTTGATTTGCGTATTTTGGGCGATTTATTCGCATGATTGATTTTGATGATTGAGTTTCATGATATTTGTCTTCATGGACCATGGTTGCACCTGCTGAGTATTTACGATTTTTGCACGGTTGTTGCACTTGATATCGTTTTCGTGCCTTGGTTCTCATGTTTGTGATTATATGGATTTCATACAGTTGAGTTGATTTTGTTGGAGACAGTGCCCTCAGAGTCATTTATTGGATCACAGGCACGTGATTACAATGATTGATGGAGGACCTATCCCTCTAGGACAGTCTTACTCGAGATGATAGTATGCTATTTGGTTTATCTTTATCATCGTGTACTGCTTTAGGTGACCTGACAGGTCACTATTGCACGTTGATAGAGCCCCTAGGATTCTTGCTTGACCACCAGCAGTATGAGGGCGATCATATACGTGGGAGCTGGTAGTCTATAAGCACATCCTTAAATGGTCCCTAGTCGTGTGAGCTTCGAGATAGGGCATCGATACTCCAGAGTAGACTAGTGTGTACATTCGAAACCCCGACGAGGGGCGGTGGCCGGTCTCACAAGCCACTGGTGTCAGTTCGTTCACCTAAGATGTATACAGGTGCTCATTGGGTTATGAGTACACCGGACAGGATTCGCCGGGAACATGCTAGTTGGTCATATACCAGATGTCAGATGGCAGTTCCCTGGTGACATGTGTACAGGTTAGTTCATCGACCTGGGGATCGTCATTTGTCTTGTGTGAGTTCCCACTGTACTTTGATTACTACCCTACCACGGCTCAAAGGAGTCGTGCAAACAGGTTTTAGTTGGGTACAGTCCCGAGCCACATGGAGGCAGTGAGCGCATCTTCAGGGGTTCGTCTCTCCCGGTATTGGGGGTGAGGTCGCGCTGTGTCTAGGAGAGCCATTACACGAAGCCCTCGGCCGAGGCAAGGAGATTTACTGGTAGGTATTCCAGTAGTATCTCACGGTGTTCTGGGCTACACTCCGACACGACTTGTACCGCTTTTGGGGGTCTGACTTTTACCAACCCCTAGGCCCGCCATGCGATGCTCATAGACGAACGGACCGGACTGTACGGATATTGTCACTGACAGGCTCAGTAGGGTTGTCAGGCTGAGTTCGCTCACTGACGTCCCTTTTAGTCAATACCTGGTAGCCCGTTACGTATTGGCTTATACCTCTGACGTGCTAGTGGTTAAATCCACAACCAAGGTGTTGACGAGTCTTTAGAGTCCCCCACATTCAGTTACTCAGCTTTCGGGCGAAAAGTTGTAGAGGCCGTATGGAGATATGGCAAGGTCCGATCAGATACGTGCGGTATTGCACGGATCAGGATCAGACAGTTTGTACTACAGGCCGTATGGTTATATGGCAGGGTTCGATCAGATACGTGCGGTATTGCACGGATCAGGATCGAACGGATATTACTAGCCGGCTTTGGTTTAAGCCGGTTCCTAGTATAGTACAGTGTAGATTTTGTCTCATTGCATTTGTATTTCGGTCGGAATACAAATGCGGGTGTGTATGCACAGTATCGGGGTTTTCCTGTAATTTATTACGGACTAGTTTTCTGGAGTTGCCACTTTGCTTTCCGTTTTGGCCATTTTCATTTGTATCTTTCAATGGCCGAAGATTGGTGGAGGAGGGCTTATTTGCATTTGTGCAAATAAGCTTTTGTGGAGGGGGTCTTTGCATATTCTTGTGTTATGATGGTTGCACCTTACTTTGACCTTGACTTCTTCTTCTATCATTGCTTGACTTTGTGAGGTGATAGTTGTGGTGGAGTGTTAGTTTAGGCTTGTGATCATTTCTTTTGATGATAGCCTTTTCTTTCTCTCACTTGGATTAATCTCTCATTCACTCTCCCCCTCACTCACTCACCCTCTTGCCAAGAAAAGGGCCGTCCACTTAAGGGGAAGGCTGCCCAATTTTGTATGTGTGGGTTTTTGCTTCATTTCATGCTCCAAAAATCCCTAAGTCCCTCCACATAGCTCTTGTATCATTCCTCTACCAAAATGGAAAACTCCATAACCCCAAATGAGACATGGTTCTTCACTACACATTCTACAGCAAACCTTGGGCACGTCGACTAGCCAGCTTCGTGCCCGAGTTGCCTCGGTATTGAGGTGGGAGCCCGTAAAAGATGCAGACGATGTGGTGCCCTTCCGGCAAGAAGGCGACGACCGGAGTTTCCGCAGGAGATCGGGACGATGACGAGAAGACCGGAGGACTCGGATCAGTCGATATATCTCTATTCCCTATCTTGTAGTTAGCTAGGAATAGTTAATGGTTCGATCCGGGTTTTTAGTGCGCGGTGGTGCCGGTTTGCTAAGTTCGCAAAATTAAAGTTTATCACCGCTTCCGCATTTTGGCCTCGGGATGGAGGCCGGGGCGCCGCCGTGCACTTACAGATTTGTGCTTATATACGCACACGATTTGGTTTTTGCACGCGGTATAGTTCATATATGCTTGCAGTGCAGTGTTACGTATGTTGTGCACTTGGATGCATTGGACTTCGATTTCGAGGGTGATGCTCGATATTTGTTTTGTGTATTTTATGCACCTGATTGGATTTTGCGCGTGCTCGACGCTTGATATTGGATTTCATGATTTCGTGCATGATGAATGCACCGGATTTGGATTTTTAGCGCATGTTGGGCGCATGTTATGAGATGCGATTTTGGTGCACACCAGATGCACTAAATTGAGATTTTTCGTGCACGTCAGATGCACCTGATTTTGCTGTCCGGCACCCACGTTGCCCATGACAGATGTTTCGTGCACACCCGATGCACTTAGATGTTGTTTCTGTGCGCATGTATGACACATATATGGATTTTGATTTCCGTGCGCACCAGACGCACGTAGTATTCATATGCGTATTTTGGGATTGATTTCTTATACAAAAGTATGTTTTTATGATATTTGCTATGTGTTTTCATACTGAGTAGGACTAGTCAGAGGACAGTACCTGAATATATTTTGCATGCATTGATACCTATCGAAGGGAATTCCAAAAAGCGAGCTATAGTCTCAGTATTTACCTACGTGTCTGATATGACGCGAAATGTTTAAAACAAGGAGACCCTTCTAAATTGTTTCCAAAACGGCGGAACTTACATTTCAAACAAAGGTATATATGTATATATTTATTTTCTTATGATAGACGTCCGCCACTGTGCAGTGTTATGTGCATTGCACAGCAACTTAAAGGATTTGGCATGCATTTCCTCCTGATATTTGCATGTATAGTTCCGATTTATAGCATATCGGTATTGCTTGAGATTCGGCATTCGTGTCTTCACCTTGACTCCGATGATTGCAGGATACTTGACGAAGTTTTGATTTTGAGTTATATGCTCATTTTTCATGCGCATGCGCTGCACTACGATTTGTTTTATGTACTTATGATTTCGGAGCCCCGACGACTGGATGGTTTTGCTTAGATGTTTTAGTATTTGGGGGGGGGAGTTTTAATTTAAATTCGGGGACCGAATTTCTTTAAGGGGGGAAGATTTTAATGCCTTGAAAAGTCGTTTTGGTATTTTCCCGAAAATCGGTGAAAATTTGGTATTTTTCCGTAAATCGTCTTTTTGTTATTTTGCAGTTTAGGCCTAATTATACCTAATTTGGATAGGTAATTGCTAGTTTTTAGTAGCTAATGAGTTACTTATAAAATTCTGGTCATTTAAAATTTTTCCCTAATTTTTCAATTTTTAATATTATTTTAAGCCGGTAAAAATACATTAAATTAGCGATAAATACAAATTTCTTTGGGCTAATTTTAATCTATAGAACCATGACAACTAAATATAGTTTGTAATATAAATTTTTAGTATTTTATTTTAAGTTCTATTTAGTTATAATCGAAGGAAAATTAAAATTTTAATTATTTGAACTAAAACTTGCAAATATGATATTGTGGAGGGTCTTTTTGCATGGAATTCTTTTTGTAATCACTCACACACACTCTCACCCCTCCATGGCCGAGCCCAAGATCAGCAGCCCACTTCTCCCCCTCAAAAATTTTCTCCATCTCATTTGTATGTGTGAAATAGAGTTTAAAGGTATAGGTTAAGATGTATTGTTTTGGAGGCTTAATGTACCTTGATTTGAGGGGGGTTGACTTGGAAAATTTTGCACAACACCCACACCATTCCCCCCATCACCTCCTGGCCGAAAATCTGCAGCCCATCCCCCTTCACTTTCCTCTTCTCATTTCCTTCAATTTTAATCAAAAAATTGCTCCAAAATCCAATTTAAATCTCACAAATTAATTTCCATTCTTCATCCCATTCTCCTTAGCTTTTATAACTTGAATCATGGTGTTATGAAGACATCATTGGAGGCAAATTCTTCTTGCTATATCTCTAGATTTTTAAGGTATAATTTCTACCCATTTAAATTCTTATGGTAAGATTTCTTTAATTGAGTTGTTTTAGTGTTAATTTTAGTGCTATTTGCATACTAGTTTTTTTAAAGTTTATGGCTTGAGTTAAATTAGGGTTTGGAAAACCATTATTAGGTTAATTAAGTTATGTTGTTATCTAGTTTGTTTAGTTTGGATATTTACTTGTGATTTTGATCTTTAGATCGCAAATCTAAGATGCTTGCACCGAATTTGGAATTTTATGCTTACTAGTTTTTTTTTAAATATTATGAAAAAAAATTGAGAATTAAAATATGGTAAAGGTTTCATCACACCATTGAAATTATAATGGGTAGTTTAATACCTTAGCTTGTGCAAAATCTAGCCTACTTGTTGAATTATGTATTGTTGCTTTAAAATGGTTGAAATTGGAAAAATTGCAAACTAGTTTTTGGTTTAATATAATTTGGCAAGATTAAAAATCTAGTAAATGCTTATGTGGCCTAATTAGGATAATTAGTGAGTATTGTGAACTCTAATTTGCTAAAACATCAAGACTTGTAGTAAAACGGTTAACGACCCCCTTTACTAGAATTTTTGGAAATAAACCGATTTAATCAATTTATTGGTTTTGATGATTTCACCCTATTTCATATGTATGTTTAGTGTTTGTGAATGTGAAAATGAGTGTGTTGGGAGTTTTCTCGATGGTTTGGCGTTTGTACGCCGACGTCGAGGGTTTTTGGGTCGATTTGTGAAAGCAACCATAGGTTTTGACCTATGTGGGATTCGTGCGTCGTTTTGGTCATGAGTCGGATTTTAATGCGATATGGTGCGTTATGATATGTAGGTACCCTTACGAAGACTTCGAGACGACAAGCAAGCGCGTGGCTGCGTCGGCACCGGTGAGCGAAGATCAGGTGAGTAGATTTATATCTACGGGGAGAAGTCGGGTGGATGGCGTATAGCACCCCCGCAGTCCGTGGTGGTGTATACGGATGCGTATACACACCAACAATTGTTATATGTTATTTGGGATTTATAACGATGTTTAGGATGGATATTGGTGTGTTGGATTATTTTAGTGTTGCGAACCCTAGGGTAGTGTTGCACTACACATACACACATACATACACACATACATTCCTATTTATATGTGCTCATGGGATTCTTTATAGTTATGTGTTCACATGGGTATGAGACTATGTGTTCACATACGGATATGAGGACGATACTAGGGATTGAGCTGAGTCGATGAGATTTGTTTTGTGGTTGTGATATCGGTTTGTACGAGACTGTCGATCAGTAGTCAGATCATGACTATATTGATGATATTAGTATTGTACTAGACATAGGTCAGTACCCTGGACTATGATCTTGGATAAAGAGGATACCAGATGAGTAGTGTGATGAATATGATATTAACCCGTACCCAGATTTGGGGGATGCCGTACGACGGATTTACGTACGAGCTATATTTTGATGATTGATCCGCACTCTTGACTTGGGATGTATGATTATAGATATGGTATCGGATATGATATTATTGAGGTGGGATCACCGACTAATATATATACAGGTATGTATATGTATCGACTCAGATGTTAGGCGGTTTCCTTACCTGTAGCCCAGCTGGTCAGCTTAGCCCTTTAGTTTAGTTTAGTTGTTAGATTAGATTCGATTCTTACCTATTTCAAAAACTAACGAATCGTGGTATTTTAAAAGACAACCCAAGTGATCCTACGGATATTTCAAAAGACGTATCTTTTCATAAAAACACCGTAGCCCCTAATTTCAAAACCCCATGATTCGTGTTATTTCAAAAGGCATCATTTGTAGGACTTATATTAGATTAATGCAGATTAGTTATAGTTGCGTCTAGTATTCAGCTCCCGCTCATTATTGTGGTTCGCTTCGCATCGCATGCTTATTTTATGTTTCATACTCCATTATTGATATCATGCTGTTAGGACACCAGCACCATTACCGATGATGCGTATGTACCACGTACACTTATTTGCCGGCTCACACACATCTTCATCGGTAATTGCCATGTCACGTACACCTTAGAAAATAATATTTGCTTGACATAGCCTGTTAGCTAATAGTTAGACATGATATTAGTGTACTTGTCTTATATGTTAGTTTAGACATTGTAGTTATTACCTGCTACTTCATGCATACTGTTATTCATTGTTATGCCGCATTCATGGATTATCATGCATATATTCACTATTTTACATGTTATTGAGGTTTTGGTTTCGGATTTCCATGAGATTTTCTGGATTTGGAGGAAAACCGCAAAAACATAAATAAACCTTTTCTCTCTTTTAAAATAAAAAAAGTGCGGTTTTCCCATGATGTATGAGTCGTCCACCATGAGTTTGCTGATGGATTTCGAGACCCGATTCGAGGAGACGGATGAACCGTTTCGGGTACATGGTGGACCCGGTAAGGTACCCCGGGGCAAGAAGCGCGTGATGATGACGATGTGAGCCTGGCAGGGGAGCACTACCTACCGGTGATTTTACCCGACGCGTCGGATATCCGGAGGATACCGTCGTGGTCTTGAGATGGATGGTAGGGACCGGTCTGGACTGACGGCGCACTAGATATTGAGACTGTGATATTGAGATTTCGAGATATTGAGGTACAGAGACTGTGATACAGAGATATCGAGATATTGGGATTACGTTTTGTGCCGATGCTAGGCACTGTTTTATGCTGATTTCATTATGATACCTCATTTTAAAAATACAAAGGAAATCTCACTAAATTATGAAAACAGTTCTTCATTTACATGTATTCTGTTTTCATGCATTCATACCTCATTCATATGATATATTGCTACCTAAGGCACTGACACGGGCACACGAGATTACACTCGGGTTAGATATTTACCTTAGCCTTGTTATAGGTTGCATGTTATTCTTATATTTGAGGATATATTATGATCATTGACCTAGGATTGCATTATTTATGCGATTTCTTTTCGTAGATGTTTTTCTATTCACGAGTTGGCAACTCACCCCCGTTGTGCCTCAGTTTCTTGCAGGTTTGCCGTACAGGTTTCATTACGGCTTTGCGGGCATAGTTTCCTTCGGGTGATTTGCTAGTAGGTGGGTTTACTTGTATCGTACCCCCATTATATATCTTGTATATCATTATTCTGTTGTATCTAGAAGTTCCATCAACCAAACAAGTATTTATTTGAGTTAGAGACCAGTGATGTTTATTATTTCGACTTTAGAGTCGCGCGTTACATTTCTGTGGTTTTCTTGTGGTTTTGAGTTTCCTTTTGAATTTTGATCCTCGCCGTTGGCGTTGTATATTATATTGCTTGTGTGGTTGTGGCCGTCGATTGACGAAGAGCTAGCTCCCGCTTGGGGATGCCTTTTTTTTTATTTCGTATACTATTCATATTGTATCCCGTTGGGGGGCAGTATTTACAAAGGAGACTCTGCCGAAATTTTCAGAAAATACTTGATGTTTTTAAAAACCGCATAATTCGGCTTATGCTATTAAAACTACTTGTTTTAAATTGGTTTTCCTTCACTCTACTACTTTTCTTGGTTTGGATTTCTGGGTTTTCGGCTTACTTAGATTACGTACGTCTCAAGATGTCTCGTAGTTTAAGTGCCGGTCATGTTCCATACTTTCGGGACGTGACAATCCAGCACCTTATTCGATAAGGAAAAAGCCGAGATCCCTTCACCGGGAGTGACCACTTTAGCGAAACTAGCAGATGCTACAACTCACTCGGTTATATTTTTGACAGCTTCTATAGTTCTTGCTTTGCATAGCGGTATTTGTGAAATATCCTGCACCTTATTCGATAAGGAAAGAGCCGAGATCCCTTCACCGGGAGTGGCCTCTTTAGCAAAATTAGAAAAAGCCTAAAAAACACTCCTTTTCAAAATCACTTGTTTCTACAACGATATCAATTTCATTACGCAAAAGGTTTTCTGAAAAACCTATCGTAACCCTCCGTCATTTTAGGAAATAGAGTATTTAGTATTCGTGCTGTGTTTGTTGACCATAGTTAAGGCGTAGTGTACGGTAGCTGAGTGATGTCTTCCTATATAGCATATGATGTGATTAATTAGGACAGTCATATGACTTTATTGACCATAGTTAAGGGTCATGTGGGTGGGTCTAATTAATCAAGAAATGACGGGTAGAACTTGACTAGTGCTTATGATTTGTTGACCATAGTTAAGGTCATAAGACACTAGGGGTAAAAGTATTATCGGGAATTTCAAGTGTTGAAATTTGCAATGAGATTGCATACCTTCTATGAGATAGTTAGATCCTGATACCCACTGCGAGTAAGAGTTACTCCTGGGAGAGTTTTACACATGACAATTAGCCAATCAAGTAGGTGTCTAGAAAAGTGTTAATGGGGTTATGCCTCTAGGAAAACGAGGTTTATTTTAATTAGGTCTATGCGAAAGCACGGGGAACCTCACTCAAAGTACCAATACTGACCTGGCTGAAAGATTGGCGAACTTGTAAGGTGTAATTAATCCCGGCTAGTCTTACCTTTTAGGGTTTTGAGGAAGATTTGATAAAACCAGTGGGAGCCATCCTGATTAGATAAGATAATAACCAATCTAATCTTGCAAGAGCATACGCTAAAGTGTTTTCTTCTGTCACTCCAGGTAGCGACCATGTCAGGCCTTAATCAAGATAATAATATGGATGTATTGACCGAACCCGCTTATTATACTGAGCAGGGGAACGTTGGTCCCGTTCTTTCTTATAAACGTTATAAGACTGAGCAGGGAATAGGAACATATCCGGATTCCCACGCCACCCAAATGAAGAATAAGCATGTTGATGCATCTTCTTCGGGTGTGTTAGTTATCGAGAACTGTTTCTCAGTTCACTCTACGTCCTGTGAATTAGATACCGGATCAGGATCCCACATATGTAATATGTTACATGGGCTACGGAAAGGTAAGGAACTGGGAATGGGTGATCATTCCATAAGAGTAGGGAATGGTGCAAATGTTGCAGCCAAAACAGTTGGCGAATATCACCTTGTATTACCAAATGGTAATACATTGATTCTGAACGAATGCTATTACATTCTGACCCTGATATGCAATCTTATATCAGTTTCTGTCACGACCCGAAATATTAGCTCGTGACCAGCACTTGAATAACGCAACGTCTAAAGGCGTAACAGAATTCAAGTAAGCTGAAACCCAGAAATCTAAACCTTTTAAGTAAAATAAAGGAGGTGAAGTTTTGAAATAAAGGTATAATGAAATCAAGTTTTCTTAATGCATAGAAAAGAAACATGAATGATGCAAGTGAAGTTTACTAGTTGAAAACATGTTTCGTCTTTTAAAAATTTTGGCAGCACCTCCCTTGAATATTTTGATCCCAAACCATAAATACATAATAAGAATAATGGCATCCCCAAGCGGGAGCTAGATCTTCGCCAAACGGGGGATCATAACCATGCAATACAGCATAAATAGATATACGACGCCCAACGACGAAGTTCACCACAAAGATAAAGAAATGAGCAAGATATAACCCCCAAAGTGAATATAAAACCCATCGCTCAAATATCGCAATTACGAGTCTCACTAAGTCTCATCACTTATACAATTTACAACCTTTGATCGATTGATGGAGTTAATTAGATACAATATGAAATATAATACAAGAGTGGGTACGATACAAATGTCCCACCTACCAATGCAAAACACCCGAATGGAACTGTGTGCCGGCGAAGCCGCTACTGATCCACGCGGTCAACCTGCAAGAACTGTGGCACAACAGGGGTGAGTTGCCAACTCGTGAATAGAAATATATCTACAAGTAGAAATCGAATAAACAACGACTCCTAGGTCAACTATATCATAAGGTAATACTATGATATTTAGGGTGACCGGGTCGTATATATGCCAACAGGGTAGTTAATACCTATATGCATGCGAATAACATCCAACAGTAATAATCAATGTATGCAGATATGTGGATCTCGTCCACCCATAAATCAATGTCTATGAGCATGTGTATAATCTCTAATAGTAGAATCAGTGTATGTACGTATGTATGTGGATCTAGTCCACGCGTCAACCACTGACGCAACAATATCATGCATGTAAATATCATAAAAGAATGTGCATGAAAGTATGAGGATATATATATATCAACGGTGTCCCTCCCGACACATCAAATCATTGAACCTGAGTGCCTAGCATCGACACTCGAAAACATCATGAAAACCGTGCCCAGCATCGGCACGTAAATCCCCATATATCGGGCTCCGTTAGTCCGGATCGGCTGACGGGCTCCGTTTGCGGAATTGGCCCTCGGCCCCAGCAGTACGAGTCGTCCCGTATCCATCTCGTTACTCCGGTCGGTATCCTCCGGATAACCGCCGAGTCTAAAAACTATCACCGGTAGGTAGTGCTCCCCTGTCGGGCTCACCGTCTAACAAATACGAGTCTTCTTATCCCAGGGTACCTCACCGGGTCCACCATGTACCCGCAATCGGTGCCTACCACTCCTCGAATCGGGTATACTCACACAAGCTCTCTAGAACAGAGAAAACCCATGGTGGACGCACTGAAATATCATATCAAGAGAAACCGGGGTTTTTTAAAACAATGCGTATTTTCTTAAAATAACACCACGGTCCTCAAATCCAGAAATCGCATAAATCAATACTCAATGCGTAAATCCATGCAATGTGTCGTACGACACTAGGAATAACAAGGGAAAACCGCTCTTTTAAAAGAATCCAGTTTTGAAAATATCTCATGCGGTTCCTAATTTTTTGAAATCAATTCAATATCATCCATGTATGTAACATATGTATGTATGTAGGTATGGATGTGCAAATGGATATATACGCGAATATGAATGTAGCACTACTATGAATATACAGTGTGCATGTGCGCAAGTATGAAGATATCAATATATGTGTGCACCGGTATGAATATACAGCGTGCTTGTGCGCAATTACGAAGATATCAATATATGCGTGCACTGGTATGAATATACAGTGTGCATGTGCGCAAGTATGAAGATATCAATATATGTGTGCACGGTATGAATATACAGTGTGCATGTGCGCAAGTATGGAGATATCAATATATGTGTGCACTGGTATGAATATACAGTGTGCATGTGCGCAAGTATGAAGATATCAATGTATGCGTGCACGGTATGAATATACAGTGTGCATGTGCGCAAGTATGGAGATATCAATGTATGTGTACACTGGTATGAATATATAGTGTGCATGTGCGCAAGTATGTTATGCGAAGAGTCATATCATGATGCAGCAATCCTACTGTGTAGTGGTATGGCAATTATCGATGATGAAGTGTGTGAGCCTACAAACTGTGTATGTGTAACATACGCGTCATCGATAATGGTGCAGGTGTACTATCACAGGTATATGCGATGCGATAATAATATCATGAATGCAGCACAAGGTAAATCATCAACTAACAGCTATAAGGTAAACGTAACTATCATATGTCCGAGTCGGTGAATCTATCAATCGGCATCTAGCCCAGTAACATCGCGTACGGTGTAATCTATCGTACGGCAACCTCTAGTCAAGGGTAAGGATCAATCATCAAGTCAAACTCATCACGCACGGAATATCATCGTGCGGCGGCATTATACTAATAGGGATCCTATCATCCTATACGACAAAAGAGGGTACGGCCTAATATCACATACGGCCTATCATCCATGATTCACATCATTCTATAAATGTATGTATATCTATGTGCCTAAGTCCCGGTTTACATCCGCAATAATCTCATATTAGGGGACCCGCAGGGTACAAATCAACTCGATCGACTCGCATCCGTATACCATCATATCATCATGTCATTATATCAGTCTTATATTCTTTCATCGCATTTAAATCACTTATCAAATCGAATTGCATAAACATTCTATCACTACAAGTATAAGTATCTAACCTAACATACACATCTGAACCATACAATCGGATTTTTAAAGAAGCGAATCGTAGTTTTGAAAATAGGGGTTACGGTGATTTTAAGAAAGAGATATCATTTGAAAATCCGTAACATCCCTCAAGGTATATACTTAAAAGGTACATGCGATTCTTCGGTTTAGAAAAAGGTATGGTTTGGATGACGCGTCTACGTCGGCTATCTAGTCCTATAGTACCCTAAACGGCAATATCGCTAAACGTCATCCTCAGATTCCGTCATCACATATTAGCCGTATTATATCACTTCTAACAATCCTTAGTTTCTAATATGGTTTCATAGCTATCTCATTCTAACCGTAGTTTCCTAATCTAGGTTTTCTAACCATATTCTATAAATCGGTTTTCCATCAAAAGTTTGCGGGGGTGCTATACGCCATCCACCCGACTTCCCCGGTAGATATAGATCTACTCACCGTAGTCCTCGCTCGCCGAAGTCGATGACGCCTCGCTCCCTCGCCTCGGAATCCACGCGAAGGTACCTACAATAACGACACATATCGTAACGATATTAAAACCTAGTTCTAAAATCCAAAATGGCACGCGCATTGCTCATAGGTTAGAACCTATAGCTTATGCGTACAAAATCAATCAAACAACCCTTGTTGTCGATGTACAAACATGAGACAACCAAAAATGAATCTAAATATCAAAACTCATCATTTCAAATACGGAAAACATATCCTAAATCACACACAGGTGTTCCCAGATTTTGACTCAGGTCAAATAAATCCAAGCAAACAAGTTTAGGGTGATGTATAAGGTATATGTGAGCTACTGAACCAACCTAGGCCCCTACCCTCACCAAGTGGCCGGCCCCTATACCCAAAATTCCGATGTCGCCTGTAGGGTTCCTAGGCATAGTCAAGAGGTCTCACAAGGCATCAACCTTGCCAATTTCAAAAATTACGGTGCCGAGAAACCCTAGACTACGGATCGTTGGCTAGAATTCTAGGCGAAAGATGCAACTAGCTAACAAATAAACTATAGGAACGGAAATACAACCTTTGTAGATCCGGTCCTCCACCTCCATGGCTCCGCAATGAAGTCTCCTCGCTGTCCAAATCGAAATCCGGGCTCTAGCGTCGGCTTCATCGGAGAAATGGGCGGGCAAGGTCGTCGGCTTCGTGCCGAAGATGATCTACGTCGAGGCATCACTAGATCAAGCTCCAATTTCACCAAGTCATGAAACTTATGAAGAAAACACACTCTACTACTTGGCAAGAGGTAGAGGATGAAGAAATAGGAAGTGGGTTCACTTTAGAATTGGATTTCTCACTCATTTGCTCAAGTTGCCATTGTTGAAGCAAGCTTTCTTCAAGTGAAGAAGATGATGAAGAAGAAGATAATGTTATGATAAGTATTTTCCAAAAAGGAAAATAGAATGAATACTTATCATAATGCAACCATGGTAAAGTGTAGAGAATAGACTAGGGTTAAGTGGAATGGTTAGGGTTAAGCATGAGACAAAATGGTCACTAAGTCAAAGCTTCATGAAGCTTCATAATACAAACAAAGTTAGCAACCATTTTCTCTTTATGCTTTTCATTTTCCAAAATGAATAAATAGATAAATAAATGAGAAAAGGAAATGAAACCGTAACCACTTAAGTAACCATGGTTTAATTCTTTACACAAACCCAAACTAGCATGTATCATCAAACATGATACAATCTTGTGTACAAAAGTATATCACATATACAATGTGCAAAAACCAAGTGAGAAAATCCATTTAAAATGAACCAATACTAGTTAATGCAAAGTAATATATCAAATATATAATTATACATTAAATCATTAAATCAACACTTGATTCAATGATCCGGTCATGTCGAACATAACCGACTAGTATTCAATGTATCGACTTATCGAATCAACGCTTGAATCGATAACTAGGTTATATCGCATACAACTATATCGATACATTCATCGCGAGAATAGAATACGGTATCACATACACGCATTATTCTCGGTCCCGCACATATCTCATATGCGCTCCTATTTCGTTTCGCTTGAGCCAGGAAACCTCTGTGTAGGACTCTAAAGACTCGTCAATACGCCGGCAGCAGATGATGATCATATCAAACACCCACAAGCCGCAAGCGGTCTGCTAAACGTAACGGCCACCCGGGTATTGAGCGATCAGAAGAACGACGAGCAAGCCCGCTCACACTACTGTGAATCCAACCAGAAATACTTACCGTACAGTCCGGTCTGATCGTCTGATATGTCGCATATCTCGCCTAGGGGTGGTAAACGTCAGACCCCAATAGCTCGATAAGTCGTGTCGATATGAGGTCTATAACAATTCGAGAAACTACTGGTAACACTTACCAGTAAATCTCAGCAACCCTGGCCAGGGATTTTCTGTTATAGCCAATCGAACACAGCGCAACATCAACTCCCTATACCGGGAGAGACGAATCCCCTCCTATCGCTCATTGCCTCCATGTGATTCGGGACTGTACCCAAAAACCACCGTTTTGCACGCCCTCTTGGACGTGGTAAGATGGAAATCAAAGCACAGTGGGAACCACACAAGAATCTATGATGATCTCGGGTCAACAGACTACTCTGTACCAGTGTCACCAGAGAACTGCCATCTGACGTAAGGTATAATACCATCTGGGAGTTCTCGGCGAGTCCGTCCAGTGTACCCAGTCTCTACTGAGCACCCGTATATCATCTCTGATGTCAAACACCGATGGATATGGGATCATCCATCGCCCATCTGTATGGGTCGAGAAGGTATACACTAGTCTACTCTGGTATATCGATGCCCCGTCTCGATACACCCACGACTAGGGACCTTGAAGGATGTACTTATGGACTACCATGTCCCCACTAGTATGATCTGCATCATAGTCCAGATAGTCAAGTACACATCCTAAGGGCTTTACCAACATGTAACAGAGAGACAATCAGTATACACGTTAAGGTAAAGGGTAACCGGATAGCATACTATCATGTCGAGCAAGAAAGTCCTCCCTATATATGTCCCAGCATCCATTACAATATACATCCAATGTACAGTAATGGCCTCTAGGGCATACATATAACTAACAGCCGGCCCAGGGGTCTCAGTTTGGGTTCATCGGGTCAGAGTGGTCTCCTAGTAGTATGTCTAGGCCCCTAGTATTGTTTGGTTGTCTCAGATATTCCCTGGGTTGCTCCAGATACCCCATAGGCACACTCAAAGTCACAAAACTGATATGGGTCAATTCCTGAGTTCGTGCAACGGTTCAGCTCTATGGCTCAGGTCATGAATCGTGTTACCATGGTCAAGCAAACACTCACCAAAGTCCCCAGAATTCACCTATAGTCATTACAGAAAAATCAAATAGAACCAAACTCCCTTAAACACCTTCAGGTAACTACCCTACAGAACCCACACCCTAACCCTCCTATACACCCGGGGTCGCCGGATTTGTCTCCAAGGTCGCCGGCCAAAACCTGTGGGAAGGGTCTCGTTCTTAAGGTGGACACTCCAGGTCTCGAGCACAACACTAGCACACTGTTTGTTTTCATAGTGAAAACTCGGGGTCACAGCAGGTCAGCAACATCCTAAAACGACACTAAAACACGATATCACACCAAAACAAATCTAAAGGGAATAAATTATACCTCATTTGGTCCCCCTAGGCAGCACTATCATTCCAAAGTCGTCAAAATCCTATTTTACTCGGTTCAACGTGTAGAGGAGGAGATGGGGATTAATTCTTGTGAAGGGAGTGTAGGGTTTTGGGGATTTATTGGAGGTAGATCTAGGGTTCTTTGAGGAGGTTTGTGGGGTTGAGAAGATGAGGAGGGAGATGAAAAATGGTGGGGATATGCAATGAGGCAGCAACCCCCTCGCTCTCACTCACTATCACACACACACTCTCTCTCTCTCCAAGTATACCTAACCCACTCATTATGTCTCCCTTTGACTTTTCTTTTTTCTCACCAAAATGAGCACATACACCTATATAAACCCATATAAAACCATAAACGAAATAAAATGTAACCAAATGAATCATGTCATGGGGAACTAAACATGAAAAGCTATAGAAATGCGGATTTGGCTTAATCGCGATTAGCAGTGCACTAATCGGGTTTTTTAAAATCAAAATTGCATATAATGAATTTTAAAATTGCCAAATCCGTTAAATATATTATTAAATCAATAAATCATTTTAATTTTCATTTATTTCGCAATTATACCCTTTTTCGAAAACTCCAATTTCGCAAATCGGGCAGTTTTCGGGAAAAATATTATTTTAATATTAAATTCCAAAAATAATTTTTTATGTTTTTCTGAAATGTTACAGTCTTCCCCTCTTAAATAAATTCGGTCCCCGAATTTAAATTTAAACCCCAAAATCTAAAACATTTCAATAATCAGCTCAAATCACGGGGCTCCGAAATCATGGAAAACGCAGAGATAACGCAACGCGCCAAGTGCGCATAAAATGAGTACAAAACTCAAAATCGAACTCCATCAAGCGTCACGCAAATCATCGGATTTGCATGCATATCCTCGAAGTTACAATAGAGATGCAGATCTCAAAATCCACTACTGAAATCTAATGTACACTATTCAAATACTATAATACGTGTATAGTACGCATCTTTGGAAACTTCAAGAACTAAGTAAAACTCATGCAAAAATCTTTTCTAAATTGCCGTGTGATGCGTAACTCACGGCCTAAATGACGGACGCTCATTTTAAAATAATGATATATGCCCATATATATATATTTTGCTAAATATACGTCCCGTCGTTTTTGAAAATATCCCAAAAGGTTTTCCTTTATAAACGTTTGCGTCGCTCACGGACACGTAGGAAAATAGTGAGACTATAGATCCTCTTGAAAACCCTTTTGGTAAGCTTTTAATGCATGCAAAGTACTTAGGTCCTGTCCTCAGATCAGTCCTGCTTGGCTACTACACAATATAGTGCCCAACATGAAAATAAAGTGCTCAAAAGCAAAATCAGCCTCAAAAGGCGCATCCAATAATCACATGCGTCTGGTGCGCATGGAAATCAAATCCAAATATAGGTGCCACAATAAGCACAAAGCAAATCTAGGTGCAACGGGTGTGCACAAAAACATCTGTCCACTGCAACGGTGTGCATGACAACAATATCTGGTGCACCTATTGTGCACGAAAATCTCACTCATGTGCATCCAACATGCACGAAATCACGAAATCCAATATCAAGCACTGATCATGCGCAAGAATCCAATCGGGTGCATAAGGTGCACAAAACAAATATCGAGTAAAAATCGAAATCGACGGTATACAACACATTTCAATCCAAATCCAAATCAGGTATATCGTGGTATATAATCGCACAATCATGTGCATCAACGTGCACGGAAGCAAATCAACACTGAAAGTGCATGAAAACTATGCCAAAAGTATAAATCAAATCATATACATGCCCTAGGCATGAAATCACAATAAATATCTCGAATGACATCAAAAAGAAGTCAGGTGCAACTGTGGTGCACAAAATACGTATCAATGCACTACAAACACATATTGTTGGAGATAGTGCCCTCATAGTCAATTATTGGATCGCAGGTACGTGATTGCAATGATAGCGGAGGACCTATACCGGTATGACAGTCTTACTCGAGATGATAGTATGCTATCTGGTTTGCCTTTATCAGTAGTGTACAGGTTCAGGTGACTGATCACTGCTACACTTTGATAGAGCCCTTAGGATCTTGCTTTACCACCAACAGTATGATGGCGATCATATACGTGAGAGTTGGGTGGTTTATACGCATATCCTTAATTGTGGTCCCTAGTCGTGGGAGTTTCGAGACAGGGCATCGATACTCCGGAGTAGACTAGTGTATACAGTCGAGACCCCGACGAGGGGCGGTGGCCGGTCTCACAAGCCACTGGTGTCAGTTGGATCACCTAAGATATATACAGGTGCTCATTGGGTTATGAGTACACCGGACAGGACTCGCCGGGAATCTGCTAGTTAGTATTATATCTACCGTCAGATAGCAGTTCCCTGGTGACATGTGTACAGGTTAGTTCATCGACCTGAGGTCGTCATTTGTCTCGTGTTAGTTCCCACTGTGCTTTGATTTCTACCCTACCACGGCTCAAAGGAGTCGTGTAAACATGTAGTTTTTGGGTACAGTCCCGAGCCATATGGAGGCACGTGAGCGGATCGGCAGGGGATTCGTCTCTCCCGGTATTGGGGGCGAGATCGTGCTGTGTCTAGGAGAGCCATTACACAAAGTCCATGTCCATGGCAGGAGATTTACTGGTAGGTACTCCAGTAGTATCTCAGGGTGTTATTGGGCTTCACTCCGACACGACTTATACTGCTATTGGGGGTCTGACGTTACTAGCCCCCTAGGCAGATATGCGATACTCATAGACGAACGGACCGGACTGTATATACATTGTCACTGTTAGGCTCAGTAGGGTTTTCCGGATGAGTGCGCTCATTGGCATCCCTTGAGGTCAGTCCATGGGCAGCCGTTACGCATTGCTAGTGCCGCTGACGGTTTGTGGTTAAACCCACTGCCAGGGTACTGACGAGTCATTAGAGTCCCCCACAGACAGTTTCCCAAGTTCGGGCGAAACGTTGTAGAGGCCGTATGGTTTTATGGCAGGGTTCGGAAAATGCACGTGCTTTTACGCACGTGTTATTTTTCGGGCAGATGATACTGGTCGGCTTTGGTTTAAGCCGGATCCGAGTATTATATTGAGTAGGTATAATATCTTTGTCTCAGTTGCATTTGTATTCGGTCGTAATACAAATGCGGGTATATTTATACAGTTTCGGGGTTATCCTGAAAGTCGTTTCAGGATCACTTTTGGAAGTTGCCAGTTTTCAGTTTTCTATCAGCCGTCTTTTAACATTCGGTTAAAGACGGATTTATCTTTTCTTGGATGAGAGTGAGTCATGCTTCTAGAAGGTTCTAGAAGGTTCTAGATGAGGTGACTAGGATTAATTGGTGTTGTGTTTTCATTGGTTGCATTAAAGGCTTGATGAGGTGTATTAGTGATTCATGCTTTAGCATTAAAGCTTCTTATTTTCTTAAGGATATTTTGAGTGAGAAGCTTTCTCTTGTGGTCACCCCCCCTCTCCTACGGTCACCCCCCTCTTGCTATAAGTGGCCGGCCCCTCCCCACTCTCTCACTTGATGTTTCATTTGGTAGAAAAAGATTATGATAGATTTTGGGGTGTATGGAATTCACAGTTCATTTCATTCCATCACCCAATTCCCTCGGCAACTTCATTAACCGATCGTCCACGGACTTGGACGAAGTGAGACAAAGTCATCTACTCATTCTCTACATCATTCTTGGTCGTCTCTTTTAGCATACTTGACGATCGAGTTGCCTCAAGTCAGAGGCGGGAGCCCGTTTAAAGAATCGTCGATGTGGTGCCACCTCGACGAGGATATCGGAGATCGACGAGATCGGAGCAGCCGCAACGGAGCGTGGGATGATGGTTGAAGAACGAAGGACTCGGATCGTTCGGTATAACCTTTCTACACTCTTTATAGTTTGTTAGTTTAGCAATAATGGCAGATCCGGGTTAAAGTATACGATAGCGCCAGTTTAAAAGTTTTTGTTCCGCATTTGGCGTCTGTAGACGGCCGGGGCGCTAGCGTAGACTTACAGTGGTATCAGAGCCTCACCATTTTGCTATACTAACTTGTGCTAACGCGTTTAAAACATCGATCCGACCGCAAATCGAAAATTGCAAAATCCTAGCTCGACAGTTTCTGTTGATTTTAAATGGTCTCAAAAATTAATTCTACATGTCTTAAAAATCTGTGCAGGCTTTTCTAAGAACCACGACCAAATTTGGGCACGTGTCTCCACCAAAGAGCCGCGGAAACGCGGGCAAACCCATGGTTTGGCCGCGCATCCGCGGCCACGTGGTGAGCTCGTGCTCCCAAATTTGTACAGTGGGTTCTCTGTTGGATTTTGTGGTTTTTGGTAAATATCGTTTTGGCCCAGATTTTGTTACTGTTCACCAGTAAGTCGTGGGGCCCACTTTTTGATATTTGGTCGATCGAAATTTAAACATGTTAGTTTACAGTGCTTACATTATATCTCCGACCGGGAATATCATTTGATCGGTAAACCGCGTTTGATTGCTATAGTTCTTTTAGACGGGTTTGCGAACGTGACATTCGCGTTGATGTTCTGTTTTGTGCTGTGATGTTGCGGATTTGTCGTGGTGGATAGCAGTGTGCAACGGTAGTACAGTTTGAGTTTATTTGTACATTTGATATTGCGGGGCGAGCGTCCAACTTGTGGACTGCCGTCACTGCCTGTTGTATAATATTCTTTTGGGACACGACCAGGTTGCGGTCGATGTACCTATTGTACTATTTTCATTTCTGTACTAGGTTTTGCCCCGCGATGGAGTGCACGGATAGCCGGGTTCTGGGGGGCAACGGGTCCGCATCTCATGGCTTTGAGAGGCAGAGGGGTCCCACTCTAGAATTGGCAGACTATTCGCCGCACTCGTAGGGGGTACAGGTTGACCCAAGGAGGGGTGCCCAAGATTACCGGATCCCGTGAAGTGCTGGGTGGTCCATTCACTATGCTGTAGGGGGCTGCCTCGCTTCAGGTTTTGGCGGGTAACTTGCCGCACCCGTAGGGGTCTAGGTTTCATTGCACAGGCTATCCACACGACAGGGGAACGTCGAGTTTCAGCAGCGGCTCTGTGAAACTCGGGGATCCCAGATTATCTGTATTGTTCTGTGATGCTTATTACTTTTCTGTAATGTTGCATACTATCACGCCTGGAGCGATTATTGTATATTGGTTTATATACTATTAGATGTTGTATATGTTTTACACCCGCGCTAGTCCAGTCCCCGCTCTGTCGTTAGTTAAGTAACCTAACGGGTGATGACGGGACCCAGTGACGAATGCGGATGGCATATACGTACATTTTATTTTCGTTCTTTTCTGATGTGATTAAATGATGGGACTGCGTTGATTCTGATCAATGCAAAGTTAAAACAAACCTGTTTACAGTTGTTGGAACAAATTTAAAAAGTGTTATTGCAAAGACGTTTCCTTTTGTTATGCATAGCGGTATTCAGTGGAATATCCTGCACCTCATTCGACGGGGCAAGGGCCGATATCCCTTCACCGGGACTGACCCCTTGGGCAGAAGTTTGCGTCAGCGTAATAACTTCACTATAGTCGATTACAAGTTGCTTTGTATAGCGGTATTCAGTGGAATATCCTGCACCTCATTCCACGAGGAAAGAGCCGAGATCCCTTTACCGGGAATGACCTCTTTAGCAAAAGGTTTTCGCCACTATATTTTAAAAAGCTATCAGGTTCCTTCAGCGATATCAAGTTCACTACGTTAAAGGTTTTTCGCCAAAAACCAGCCGTAGCCCTCCGTCACTTCTTTTGGGTATTCAGTAGTATTCAAGCTATGTATTTTGACCTAACGCTAAGGCATAGTGTTTGGTAGCTGCTGGGTATTCAATTGTTGCATAGATAGATGAGTTGGTTTGGGACAGCCGTTCTGCCATTTTGACCTAACGCCAAGGGCATGTGCGGGTGGGTTCAAATTAACAAGATAGTGATGGGTAGAACTTGGCATGTGACTTATGACATTTTGACCTAACGCCAAGGTTATAAGAGCATGGGGCAAAAACTATATCGGGAGTTTCTAAAGAAACTGAAACTTGCCAAGTATGAGCATACCATCTGGAGTATGAGTAACATGGATGCATTCCATCACGTTATCATGCGATGAGAGTTGGATCCCGATTCCCACTGATGAGTTGGTTTACTCTTCGGGTGATCCCGATTGATTCTTCTTTAGGTTTGGAGGAGAATTTGACAGGACAGTGGGAGGTTTCCGGATTAGATAAAGTGATGACCATTCTGATCTAGGTTAGAGTGCACGCAGAGTGTTTCTTTTCTCTCTCTCTTTGGCAGCGACCTTTGACCGACCCTAGACTTTGACTCAGTGACCAGGTTGACCGAACCTTCTTAAAAAATACTGGCTTTTGGATTGTCTGAGTTGCATAAGTCATTGCCACTCCTTCTTTTACCCTTTAAATTTCTCAGAACACCCGTATTACTACGGATATCCACTTCCATTGGATAGATCCATCGTATGGTTATATACGAACTCGAAGGGACTTCTTCGAGGATGGATCCAGGTTCAGGAGAAATAGAATTGGTTTATTCAGTTGTCTTTTATTATCACCTTCTCTCAGGTTACGAGAGCTCCTTGGTTTAGGAGAGTACACCTATTACGCTTATTGGATAGTCTTATTCCAAACCATAGGCTGGTGTCGAAAGGTAGGGAATGAAGAAAACCAATTAGCCTAAGTAGGGTGTGCAGAAGGTAATATGTAAAGACAAAATAAAGGGATTAGAAAGAGGGCAAAGTAAATTGCGACTGATATCATTCACGACCAAAACCGCGTACTTCATCGCCACTCCTATTTCACCTTTAAAAGAATAAGGTATTATTCAGTTGTCTTTTATCATTACCTTATCTCAGTTGCGAGTACTCCTTGGTTTAGGAGGGTACACCTATTATGCTTACTGGATAGTCTTCTTCCAAACCATAGGCTGGTGTCGAATGATAGGGAAGGAAGAAAACCATTTAGCCTAACGATGGTGTACAGAAGGTAACGACTAAAGACAAATAAAGGGATTTGGAGAGATGGCAATAAAATATACGGTTGAAGTCATGAATTGGATTATGGAAGAGGCATTGCTATGAATACCAGGATACCCCTACGAAACATTTCCATGTTTCAGTGCATTGTTAAAGAAAAACTGTTTTCCCGATTAGACACTTACTCCAAGGGTATGTATTTACCAGGTTTCATTCTCATATCTGTATGGTTTTACAGATGATGAGTGGGAGTAAGATATTGGGAATTAGGTGATCATCCTCATTATATCGGAATTCGTTGTAATTGGTGATATTTGAGGAAATCGCCAGGGTACAGTTTTCAACCTACGACGCACAGGTTTTGAGTTGTTTAACTCAGCGGACTTATACAGAGTATTGTATGTTGTCCAAGTGTCCATCAGGACAAAGGGGTAGGTCCTCGTACTATGTTCTATTTACTTATAACTTCTCTAATATTTAGACGAGTGTTTCGTAGAAATACAAGGTCTAAGTTTTGAGAAGTTGTGGGTATAAGAATAAAGTAGAGAACCAGGTATCACAAGTATCGGGATTCTTCAAAGAGATCGAAGATGCAGATTCTTGTGATTGGTATTCAGAAGATAGTGATGGTTTTAAGAAACGTGTTTCTCTTTCAGGTTACTCATAATTGGATGGATTCCTAAGTTGAGTAATGCTGATTAGCCTCTTTTAAGTTGATATGCACTGGAGACAGCTGCATGATTTGAATCTAGTTCCAATTAAATTAGTGCCAAAGTTTCTATATTGGATATAGAATGGTTCGTACCTTAAAAGATGTTAAGGTACGGGGAGTTGTCCAGCTTATGCTTAAAACCAGACTCTGGATAACTCAGGGCACGTTTCTGTAATGGCTGTTTGTGGGTTGACCCTGGCTATGACGAGGGTTGATATTCTACCATTTGGAAGATCAATAGTGATATTGTTCTTGACTCGCCACAGTTTTAGTAAAATGGATCTTTTTCAGAAAACAGTAGTGGGAGTATGGTAGAACTGGAAGTGATTCCAGAACCGCGAACGATTACGGAAAATTTAATAGGACCTATATATTCAATCAGGTTTGACATTCCAATAGCCACTCCGCAGGTATGGTAGGTAACCTCAGACGCCCGAGAGGTACTTCGGTAGCCTCAGAGACGGTGACAGGGAGGTTCTTATCTACCCAGACTTGACACTACTGTTGTTCCAGGTTATGAGACCCGGTAGGAGGGTTGTCGTAGTCAGTGGGAGCAACGTAAGCATGGTGGGCAAGTAGCTTATGTCTATTTATAGACTAGAGCAGTTATAGCGGAGATAGATCATCTATTTTTTGATGTGACAGTCATGGGTTTGACTTCAATCAGAATAAAGGATGGATCAGTTAAGAAGGTAGTAGGGTGTGATGTCATGGTATCTGGATGACATACACAGAGTAGGAAGTAAAATTCCTATACTACGATCGGTTGTACTGTGGTCGTCACACAGTTGTTTCTCCAGACAGGATATGGATATAATATTTGACATTCTGGTTTCTGAATCTATGGTTTTAGATCTGGATTTGGGTAGTTTCCCAATGTGGGTACTTAGACAGATATTCTAATGGTTTTTGGAATAGTTGACTCCTAGCATGGTGGTGTACCTGCAGGTGATGGAGTCACCCTCTCTAAAGGTGTCTTACAGACTAAAGGGGAGAGGGATGTGCATGATTGGCAGATCACTTGCTTAGGCAATTGAGTCAATCATGAGATGTCAAGTACCGTACCAAATGTTGGTTTTGCACTAGATGCAATAAGTTTGTATTAATCCAATCCTGGAGAAACATAAGGAAGCAGTTTTAGAACATAAGTACATGTTCTACGGATTTGATGACGGCAGCCTCCTTCGGGAGACGGTTATCATTCCAGGCTTCAAAGGTGACATGGTTGACAGAGTGATTGTCAGAGTTATAGTTTTTCCCTCTGACGAAGAGGGACAGTATTATGGACAGGTGGTCCAAGAGGATACTGTGGGTGGCATGGTGCCGGATACTGATTAGGTTCAGTGATCGATACAGTCTAAGAAGTTTGGATTTGGAGTTCATTTATGAACTAGGTCCCATCAGATATCCAGACATATTCTAAGACTGATATTACTCGATTCAGGAGATGGCTTTCTCCGCGAACTTGAGATTAAGAGAGATATAGAAAGAAACTTCTAGGCGGATCCACTCACTAAGGCTATTTCTCGAACACAATAGTTTTACAAACGGGCTTTGTGATACTGATTGAGGAGTTGGATGTTCGGTTTCACACGGGCTGTGAGTAGTCGATATCGCAATAATTAGCCTTGAGTGCAAGTGGGAGATTGTTGGAGATAGTGCCCTCATAGTCAATTATTGGATCGCAGGTACGTGATTGCAATGATTGCGGAGGACCTATACCGGTATGACAGTCTTACTCGAGATGATAGTATGCTATCTGGTTTGCCTTTATCAGTAGTGTACAGGTTCAGGTGACTGATCACTGCTACACTTTGATAGAGCCCTTAGGATCTTGCTTTACCACCAACAGTATGATGGCGATCATATACGTGAGAGTTGGGTGGTTTATACGCATATCCTTAATTGTGGTCCCTAGTCGTGGGAGTTTCGAGACAGGGCATCGATACTCCGGAGTAGACTAGTGTATACAGTCGAGACCCCGACGAGGGGCGGTGGCCGGTCTCACAAGCCACTGGTGTCAGTTGGATCACCTAAGATGTATACAGGTGCTCATTGGGTTATGAGTACACCGGACAGGACTCGCCGGGAATCTGCTAGTTAGTATTATATCTACCGTCAGATAGCAGTTCCCTGGTGACATGTGTACAGGTTAGTTCATCGACCTGAGGTCGTCATTTGTCTCGTGTTAGTTCCCACTGTGCTTTGATTTCTACCCTACCACGGCTCAAAGGAGTCGTGCAAACATGTAGTTTTTGGGTACAGTCCCGAGCCATATGGAGGCACGTGAGCGGATCGGCAGGGGATTCGTCTCTCCCGGTATTGGGGGCGAGATCGTGCTGTGTCTAGGAGAGCCATTACACAAAGTCCATGTCCATGGCAGGAGATTTACTGGTAGGTACTCCAGTAGTATATCAGGGTGTTATTGGGCTTCACTCCGACACGACTTATACTGCTATTGGGGGTCTGACGTTACTAGCCCCCTAGGCAGATATGCGATACTCATAGACGAACGGACCGGACTGTATATACATTGTCACTGTTAGGCTCAGTAGGGTTTTCCGGATGAGTGCGCTCATTGGCATCCCTTGAGGTCATTCCATGGGCAGCCGTTACGCATTGCTAGTGCCGCTGACGGTTTGTGGTTAAACCCACTGCCAGGGTACTGACGAGTCATTAGAGTCCCCCACAGACAGTTTCCCAAGTTCGGGCGAAACGTTGTAGAGGCCGTATGGTTTTATGGCAGGGTTCGGAAAATGCACGTGCTTTTACGCACGTGTTATTTTTCGGGCAGATGATACTGGTCGGCTTTGGTTTAAGCCGGATCCGAGTATTATATTGAGTAGGTATAATATCTTTGTCTCAGTTGCATTTGTATTCGGTCGTAATACAAATGCGGGTATATTTATACAGTTTCGGGGTTATCCTGAAAGTCGTTTCAGGATCACTTTTGGAAGTTGCCAGTTTTCAGTTTTCTATCAGCCGTCTTTTAACATTCGGTTAAAGACGGATTTATCTTTTCTTGGATGAGAGTGAGTCATGCTTCTAGAAGGTTCTAGAAGGTTCTAGATGAGGTGACTAGGATTAATTGGTGTTGTGTTTTCATTGGTTGCATTAAAGGCTTGATGAGGTGTATTAGTGATTCATGCTTTAGCATTAAAGCTTCTTATTTTCTTAAGGATATTTTGAGTGAGAAGCTTTCTCTTGTGGTCACCCCCCTCTCCTACGGTCACCCCCCTCTTGCTATAAGTGGCCGGCCCCTCCCCACTCTCTCACTTGATGTTTCATTTGGTAGAAAAAGATTATGATAGATTTTGGGGTGTATGGAATTCACAGTTCATTTCATTCCATCACCCAATTCCCTCGGCAACTTCATTAACCGATCGTCCACGGACTTGGACGAAGTGAGACAAAGTCATCTACTCATTCTCTACATCATTCTTGGTCGTCTCTTTTAGCAAACTTGACGATCGAGTTGCCTCAAGTCAGAGGCGGGAGCCCGTTTAAAGAATCGTCGATGTGGTGCCACCTCGACGAGGATATCGGAGATCGACGAGATCGGAGCAGCCGCAACGGAGCGTGGGATGATGGTTGAAGAACGAAGGACTCGGATCGTTCGGTATAACCTTTCTACACTCTTTACAGTTTGTTAGTTTAGCAATAATGGCAGATCCGGGTTAAAGTATACGATAGCGCCAGTTTAAAAGTTTTTGTTCCGCATTTGGCGTCTGTAGACGGCCGGGGCGCTAGCGTAGACTTACACTTATAAGCTATACCGAGTGCAAAAAATCAAATCATCCGTATGAAAATCCACGAAATCATAAACATGTACGGCTAAGGCACAAATCGACATCCAACGCATTAGGTATGCACAAATCGCAAATCAACACAACGGTGTATAAAATATATATATCAGGTGCGAAACTATGTGCAAATATGCAAATACACAGTAGGTGCAGCCATGGTGCACGAAATCAATATCCGGAAACTCGTCATCAAGACTCAAATCCAAGCGATATAAGCGTGATACTCAGATCACAAATGAAAATTGCAAAAAGGACATTGAGGTACACCTCCTACAATGTCGAAAAAAAAATAATTCAGTGCGCCTACAAACTGGCAGGGCAAGAATATCTGCTCGCCTCCGCTCACGGCTTGGCATCCTCTGTCTCTGGGTCTTTATCTTCTCCGTGGATTTACCAATCTCGCAATCCATCGGCTCTGTCAGGTGTGCTAACGGGGATGATTCCGTTCCAGCACTTCTCTGATCATCTCTCGGTCAATCATCACGACCACTCGTAAAGCACCACGTTACTGGCATCGGCCTCTGGTCCTATGAACACGCGTGACGCATCTAATCTTGGGTGAAAATCTCATTGCAGCAGTGTCCTGGAAGGAATCCTGCTCAAGGTCTCTTCCGATCTCGCCTATGCCGAACTGTACGGAGGCTGGTACTCTTGCATAATCTTCCCTCTTTTTTGGACATCTGCGTGTTCCGCACACATTTCCTCGGAAATTGGCCGTATCCAAACGCCTCTTTAAGCATATCAGGCCTCTGATCTTGATGGGGAGTAGCAACAGCTCGTCATCATCTCGCATGAACCTCTGGCTCCCCTTGTCTTTATCATCTCTCACTATGACTTCACGCCATGCTACCTGCGCACTGCAACTGTTCTCGGCCTCTGTCAATCCGGAGTCTCTCACACGGACTCGAAGTCACGAATTCGGTATCTTCATCACTCTGTAGAAGATATCTGGTCGAACACATCCTCGGGAACTCGTCCCTACCATCGGAGGAATACTCAATACTCGCCCGCTCCCGATCAACTCACAACGCATCTGGGTGAGGTCCTCTATCCGAAGCTGGTCAGCTTACTGATCTCTTATCACATGGTATCTGGACGACGTCAAACTTTTCGATCGAGTCAACGAGGTCCCAAAATTTCCCGAAGGCTCAACACCTGAGCGCAGTCTAAAAATATCTGGTACATACCACATCACCTCTGGACCAGCCGTAGAAGGGCAAACCCAAGCCTCACTGATGGCACCGCTAAACTTCCACAAACCCTAAGGTTCAAAGCGGTTCCATGGTCATCATGTCGAGTTAGGGTTTCATTCTTCTAGAGGGTGCACAGAATTACCTGCATGTTCCTCCGAACACTTTAAACTTAGGAAAATGGTGTCGTGGCACTCGTTCGAACCTTTTAGCTTCTCCAATACCACATGTGACTATTCTTCGCCCGCATGCTAAACAATGGCTCAATCCTCCAGGAAAGGCGATACATCGGTGGTCATCTCTGGATCGGTCTGCTCTAGATCTGTGTAAGACTCTCCACACTGAAAATCTTCAACTCAACTGGGCCTGCGTCGGCGCATCAATCTGACGAATCACCTTCGTCTCTCAAATTGGGGTAGACTAGCTGTCATTTGTCGCATTTCTGCCTGGAAGCTCCAGCGATCTTAGCTCGTAAGCTCTGGAAGTGACATCAAAATCTCTGAAGTATGCTGTGCATCTACAGTCCTCTCGCAACTGGCAGCTCTAACAATGGCCCGATCATCTGGTGTAAAACCAAGAACCCGCCTCTACAAGAGGTCACAACATAAAATACTAACTCGAGACGTTCTCTTGTCACCAGAAAACACAATGGTCAGCCCTCATACCAGACGAGCTCGTCCTGACCGCAACGCTAGCAGCAGCTCAAACTGCGCTCAAACTATGGTGACAGGAACCTCAATCGAGTATCGAAGAAAGCAGATCAACGGCATGAGAGGAGACGACAAATCCAGAATGGATACATGATCATAAGAAGGAACAGCATCAATGAAAGTATGATCATGGAACTAATAGAATCGAGGATATCCAATGGATGTATAATCAAGGATACGAAGAGAATCACAGATCTCAAAATATACACATTCTAAGGTTTCTTAAGTGGAGTATCGTATCGTAAAAATGCCACGGAACATACGTACGGTACGTCACTCTACTCAAGCTACCTACTCCATCAATCAGGGTCAGCCTATGAAACAAAAGTTCGGGTCTAAAACCCCCCGTTCAAGTCTAAGTTCCGTAAGGTCAAGCCTAGGTTCCGAAACACATGCCGCCCTAGACTCCGCATAGTCAAACATAGACTCGAACAAGGTTAAACCTAGTGCTCTGATACCAACTTTGTCACGACCCGAAATATTAGCTCATGACCAGCACTTGAATCACGCAACGTCTAAAGGCGTAACAGAATTCAAGTAAGCTGAAACCCAGAAATCTAAACCTTTTAAGTAAAATAAAGGAGGTGAAGTTTTGAAATAAAGGTATAATGAAATCAAGTTTTCTTAATGAATAGAAAAGAAACATGAATGATGCAAGTGAAGTTTACTAGTTGAAAACATGTTTCGTCTTTTAAAAATTTTGGCAGCACCTCCCTTGAATATTTTGATCCAAAACCATAAATACATAATAAGAATAATGGCATCCCCAAGCGGGAGCTAGCACTTCGCCAAACGGCGGATCATAACCACGCAATACAGCATAAATAGATATACGACTCCCAACGGTGAAGTTCACCACAAAGATAAATAAATGAGCAAGATATAACCCCCAAAGTGAATATAAAACCCATCGCTCAAATCTCGCAATTACGAGTCTCACTAAGTCTCATCACTTATGCAATTTACAACCTTTGATCGATTGATGGAGTTAACTAGATACAATATGAAATATAATACAAGAGTGGGTACGATACAAATGTCCCACCTACCAATGCAAAACAGCCGAATGGAATTGTGTGCCAGCGAAGCCGCTACTGATCCACGCGGTCAACCTGCAAGAACTGTGGCACAACGGGGGTTGGTTGCCAACTCATGAATAGAAACATATCTATAAGTAGAAATCGAATAAACAATGACTCCTAGGTCAAGTATATTATAAGGTAATACTATGATATCTAGGGTGACCGGGTCGTATATGTGCAAACAGGGTAGTCAATACCTATATGCATGCAGATAACATCCAACAGTAATAATCAATGTATGCAGATATGTGGATCTCGTCCACCCATAAATCAATGTCTATGAGCATGTGTATAATCTCCAATAGTAGAATCAGTGTATGTACGTATGTATGTGGATCTAGTCCACGCGTCAACCACTGACACAACAATATCATGCATGTAAATATCATAAAAGAGTGTGCATGAAAGTATGAGGATATATATATATATATATATATATATATATATATATATATATCAACGGTGTCCCTCCCGACACATCAAATCATGGAACCTGAGTGCCTAGCATCGACACTCGAAAACATCATGAAAACCGTGCCCAGCATCGGCACGTAAATCCCCATATATCGGGCTCCGTTAGTCCGGATCGGCCTATGGGCTCCGTCTGCGGAATCGGTCCTAGGCCCCAACAGTATGAGTCGGCCCGTATCCATTTCACTACTCCGGTCGGTATCCTCCGGATAACTGCCGAGTCTAAAAACTATCACCGGTAGGTAGTGCTCCCCTGCCGGGCTCACCGTCTAACAAATACGAGTCTTCTTACCCAGGGGTACCTCACCGGGTCCACCATGTACGCGCAATCGGTGCCTACCACTCCTCGAATCGGGTATACTCACACAAGCTCTCTGGAACCGAGAAAACCCATGGTGGACGCACTGAAATATCATATCAAGAGAAACCGGGTTTTTTAAAACAGTGCGTATTTTCTTAAAATAACACCACGGTCCTCAAATCCAGAAATCGCATAAATCAATACTTAATGCGTAAATCCATGCAATGTGTCGAGTAACAAGGGAAAACCGCTCTTTTAAAAGAATCCAGTTTTGAAAATATCTCATGCGGTCCATATTTTCTTGAAATCAATTCAATATCATCCATGTATGTAGCATATGTATGTATGTAGGTTTGGATGTGCAAATGGATATATATGTGAATATAAATGTAGCACTACTATGAATATACAGTGTGCATGTACGCAAGTATGAAGATATCAATATATGTGAGCACTGGTGTGAATATACAGTGTGCATGTGTGAAAGTATGAAGATATCAATGTATGTGTGCACTGGTATGAATATACAGTGTGCATGTGTGCAAGTATGAAGATATCAATGTATTTGTGCACTGGTATGAATATACAGTGTGCATGTGCGCAAGTATGAAGATATCAATATATGTGCGCACTGGTATGAATATACAGTGTGCATGTGCGCAAGTATGGAGATATCAATGTATGTGTGCACTGGTATGAATATACAGTGTTCATGTGCGTAAGTATGAAGATATCAATCTATATGTACACTGGTATGAATATACAGTGTGCATGTACGCAAGTATGAAGATATTAATGTATGTGTGCACTGGTATGAATATACAGTGTGCATGTGCGCAAGTATGTTATGCGAAGAGTCATATCATGATGCAGCAATCCTACTGTGTAGTGGCATGGCAATTATCGATGATGAAGTGTGTGAGCCTACAAACTTTGTACGTGTAACATATGCGTTATCGATAATAGTGCAGGTGTACTATCACAGGTATATGCGATGCGATAATAATATCATGAATGCAGCACAAGGTAAATCATCAACTAACAGCTATAAGGTAAACGTAACTATCATATGTCCGAGTCGGTGAATCTATCAATCAGCATCTATCCCAGTAACATCGCGTACGGTGTAATCTATCGTACGGCAACCTCTAGTCAAGGGTAAAGATCAATCATCAAGTCAAACTCATCACGCACGGAATATCATCGTGCGGCGGCATTATACTAATAGGGATCCTATCATCCTATACGACAAAAGAGGGTACGGCCTAATATCACATACGGCCTATCATCCATGATTCACATCATTCTATAAATGTATGTATATCTATGTGCCTAAGCCCCGGTTCACATCCGCAATAATCTCATATTAGGGGACCCGCAGGGTACAAATCAACTCGATCGACTCGCATCCGTATACCATCATATCATCATGTCATTATATCAGTCTTATATTCTTTCATCGCATTTAAATCACTTATCAAATCGAATTGCATAAACATTCTATCACTACAAGTATAAGTATCTAACCTAACATACACATCTGAACCATACAATCGGATTTTTAAAGAAGCGAATCGTAGTTTTGAAAATAGGGGTTACGGTGATTTTAAGAAAGAGATATCATTTGAAAATCCGTAACATCCCTCAAGGTATATACTTAAAAGGTACATACGATTCTTCGGTTTAGAAAAAGGTATGGTCCGGATGACGCGTCTACGTCGGCTATCTAGTCCTATAGTACCCTAAACGGCAATATCGCTAAACGTCATCCTCAGATTCCGTCATCACATATTAGCCGTATTATATCACTTCTAACTATCCTTAGTTTCTAATATGGTTTCATAGCTATCTCATTCTAACCGTAGTTTCCTAATCTAGGTTTCCTAACCATATTCTATAAATCGGTTTTCCATCAAAAGTTTGCGGGGGTGCTATACGCCATCCACCCGACTTCCCCGGTAGATATAGATCTACTCACCGTAGTCCTCGCTCGCCGAAGTCGATGACGCCTCGCTCCCTCGCCTCGGAATCCACGCGAAGGTACCTACAATAACGACACATATCGTAACGATATTAAAACCTAGTTCTAAAATCCAAAATGGCACGCGCATTGCTCATAGGTTAGAACCTATAGCTTATGCGTACAAAATCAATCAAACAACCCTTGTTGTCGATGTACAAACATGCGACAACCAAAAACGAATCCAAATATCAAAACTCATCATTTCAAATACGGAAAACATATCCTAAATCACACACAGGTATTCCCAGATTTTGACTCAGGTTAAATAAATCCAAGCAAACAAGTTTAGGGTGATGTATAAGGTATATGTGAGCTACTGAACCAACCTAGGCCCCTACCCTCACCAAGTGGCCGACCCCTATACCCAAAATTCTGATGTCGCCGGCCCAGGGGTCTCAGTTTGGGTTCATCGGGTCAGAGTGGTCTCCTAGTAGTATGTCTAGGCCCCTAGTATTGTTTGGTTGTCTCAGATATTCCCTGGGTTGCTCCAGATACCCCATAGGCACACTCAAAGTCACAAAACTGATATGGGTCAATTCCTGAGTTCGTGCAACGGTTCAGCTCTATGGCTTAGGTCATGAATCGTGTTACCATGGTCAAGCAAACACTCACCAAAGTCCCCAGGATTCACCTATATTCATTATAGAAAAATCAAGTAGAACCAAACTCCCTTAAACGCCTTCAGGTAACTACCCTACAGAGCCCACACCCTAACCCTCCTATACAACCAGAGTCGCCGGATTTGTCTCCAAGGTCGCCGGCCAAAACCGATGGGAAGGGTTGATCAGTCGAAAATACCGCATTTCTAACACGGCAATTTCCCTATCTTTTGCATTCATCTAGAAGTGTTCGGCATTCATATTACACATATTAGCAAATCAGTCGTTAAATATCAGATTGCATGTGTTAGACTTTAAAACCGGCATTTCTAGGGAAATTGACTGTATTTTATGGCATCACATCATCCCTATATTGCGCAACACTTGTTTCGAAGTCTGTGCAGGAAAATCCGGAAGAAAAACCAAAATTGTCATTTTGCTGAGCAAACATTACGCCAACTCAAAGATCTGAAAGCTGGTAGCAATCTAGAGGGACACATGAAATTCAACACATCAAAACAAGACCCAAATATTATAGCAGGAATTACCAGAAAAGACTAAAGCCCAAGGCCCACAAACCGCCGCGGATCCGCGGCGGTAGCCTGCTTGCGCCGCGGATCCGCGGCTCTTCTGCCACGTCATCACTTGAATTTTGGCGCATAACTCTTCTCTCAGTGGCTACAGCTCAGAAATATATGTCAAATTCCAGAATTTTCTCGAAGCTTCTTCCAGATCAGCAAAGATGATTAATTAAGCTAATCCTAATTAAGCTCCTAACAAACTATTTCTAGAAGCTTCCTCCTAACTAACCTCTTTTAGAAGCCTCTCTAGCTAACTAACTTTTGGAGGGAAATTCAAATCTCCTCAACCAACTTATGGAGGGAAACTTAAAATTCAAATCCTAGATCTAGGGTTTTGGGAAATCTATAAATAGAAGCCTAGATCTAGGGTTAATTCTTCTTCCAAATTCCTTAATCTTTACTCTCTCATCTTCTTCCACAAGTTGAGTGACACGACTTGTGCGAAACCCTAACCCTAATTCCACTCTAAATTCAAGATCCCGAGTACCAAATCAAGCAAGAAGCCTTCAACTTTTTAGGAGCGGAGCCGATCTTCAACCGAGCAAGCGATCCAAGCCGATCCGCGACTCACGGAGACGAGCGAAGCCAAATCGACGATCGAGTTCTTCCTCTTGTAGTTCTTGAGCGAATGTAATGAAATTGTTGATATAAATAAAAGGTGAAATTCTTTAATCTTGCTTTTTTTAAATTCTTGCATCATGATTCGATCTCAATTTGTAATTGTAGTTCTTGTTGTGATGTTTGAGTAAAACTCCGCTCGTCAAGGAGTCGAGAAGATTAATAGAATGATGATGTAACAAATCTTAAAACGATTCTTAAGTCCTACGAGTTTTGTAATCCCTAGCAAGTTCAAGAATCGATGACCTAGTTTCGTTGCGATGCTTTCTTGATTGTTATCGCTCGAAATTAGGGATCTACGATCGTTTCTTGAATTTACTAGAGGCTAGAATGTGAATGATATCGACGAAGGAACAAGGGATAAATGATGAAACCTTAGTTTCACTAGAAATCCCTAATTCTCGTCGATCATCATCGATCTAGTATCAATTCATCGAAGGATAAGAATACGTCATCGTGAGATTGCATCACATCTATAGATCCGATCGATTCCTACGAGCCTCATTTAGATTCTTGATATTTGGTTGGAAAAATCATCACAAATTACCACTTCTTGATTTTAATGCTTTCTTAGATCTAGATTTTTCTCTTTCTTGAATTGCAATTACAAATCATGAATTGTTTTCTTTTCTTTTCCTTAAAGTTTCAATTCATTTAATTCGAAACACGAACGATTACACTTTCCCTGTAGACGATCCGCACTCGCTAGCGATCTACATCTGACACCGTAGTTGATTGCGGTCAAATATTTTTGGTTGTGATTTCTATAAAATTTTCTTACTACACAATCCGAAATCGTATTAAATCAAATGGCGCCGTTGCCGGGGATTGTGCGCTAATTGTTCGTATTTTGAAATTTGAGTTGAAAAGTTTATTCCGTCTCTATTTTTAGATCAAAACTTGCGCAAACACTAATACGTGTTGTTGTGATTTGATTGCGAGGAAATCTGGAATTATCGGAGCTGGAGAAATTTTTTTCTAAAATTTCCAGAGAGCAGGAAAAGTGAACAGAAGCTTGCTGGAAAATTTTGGAGCTGTGATCCCTTCCTTCCACCGCGATTCCGCGGCATATACCCCTCTTACACCGCGTTTCCGCGGCAGCCTTGCGTCATCACTGCACCAAAATTCTCAGGTGAATTTCTAACTTTCTTATCTTCTTCCTCATCTGCTCCAAATAACAATTTACTGCAGGTTTCTTTGCAAAAATCGCAGCGCTGCAAAAAGCAAATTAAAAATTGTGCGTGTTTTTGATTTTTGGTTGTTTGCATATTAATACGGACATTAAGGGGCAAAGACCAAATCCAGATTAGGTGGGGAGTTCATTACCCTTCCTAAGCCCCAAAAATCACAAAATTTGCATCCACATTTACCCTCATTAACTAAAAAAGATCAAGAGATGACTCTAAGGACCGTCGCGCTCACTTAGGACAGAAGAAGGCCGTGGGTAATTCATTGCTTATCCGCGTTTCTTTTGTGGTGTCTAAGGCAAGTGTGTCGAAGTCTAGTGGTTACTTAATTAGGCCCACTACTTACGTAGTGGAGAACCTCCCACTTACCTGGCACTTACCTGGCCACAGGAGAGACAAAGAGGCAGTGGAGGATTTATCCTGCGACTTGTCTTTTGGCAGTTAGGAGCGGTCTAGAGATTTGACCTAGGTGACCTCTAGAATTAGGGTTTTGTGTGTTGCATTTTGTGATTTGCATCATTTTTTTCAAAAATCCGTATCAATTTTCAAAACAAACACCGCATTCATATCATTTCCCCTAATTATAAATTCACCCTGCCACTTGTACTAACCCTTTTTAGTGCAAGATAGGCTGGACAACGGGATTCTAGTGCCTGTTTAGTCCGCGTTCCCCCCGATCGACCCTAAAGTCGGTATTTCTACATTTACCCTTTCTTTTACCCACCACCACACCCACATCGATGGATCCACCTCCATCGAATTTCTTTTCCACTAATCTGCCGCCGTCCGTTGGTGCGCAGAATCCACCTCGCATCTCTCTCCAAGAGAGATGCTACCCTACACGAGGCCCCCTTTCCACCTGTCTTTCCACTCCACCAGCCAACGGGGATAATTTTCAAATAAAACCCCAATACATCAACCTTCTACCAAAATTTCACGGTCTTGAGTCTGAAGACGCATATGCATTTATCACCAAATTTGAAAATGTATGCGCAATGATGGGTACTTCACAGCTTTCTGTGGATGCTTTACGTTTTCGTCTTCTCCTATTCACTTTGTGCGATTTAGCCGAGAAGTGGCTATATAACACTACCGCACATTCCATTTCAAATTGGGACGAATTCGTCAAAGCATTCCTTAAGAAATTCTACCCACATCAAAAGACAGCTCGAGTCCGTAGCGAAATCTATCAATTCACCCAGCTTCCAAATGAAACATTTTCAAAATGTCTTGAACGTTTCAAGGAGCTGTTAGTCCAATGTCCACATCACGGCATCCCGAGATGGGAACTGTGCCGAATCATTTATGAGGGCATTAATCCTAACACAAGACAGACCCTTGAATCCATGTGTCAAGGAAAGTTCATGACCAAAGATGATGGGGAAGCATGGAAATTCCTAGAAGATTTCGCTGAAAGATCTTTACAGTGGGAGGGTATGAGTCAATCGTCTAGGGATGGCAATGATATTTCCATAGGAATTAGAACTGAAATTTCAGCTTTACACAAGAAATTTGACGCTACGGAAAACAAATTTTTAGCTGTCGCCCTAAGTCAAATGTCACTCTCCAAAACTGTATGTGGATGCTGTTCTGATCCTTCTCACTTGATGGAAGAATGTCCGTTTGAAGGTCATGAGCATACCAATGCTACATTTCAAAGACCTAGAAACGATCCATTTTCTTCCACATATAATCAGGGTTGGAGGAATCACCCAAACTTTGCTTGGAACCAATCACAATCTCAAAACACGGTTCCAACCCAAAACAATTTCCAAAGGGTCCCTCCACCACAACAGCAACCACCACTTCAATTGAGTCAGCACCCCTTCCAATCATAAAACTTCCAAAATCCGGCCAACACTTTTGCACCACATGAAAACTCTTTGCAATTGACAGGTACAGATAATACCTCTGCACTCGCACAAATCTTGGATACTTTCATGAAACAATCCATCCAAGGGACGACAAGTTTGCAATCTTCTGTCGAGAATGTGATGAAGATCATTATCTCTCAAAATGAGAACATCAAATCGATGGAAGAACAAATTGCACAACTAAAAGCCGAAATGCGTGCAAGAGAGAAAGGGAAACTTCCAGCTCAACCTTTACCCAATCCTGGCTATTCACATCATGTGGATGCAATCACGTTGAGATCTGGAAGAGTGCTTGACAATCACGTTGGGGAAGAGATTGATGACACTGATAAATCAATCAATAACACCCCGGCTGAGACCTTTCCTTCCACTTCTACTTCTAATTCTAACCCCAGTTCTTTTACCCCACCACCTTCTTGCGAGCCTATTCTTCGTTTCCCAAAAGGCTCGCCACTTCAGCCCACCTCTTTTACTCCTCCACAGACGATCCCCAACTCTATTCTGGGAACGGGTCCACACACACTTCCTTCTCCTATGATGGACCCAGCGCTTATTGCTAAAGCATCTTATCCTAATCAGTTAAGGGCTAACACACCGAGTCCACAAATGGAGAAGATTATGGATATTTTTAAGCAAGTTAACATCAACATCCCTCTTCTAGATACTATCCAGCAAGTTCCGTCCTATGCAAAAACTCTTAAGAACTTGTGCACTAGGAAGAGGAAGACTCAAATGCCCAAGAAGATATTCATGGCAAAGACAGTAGACACAGCTTTCCCCCAACAATTACCGAGGAAACGTAAGGATCCTGGATATCCTACTATTTCCATTTCTATTGGGGGAAAACACATCAACCGTGCTCTACTAGACCTTGGTGCTAGTGTTAACTTACTTCCTTTATCAGTCTACGAGCAACTAGGTATCGGAGAGTTGAAGCCAACCCATTGCACTCTCCAGATGGCTGACCGATCAATCACCAAAGCTAGGGGTGAACTGGAGGATGTGTTAATAAAAATCGGGGAATTCATATTCCCTGTGGACTTTATTGTAATTGATACACAGCCTGTAGTGAACCCACAGAATCAAATTCTGGTGATTTTAGGTCGCTCCTTTTTGGCCACTTCCAATGCTATCATCAACTGTCGTAATGGCTCTATGACCCTATCTTTCGGGAATAGGTCAATAGAGCTGAACATTTACAAGTTGGGAAGTGTACCCTCCGAACCTATTGCTCAGGTCTGTTCTGTCGACTTAATGGATGTCGACAGCAGCGAAATTGATGATCCTCTTGATACTGATCTTGACTCTTTTCATACGTTATTGTTTGACCCAACTATGTATCATACACATACGGACTCTTCCACCGAGTTGTCCGGGTCAACAATTAACACTGATTATGAACTGCTTTTAGAGTCTGAAGATCACCCCGCGATTTGTGATGACATTATTGTTCGGGGTATTGATGGAACTTTTGAGGAAATCTTCGCTGGTGAACTCGCATTTTTAAATGACACGGGTGTTGAGATGAATCATCTCCCAATCAATGAAATTGAACCTCCACCCCTTCTTCTGGACTGTAAAAAGAATGCAAGTAATCCATCACATGCACCGCATCGTCTCTCCAAAATGAGACGCACACACATTCTATTCCACCACTTACCCTTTCCCCACTTCTTCTTCCACCAACCAGAGCACTGCATTGATAAAATTTTTGAATGGTTGGTGTTAACTTTCGGTCTTTGCAAATCTTGTCATCGACCACTGATTTTTGACCCCCTCATATGATTTTCAAAGATTAACATTGCATAACTCAAGTTTGGGAGGGTATAATCGGGCTCTTGAAAAGAAAATTTTTACAAAATGATGAGCCAAGAATAAGTTTGGGGAAGGTTATTCACTTAAATATTTTCCCCCACTAATAAATTCCTCCCAAGCTTACAGGTTTTTCGAGATTTAGCAGATGGCAACAGTGAGGACACTGTTGAAAACAAGTTTGGGGGAGGTTTGTGCTTATTTTCGCATCATTTGCATCATACTTTGCATAAGCACAAAACATTTAAAAAAACTTATAAAAATTTAAAATTTTTCAAAAAGATAAAAATATTTTTGTACATAAATAAGATAATAAAAGATTAGATAGTGAAAAATTAAATCCAAAATATTAGAAAAAATTAAGAAAACCATGAAAATTAGTAGTTTTCTTATACGAACTAGTAATAAGTAGTTATGAGCCGTTGTCCTAAGGGTTAGTAAGATAAAGGACGTCACTAATCTAAGGATAAAAATAAGTCTGAAAAATAGTTTCTATTCTGAAGCCAAACATTTTGAACGTTGATACCCTGCTATTCGCACTTACACACGTCTTAAAGCCTGGGATAGTAGAGGATACCTTGAAATGCTCTTGTCTTAAAGCCAAAAGTATGAAGGAAATAAAAAAATGAAGAAAATATAAAGTGGTGAGAAAAATGAACACTGGTTTTGTTATCACCGATGGCAATAAAAAATATATAGCGAGGGTGCTTCTTCACCTAGTGCCCTAAGGCCAACTGGTCTGGGAGTCACTGCTATGCCTGAGGTGGTGCAAGACGAGGAAAATACATCAAGTAAGCAAGCACAGGAGTAATCGGTCGGTTAGTACCTCAAGAAGTATTAACGGTCGCATGAAAGTGTGTGAGCAATCTCATCTAAATATTCATTAATTAAAAAGTACTGAGGCTGATGGGCAAGAGTATGATAGCTTGAATTGAATTCTCCGGGTGTAGGGATGTCCTTTACACACACGGAGGGTTATATGATCGATGTTTGGAAGAAAGATAGGAATGAAAAATAAGACGATGTTTTATTGAGGGAGGACGTGATTTCTGACATTTTTTTATGACCATTAAGATAGGGCTCATGACAACCGAAAAGCTAGCTTAGTTGGAAACCCTAATTTTCAAATTCTTTCTTTTACAATTCATTTTTTTAAATGTAAATTTCATGATCTTCCTTTTATTATCGGATTTTGTGGGTGCAATCCGCTGAAAACCCTCAGGAGACAACACTCCTCCTACTAGGGACACCTAGAGGTTTAAAGGCTTGTTGCACATGCTCAGTGCAATCGTGTTGCCTACGAAAGTGTGCTAGTTAGTTTTTCTCTTTCTTTATTTTCTCCTTCTTTTTAATAAAAACAATTCGCTCGAGACGATCGAAATTAAGTTTGGGGGAATTTGATCAGTCGAAAATACTGCATTTCTAACACGGCAATTTCCCTATCTTTTGCACTCATCTAGAAGTGTTCGGCATTCATATTACACATATTAGCAAATCAGTCGTTAAATATCAGATTGCATGTGTTAGAATTTAAAACCGGCATTTCTAGGGAAATTGACTGTATTTTATGGCATCACATCATCCCTATATTGCGCAACACTTGTTTCGATGTCTGTGCAGGAAAATCCGGAAGAAAAACCAAAATTGTCATTTTGCTGAGCAAACATTACGCCAACTCAAAGATCTGAAAGCTGGTAGCAATCTAGAGGGACACATGAAATTCAACACATCAAAACAAGACCCAAATATTATAGCAGGAATTACCAGAAAAGACTAAAGCCCAAGGCCCACAAACCGCCGCGGATCCGCGGCGGTAGCCTGCTTGCGCCGCGGATCCGCGGCTCTTCTGCCACGTCATCACTTGAATTTTGGTGCATAACTCTTCTCTCAGTGGCTACAGCTCAGAAATATATGTCAAATTCCAGAATTTTCTCGAAGCTTCTTTCAGATCAGCAAAGATGATTAATTAAGCTAATCCTAATTAAGCTCCTAACAAACTATTTCTAGAAGCTCCCTCCTAACTAACCTCTTTTAGAAGCCTCTCTAGCTAACTAACTTTTGGAGGGAAATTCAAATCTCCTCAACAAACTTATGGAGGGAAACTTAAAATTCAAATCTTAGATCTAGGGTTTTGGGAAATCTATAAATAGAAGCCTAGATCTAGGGTTAATTCTTCTTCCAAATTCCTTAATCTTTACTCTCTCATCTTCTTCCACAAGTTGAGTGACACGACTTGTGCGAAACCCTAACCCTAATTCCACTCTAAATTCAAGATCCTGAGTACCAAATCAAGCAAGAAGCCTTCAACTTTTTAGGAGCGGAGCCGATCTTCAACCGAGCAAGCGATCCAAGCCGATCCGCGACTCACGGAGACGAGCGAAGCCAAATCGACGATCGAGTTCTTCCTCTTGTAGTTCTTGAGCGAATGTAATGAAATTGTTGATATAAATAAAAGGTGAAATTCTTTAATCTTGCTTTCTTTAAATTCTTGCATCATGATTCGATCTCAATTTGTAATTGTAGTTCTTGTTGTGATGTTTGAGTAAAACTCCGCTCGTCAAGGAGTCGAGAAGATCAATAGAATGATGATGTAACAAATCTTAAAACGATTCTTAAGTCCTACGAGTTTTGTAAACCCTAGCAAGTTCAAGAATCGATGACCTAGTTTCGTTGCGATGCTTTCTTGATTGTTATCGCTCGAAATTAGGGATCTACGATCGTTTCTTGAATTTACTAGAGGCTAGAATGTGAATGATATCGACGAAGGAACAAGGGATAAATGATGAAACCTTAGTTTCACTAGAAATCCCTAATTCTCTTCGATCATCATCGATCTAGTATTAATTCATCGAAGGATAAGAATACGTCATCGTGAGATTGCATCACATCTATAGATCCGATCGATTCCTACGAGCCTCATTTAGATTCTTGATATTTGGTTGGAAAAATCATCAAACTCTCAATTCTTGATTCTATCGTTTTCTTGTTATTAGATCTAGATTTTCTAATTCTTGAACTTCAACTATAAATCATGAATTGTTTTCTTTTCTTTTCTTTAAAGTTTCAATTCATCTAATTCGAAACACGAACGATTACACTTTCCCTGTGGACGATCCACACTTACTAACGCGCTACATTCGGCACTGTTATTGATTGCGGTCAAAATATTTTTGGTTGTGATTTATATATACAATTTTCTAAAAACCAACACACAACGGAAAATCGTTTCAATCAAGGGTCTCGTTCTTCAGGTGGACACTCCAGGTCTCGAGCACAACACTAGCACACTGATTGTTTTCATAGTGAAAACTCGGGGTCACAGCAGGTCAGCAACATCCTAAAACGACACTAAAACACGATATCACACCAAAAAAAATCTAAAGGGAAGAAATTATACCTCATTTGGTCCCCCTAAGCAGCACTAACATCCCAAAGTTGTCAAAATCCTACTTTGCTCGGTTCAACGTGTAGAGGAGGAGATGGGGATTAATTCTTGTGAAGGGAGTGTAGGGTTTTGGGGATTTATTGGAGATAGATCTAGGGTTCTTTGAGGAGGGTTGTAGGGTTGAGAAGATGAGGAGGGAGATGAAAAATGGTGGGGATATGCAATGAGGCAGCTGTTAGGCCACGACGGTGCCCCGACCGTCTGAACGAGGACAAAATGCGGAAAACAAAAACTTTTCTTTAACAGATACCGGTGCCACCGCGGACTATAAACCCGGATCGGGCCATTAACCTAATGCTAGCTAACAAGAGAAGGGGTAGAGAGATATACCGAGCGATCCGTGTCCTTCGGTCTTATCGTCGTCGTCCCGATCTCCCCGCGGAGTCTCCGGTCTTCATCTCCTCGTCGGAAGGGCACCACATCGCCGGGTTCTTTTACGGGCTCCCACCTCTGGATCGAGGCAACTCGGGCACGAAGTTGGCGAGTCGACGTGTCCAAGAATACTGTAGATGAAGTGTAGGATGGTTTGTATCTTGGGGTTACTAGAAGTTGCCCTTTTGGTGGAGGAATGAGATATATGCTTTTTGAGATGAACAAAGGGATTTTTGTGTGCATGAAGAGAACAAAAATGCCTCACCAAAATTTTGGACAGCCCCCTTCCCTCTTGTGGCCGGCTATGAATCATAGAGGGGAGAGAATGAGAGAGGGAGTGTATCAAAAATAATGCAAGAGAGATAAAAGGTGATGATGAGGAATAATCATCACAACTAAAGCTCACTCCAAAACCTAATCATATCCCATCACCATCAAGCAAAGTCAATCAATGATGAAGTCAAATGGTGGTAGAACCATCATGAAGCTATCATGTGCCAAAAAGTCTTCTCCATTGTTAATTGCACAATTGCAAATAACCCCCTCCACCAATTTTCAGCCAAAGAAAGGAAACAAAGGAAAATGGCCGAAACGGAAAGCAGACTGGCAACTTCAGAAAACTGATCCCGTAATAAATTACAGGAAAACCCCGTGACTGTATATACATACCCGCATTTGTATTCCGACCGAATACAAATGCAATGGGACAAAGTCTACACAGTACAATACCAGGATCCGGCTTAAACCAAAGCCCGCTAATATTATCCGTCCGATCATGATCCGTGCAATACCGCACGTATATGATCGAACCCTGCCATATCTCCATACGGCCTCTACAACGTTTCGCCCGAAACTTGAGAAACGGTCTGTGGGGGACTCTAAAGACTCGTCAATATTTTGGCTGTGGATTTAACCACTAGCACGTCAGAGGTATTAGCCATATGTAACGGGCTACCAGGTATTGACCAAAAGGGACATCGATGAGCGAACTCACCCTGACACCCTACTGAGCCTGTCAGTGACAATATCCGTACATTCCGGTCCGTTCGTCTATGAGTATCGCATGGCGGGCCTAGGGGGTTGGTAAAAGTCAGACCCCCAAAAGCGGTACAAGTCGTGTCAGAGTGTAGCACAGAACACCCTGAGACACTACTGGAATGCCTACCAGTAAATCTCCTGCCTTGGCCGAGGACTTTGTGTAATGGATCTCCTAGACACAGCGCGACCTCACCCCCAATACCGGGAGAGACGAACCCCTGCAGATCCGCTCACTACCTCCATGTGGCTCGGGACTGTACCCAACTAAAACCTGTTTGCACGACTCCTTTGAGCCGTGGTAGGGTAGTAATCAAAGTACAGTGGGAACTCACACGAGACAAATGATGATCTCAGGTCGATGAACTAACCTGTACACATGTCACCAGGGAACTGCTATCTGAAGTCATGTATAAGACCAACTAGCATGTTCCCGGCGAGTCCTGTCCGGTGTAATCATAACCCAATGAGCACCTGTATACATCTTAGGTGAACCAACTGACACCAGTGGCTTGTGAGACCGGCCACCGCCCCTCGTCGGGGTCTCGACTGTATACACTAGTCTACTCTGGAGTATCGAAGCTGTTGGAGATAGTGCCCTCAGAGTCAATTATTGGATCACAGTCACGTGATTGCAATGATTGAGGGAGGACCTATCCCGGTAGGACAGTCTTACTCGAGATGATAGTATGCTATCTGGTTTACCTTTATCATCGTGTACTGCTTTAGGTGACCCGACAGGTCGCTATTACACGTTGATAGAGCCCCTAGGATTCTTGCTTGACTGCCAGCAGTATGAGGGCGATCATATAAGTGAGAGCTGGGGTCTATAAGCACATCCTTAGTAGGTCCCTAGTCGTGGGAGTTTCGAGACATGGCATCGATTCTCCAGAGTAGACTAGTGTATACAGTCGAGACCCCGACGAGGGGTGGTGGCCGGTCTCACAAGCCACTGGTGTCAGTTGGTTCACCTAAGATGTATACAGGTGCTCATTGGGTTATGAGTACACCGGACATGACTCGCCGGGAACATGCTAGTTGGTCTTATACCTGACGTCAGATAGCAGTTCCCTGGTGACATGTGTACAGGTTAGTTCATCGACCTGGGGATCATCATTTGTCTCGTGTGAGTTCCCACTGTGCTTTGATTACTACCCTACCACGGCTCAAAGGAGTCGTGCAAACAGGTTTTAGTTGGGTACAGTCCCGAGCCACATGGAGGCAGTGAGCGGATCTTCAGGGGTTCGTCTCTCCCGGTATTGGGGGTGAGGTCGCGCTGTGTCTAGGAGAGACATTACACGAAGTCCTTGGCCAAGGCAGGAGATTTACTGGTAGGTATTCCAGTAGTATCTCAGGGTGTTCTGGGCTACACTCCGACACGACTTGTACCGCTTTTGGGGGTCTGACTTTTACCAACCCCCTAGGCCCGACATGCGATGCTCATAGACGAACGGACCGGACTGTACGGATATTGTCACTGACAGGCTCAGTAGAGTGTCAGGATGAGTTCGCTCATCGACGTCCCTTTTAGTCAATAGCTGGTGGCCCGTCACGTATTGGCTTATACCTCTGACGTACTAGTGGTTAAATCCATAGCCATAGTATTGACGAGTCTTTAGAGTCCACCACATTTTCAGTTACTCAAGCTTTCGGGCGAAATGCTGTAGTGGCCGTATGGAGATATGGCAGGGTCCGATCAGATACGTGCGGTATTGCACGGATCAGGATCGGACGGTTTGTACTAGCGGCCGTATGGATATATGGCAGGGTTCGATCAGATACGTGCGGTATTGCACGGATCAGGATCGAACCGATATTACTAGCCGGTTTTGGTTTAAGCCGGATCCTAGTATAGTACAGTGTAGATTTTGTCTCATTGCATTTGTATCCGGTCGGAATACAGATGCGGGTGTGTATGCACAGTATCGGGGTTTTCCTGTAATTTATTACGGGACCAGTTTTCTGGAGTTGCCAGTTTGCATTCCGTTCCGGCCGGTTTTCCTTTGTTCTTTCCCGGCCGGACTTTTCCGATGGAGGGGGTTATTTGCAAGTTTGCAAATAACACATTGTGGAGAATTTTCTTGCAAATGTATTAATTATGAAAGCATCTTTTGATACCATTCTTATCCATCATCATCACTTGCTTTTTTTGTTGATTTGAGGTGATTAGAGTTTGATGTAGATTTGTTATGATGATGTTTTGGTTGTGGTCACCCTCCACCTTTTACTACACTCACCTCCCTCTTGCATTTTGTATTCCTTCCTCCACCATTCTCATTTGGAGATGGTTGAAGACATTTGAGAGAGAAAAAGATGAGAGCTTCATCTTTGAGAGGGTGGCATTCTTGATCTCATTTTCATGCTAGAAAAATGCAAGCACCATTTTTCTTATCTTGATTCCTCCATCATCTTCAAAGGCAACAAACCCCAAATGAGACATAGGCTCTACACTACACATTCTACAGCAAATCTTGGACGCGTCGGCTAGCCTACTTCGCGCCCGAGTTGCCTCGGTATTGAGGTGGGAGCCCGTAAAAGATACAGGCGATGTGGTGCCCTTCCGGCGAGGAGGCGACGACCGGAGTTTCCGCAGGAGATCGGGACGACGACGAGAAGACCGGAGGACTCGGATCATTCAGTATATCTTTTCCCCTTCTTGTAGTTAGCTTAGACTAGTTAATGGTTCGATCCGGGTGTTTAGTGCGCGGTGGTGCCGGTTTGCTAAGTTCGCAAAAATTAAAGTTTATCACCGCTTCCGCATTTGGCCGTCGGATTGACGGCCGGGGCGCCGCCGTGCACTTACAGTGGTATCAGAGCCTTGCCATTAACTTCGTCTAGCTTTGTTTGATGTGTTTGCATTTCCGATCGACCAAAATTCCAAAAACTCGCGTTTTTCCTCACATCAGTTTTCTGTCGAAATTTTTTGAACTCCAAAAGTTTTTCAGGTTGTAAAAAACTAATGTACTGGAAATTCTAAGACTGCTGTAAAAATTCGACGCAGTGAGTCGATCACTGAAGCGCGGAACCGCGGCCAAACCCCCCCTTGGGCCGCGGTTCCGCCGCAGATTGGTGTCCTCACCGTGTCCAATTTCTCCAGTGGGCTTCTGGGCTGATTTTAGGGGTTTTGGAATATTAAAATTGGGCCCAGAATTTCTGTGAGTGCTACAGTATTGCTTGGGGGCCCACTTGTTAATTATTTGATCGATCGGATATTTTAAACACATTATTTCACAGTATTTACATTATATCTGCGACCGTGAATGTCACTTGATCGGTAAATCCAGTCTAACTGCTATAGCCCGGTTAGACGAATTTGCGAACGTGACTTTCACGTTGATGTTTTGTGTTTTTGCTGTGATGTTGCGGATCGGTCGTGGGGGATAGCCTGGATGCAATGCTAGTACAGTTTCTGTTGTATTATGTACATTTGATATTGCGGGGCGAGCGTCCGACATGTGGACTGCCGTCACTGCCTGATTGTATTATTCTTTTGGGGCACGACCTGGTTGCGGTCGATGTACCCGTTGTATGTATATTTTACTTTCTGTACTAGGATTACCCCGCGGAGGAGTGCACGGATAGCCGGGTTCTGGAAGGCAACCAGCCCTCATCTCATGGCATTGGGACGGAGGGGGCTTCACTCTAGAATTGGCGGGCTATTCGCCGCACTCGTAGGGGGTACAGGTTGACCCAGGAGGGGTGCCCAAGTTACCGGATTCCGTGAAGTGCTGGGTGGTCCATTCACGGAGCTGAAAGGGGCTGCCTCGCTTCAGGTTTTGGCGGGTAACTTGCCGCGCCCGTAGGGGTCTAGGATTTCATTGCACAGGCTATCCACACGACCAGGGGAACGTCGGGTTTCAGTAGTGGCTCTGTGAAACCCGGGGATCCCAGATATCTGTATTGTTCTGTGATGCTGTACATTTCTGTGATGCTGCATTTTATCACGCCTTGAGCAAAAATTATATATTATATATATACTAGTAGATGTTGTATATGTTTTGCATCCGCGCTAGTCCAGTCCCAGCTCTGTCGTTAGTTAAGTAACCTAACGGGTGATGACGGGACCCAGTGGCGAATGCGGATGGCATATACGTACATCAGTATATTTTCGTTTTTTGTGGTGTGATCAATTGATGGGACTGCGTTGATTCGGATCAATGCAAGTTAAAACAAACCTATTCTGATGTTGTTGGAACACTTTTCAAAAGGCTGTTATTGCAAGGACGTTCACTTTTGTTTTGCATCGTGGTATTTATTTGGAATATCCTGCTCCTCAGTCGACGAGGCAAGGGCCGAGATCCCATCACCGGGAGTGACCCCTTGGACAGAAGTTTGCGTCAGGGCATTAACTTCACTATAGCCGATTATTTTTGCTTTGCATCGTGGTATTCATTTGGAATATCCTGCACCTCATTCTACGGGGAAAGAGCCGAGATCCCTTCACCGGGAGTGACCTCTTTAGCAAAATTTTTCGTCACTATATTTTCTAAAAGCTATCCGTTCCTTCAACGATATCAAGTTCATTACGTTAAAGGTTTTCTCCAGAAACCATTCGTAGCCCTCGATCGTTTCATATGGGTAGTCAATAGTATTCAAGCTGTGTATGTTGGCCAAAGTCAAGGCACAGTGATTGGTAGCTATTGGGGTATTCATATGCAGCATAGATAGATGCGTTGGTTTGGGACAGTCGTACTGCCATTTTGGCCAAAGTCAAGGGTATGTACGGATGGGTTCAAATTAACCTGGAAAATGACGGGTAGAACTTGACATGTGACTTATGATATGTTGGCCAAAGTCAAGGTCATAAGAGCATGGGGTAGAAATCACATCGGGAGTTTCAAAAGTACTGAAACTTGCCAGATATGCGCATACCTTCTGGAGTGTGACACCGTGAGCGGATTCCGTCACGTTATCATGCAATGATAGTTGGATCCCGATTCCCACTGATGAGTTAGTTTACTCCTCGGGTGACCCCGACTAATTCTTCTTTCAGGTTTGGAGGAGAATTTGAGGTACAGTGGGAGGTTTCCAGATTAGATAAATTGGTGACCATTCTGATCTAGGTTAGAGTGCACGCTGAGTGTTTCTTTTCTCTCTCTCTCTGGCAGCGACCATTGACCCGACCCTAGACTATGACTCAGTGACCAAGTTGACCGAACCTTCTTAACACTGGCTTTTGGATTGTCAGAGTTGCAGACCTCATTGCCACTCCTACTTTTACCCTTTTCTCCAGGACACCCCGTATTACTGCGAACGTCCACTTCCATTGGACAAAACCATCGTATGGTTAGATACGAACTCGAAGGAATTCGAGGATGGTTTCCGGTTCTGGAGAAAACGGATAGGATTATTCAGTTGTCTTTTCACTTTTACCTTCTCTCAAGTTATGAGTACTCCTTGGTTTAGGAGATAGTACACCTATTACGCAAATTGGATAGTCTTCTTCCAAACCTTAGGCTGGTGCCGAACAGTAGGGAATGAAGAAAACCAATTAGCCTAAACGGTGTGCAGAAGGTATTAAGATTAAGACAAAGCAAGGGATTAGTAAGAGGGCAAAGTAAATTGTCACTGATATTCACGACCAAACCAAGTATTTCTTCGCCAATCTTAAATCACCTTTGTATTTCTCCAGGACACTCCGTATCACTACGAAGATCCACAGTTTATTGGATACTCCATCGTATGGTTATATACGAACTCGAAAGGAACTTATTCCAGTTCGGGGATGGATTCTGGTCCAGGAGAAATAGGAATAAGGTTTATTCGGTTGTCTTTTATCTTCACCTTCTCTCGCATTGCGAGTGCTCCTAGGACTAGGACAGTACACCCATTATGCTTATTGGATAGTCTTCTTCCAAACCGTAGCTGGTGCCGAACGGTAGGGAAGGAAGAAAACCATTTGGCCTAAAGGGTGTGCAGAAGGTAATGACTAAAGACATATAAAGGGATTTGGAGAGGTGGCAAAGAATTATACGGTTATAGTTGTGAATCTGGATAATGGTAGAGGCATTACTTGGAATACCAGGATACCCTATCGAAACATTTCAATGTTTCAGTTCAGCTGTGTACTGTTAAAAGAAAACTGATTTCCCGATTGGACACTTGCTCCAGGGTATGTATTTACCAGGTTTGATTCTCACATCTGTATGGTTTTACAGATGATGAGTGGGAGTAAGTTATTGGGAATAAGGTGATCATCCTCATTATATCGGGATTCGTTGTAATCGGTGATATTTGAGGAGATCACCTGGGCTGTTTGCCGGTCGACAAATATTTGGTTTTGAATATCCGTTGTTATGCACCAATTTCAAATTGATATATCTGTACGTCTATTTTTATAGAGTGAGATATACCTTTTTGAAATTATGTCTACGACATTTACCTATATCAGTGGATGGTTAGGTAAGGAGCATTAAACAGCGGTGTAATTCTTCTTAACCATAAGTACAGTTTTCAACCTACGACACACAGTGAATGAGTCACTAGACTCAAGGGACTTATACAGAGTAATGTATGTTGACCAGCGTCCATCAGGACAGAGGGGTTGGTCCTCGTACTATATTCAGTTTACTTATCACTTCTCTAGTTTTTAGACAGGTGTTTAGACAGGTGTTTCGTTGAAACACAGGGTCTGAATTTTGAGAAGTTATAGGTATTTGAATAAAGTAGAGAACCAGGTATTGCAAGTATCGGGATTTTTCAAAGTGATCGAAGATGTAGATACTTGTGTATGGTGTTCAGTTGATAGTAATGATAAAGAGAAATTGCTTCTCTTTCAGGTTACTCATAATTGGAAGCATTCCTGAGTTGAGTAACGCTGATCGGCCTCCTTCCATTTAGTTAACATGCACTGGAGACAGCTGCATGATTTGAATCTGGTTCAATCAAATCAGTGCCTCTGGTTCTATATTGGATATAGTATCTTAACGTTGTTAAGGTACGGGGAGTTGTCCGGCTTATGATTAAAACCAGACTCTGGATAACTCAAGGCACGTTTCTGTAATGGCTGTTTGTGGGTTGACCCAGGCTATGACGAGGGTTGACTTTCTACCATCTGGAAGATCAATAGAAATATTGTTCTAGACTCGCCACAGTTTTATTAAAAATGGATTTTTTCAAAAACAGTAGTGGGAGTATGGTAGAACTGGAAGTGATTCCAGAACCGCAAACGATTACTGAAGATTTGATAAGGAACCTAAAGATTCAATCTGGCTTGACATTCCATTGGCCACTCCGCAGATAAGGTGGGTAACTTCAGGCACCCGAGAGGTACTCCGATAGCCTCAAGGACGGTGACAGGGAAGTTCTTGTTTACCCACATTTGCCATTGTTGTTGTTCCAGGCTGCGAGACCCGGCAGGAGGATGAGTATAGCGTCGTTCTAAACTAGCTTTAGAAGTGCACGTCTATATGACTCTGCCAGAGGGTTGTCGTAGTCAGTGGGAGCAGCGGAAGCATTGGTGGACATCAGGCTTATGTCTATTTATAGACTAAAGCAGATATAGCGGAGATAGATCATCTATTTCTGATGTGACAGTCATAGGTTTGACTTCATCAGAATAGGGGATTGATCTGTTGAGAAGGTAGTAGGGTGTGATGTCCTGGTATTTGATGACATACACAGAGTGGGAAGTGATATTCCTATACTACGATCGGTTATACTATGGTCGTCACACAGTAGTTTCTCCACATAGGATTTGGATCTTACATCAGACATTCTGGTAACTAGATCTAGATTTGGGTGGTTTCCTAATCTGGGTACTTTGACATTATTCTAAGATATTTAGAATGGTCGACTCCTGGCACGGTAGTATACCTGCAGGTGATGGAGTCACCCTCTCTAAAGGTGTCTTACAGACTAAAGGGGAGAGGGATGTGCATGATTGGCAGATCACTTGCTTAGGCAATTGAGTCAATCATGAGATGTCAAGTATCACACCAGATGTTGTTCTTGCACTAGATGCAATAATTTGACATTAATCCAATCCTGGAGAAACAGTCGAAAGCAGTTTTAGAACATAAGTAGATGTTCAAGGGAAATGATAATGACAGCCTCATTAAGGAGACAGTTATCATTCCAGGCTTCCAAGGTGACATGGACGACAGGGTGATTGTCAGAGTTATAGTTTTCCTTCTGACGAAGGGCAGTATTTTGGACAGGTGGTCCAAGGCAATACTGAGGGAGGCATGGCGCAGGATACTGATTAAGTTCAGTTGACGATACAGTCTAAGAAGTTTGGATTTGGAGTTCATTTATGAACTGGGTCCCATCAGACATCCAGACATTCTAAGACAGGTATTGCTCATTTCGGGAGATGGCTTTCTCCACGAACTTGAGATAGAGAGAGACATAGAAAGAAACATCTAGGCGGATCCACTCACTGAGGCTATTGCTCGACCACAATAGTTTCACAAACAGGATTTGTGAGACTGACTAGTAGAGGAGTTGGGTGTTCGGTATCACACGGGCTGTGAGTATGCGACATCGCAATAATTAGCCTTGAGTGCAAGTGGGAGATTGTTGGAGATAGTGCCCTCAGAGTCAATTATTGGATCACAGTCACATGATTGCAATGATTGAGGGAGGACCTATCCCGGTAGGACAGTCTTACTCGAGATGATAGTATGCTATCTGGTTTACCTTTATCATCGTGTACTGCTTTAGGTGACCCGACAGGTCGCTATTACATGTTGATAGAGCCCCTAGGATTCTTGCTTGACTGCCAGCAGTATGAGGGCGATCATATAAGTGAGAGCTGGGGTCTATAAGCACATCCTTAGTAGGTCCCTAGTCGTGGGAGTTTCGAGACAGGGCATCGATTCTCCAGAGTAGACTAGTGTATACAGTCGAGACCCCGATGAGGGGCGGTGGCCGGTCTCACAAGCCACTGGTGTCAGTTGGTTCACCTAAGATGTATACAGGTGCTCATTGGGTTATGAGTACACCGGACAGGACTCGCCGGGAATATGCTAGTTGGTCTTATACCTGACGTCAGATAGCAGTTCCCTGGTGACATGTGTACAGGTTAGTTCATCGACCTGGGGATCGTCATTTGTCTCGTGTGAGTTCCCACTGTGCTTTGATTACTACCCTACTACGGCTCGAAGGAGTCGTGCAAACAGGTTTTAGTTGGGTACAGTCCCGAGCCACATGGAGGCAGTGAGCGGATCTTCAGGGGTTCGTCTCTCCCGGTATTGGTGGTGAGGTCGCGCTGTGTCTAGGAGAGACATTACACGAAGTCCTTGGCCAAGGCAGGAGATTTACTGGTAGGTATTCCAGTAGTATCTCAGGGTGTTCTGGGCTACACTCCGACACGACTTGTACCGCTTTTGGGGGTCTGACTTTTACCAACCCCCTAGGCCCGACATGCGATGCTCATAGACGAACGGACCGGACTGTACGGATATTGTCACTGACAGGCTCAGTAGGGTGTCAGGATGAGTTCGCTCATCGACGTCCCTTTTAGTCAATAGCTGGTGGCCCGTCACGTATTGGCTTATACCTCTGACGTGCTAGTGGTTAAATCCACAGCCATAGTATTGACGAGTCTTTAGAGTCCACCACATTTTCAGTTACTCAAGCTTTCGGGCGAAACGCTGTAGTGGCCGTATGGAGATATGGCAGGGTCCGATCAGATACGTGCGGTATTGCACGGATCAGGATCGGACGGTTTGTACTAGCGGCCGTATGGATATATGGCAGGGTTCGATCAGATACGTGCGGTATTGCACGGATCAGGATCGAACCGATATTACTAGCCGGTTTTGGTTTAAGCCGGATCCTAGTATAGTACAGTGTAGATTTTGTCTCATTGCATTTGTATCCGGTCGGAATACAGATGCGGGTGTGTATGCACAGTATCGGGGTTTTCCTATAATTTATTACGGGACCAGTTTTCTGGAGTTGCCAGTTTGCATTCCGTTCCGGCCGGTTTTCCTTTGTTCTTTCCCGGCCGGACTTTTCCGATGGAGGGGGTTATTTGCAAGTTTGCAAATAACACATTGTGGAGGATTTTCTTGCAAATGTATTAATTATGAAAGCATCTTTTGATACCATTCTTATCCATCATCATCACTTGCTTTTTTGTTGATTTGAGGTGATTAGAGTTTGATGTAGATTTGTTATGATGATGTTTTGGTTGTGGTCACCCTCCACCTTTTACTACACTCACCTCCCTCTTGCATTTTGTATTCCTTCCTCCACCATTCTCATTTGGAGATGGTTGAAGACATTTGAGAGAGAAAAAGATGAGAGCTTCATCTTTGAGAGGGTGGCATTCTTGATCTCATTTTCATGCTAGAAAAATGCAAGCACCATTTTTCTTATCTTGATTCCTCTATCATCTTCAAAGGCAACAAACCCCAAATGAGACATAGGCTCTACAATACACATTCTACAGCAAATCTTGGACGCGTCGGCTAGCCTACTTCGCGCCCGAGTTGCCTCGGTATTGAGGTGGGAGCCCGTAAAAGATACAGGCGATGTGGTGCCCTTCCGGCGAGGAGGCGACGACCGGAGTTTCCGCAGGAGATCGGGACGACGACGAGAAGACCGGAGGACTCGGATCATTCGGTATATCTCTTCCCCTTCTTGTAGTTAGCTTAGACTAGTTAATGGTTCGATCCGGGTGTTTAGTGCGCGGTGGTGCCGGTTTGCTAAGTTCGCAAAAATTAAAGTTTATCACCGCTTCCGCATTTGGCCGTCGGATTGACGGCCGGGGCGCCGCCGTGCACTTACAGTGGTATCAGAGCCTCGCCATTAACTTCGTCTAGCTTTGTTTGATGTGTTTGCATTTCCGATCGACCAAAATTCCAAAAACTCGCGTTTTTCCTCACATCAGTTTTCTGTCGAAATTTTTTGAACTCCAAAAATTTTTCAGGTTGTAAAAAACTAATGTACTGGAAATTCTAAGACTGCTTTAAAAATTCGACGCAGTGAGTCGATCACTGAAGCGCGGAACCGCGGCCAAATCACCCCTTGGGCCGCGGTTCCGCCGCAGATTGGTGTCCTCACCGTGTCCAATTTCTCCAGTGGGCTTCTGGGCTGATTTTAGGGGTTTTGGAATATTAAAATTGGGCCCAGAATTTCTGTGAGTGCTAGAGTATTGCTTGGGGGCCCACTTGTTAATTATTTGATCGATCGGATATTTTAAACACATTATTTCACAGTATTTACATTATATCTGCGACCGTGAATGTCACTTGATCGGTAAATCCAGTCTAACTGCTATAGCCCGGTTAGACGAATTTGCGAACGTGACTTTCACGTTGATGTTTTGTGTTTTTGCTGTGATGTTGCGGATCGGTCGTGGGGGATAGCCTGGATGCAATGCTAGTACAGTTTCTGTTGTATTATGTACATTTGATATTGCGGGGCGAGCGTCCGACATGTGGACTGCCGTCACTGCCTGATTGTATTATTCTTTTGGGGCACGACCTGGTTGCGGTCGATGTACCCGTTGTATGTATATTTTACTTTCTGTACTAGGATTACCCCGCGGAGGAGTGCACGGATAGCCGGGTTCTGGAAGGCAACCAGCCCGCATCTCATGGCATTGGGACGGAGGGGGCTTCACTCTAGAATTGGCGGGCTATTCGCCGCACTCGTAGGGGGTACAGGTTGACCCAGGAGGGGTGCCCAAGTTACCGGATTCCGTGAAGTGCTGGGTGGTCCATTCACGGAGCTGAAAAGGGCTGCCTCGCTTCAGGTTTTGGCGGGTAACTTGCCGCGCCCGTAGGGGTCTAGGATTTCATTGCACAGGCTATCCACACGACCAGGGGAACGTCGGGTTTCAGTAGTGGCTCTGTGAAACCCGGGGATCCCAGATATCTGTATTGTTTTGTGATGCTGTACATTTCTGTAATGCTGCATTTTATCACGCCTTTAGCAAAAATTATATATTATATATATACTAGTAGATGTTGTATATGTTTTGCATCCGCGCTAGTCCAGTCCCAGCTCTATCGTTAGTTAAGTAACCTAACGGGTGATGACGGGACCCAGTGGCGAATGCGGATGGCATATACGTACATCAGTATATTTTCGTTTTTTGTGGTGTGATCAATTGATGGGACTGCGTTAATTCGGATCAATGCAAGTTAAAACAAACCTATTCTGATGTTGTTGGAACACTTTTCAAAAGGCTGTTATTGCAAGGACGTTCACTTTTGTTTTGCATCGTGGTATTCATTTAGAATATCCTGCTCCTCAGTCGACGAGGCAAGGGCCGAGATTCCATCACCGGGAGTGACCCCTTGGACAGAAGTTTGCGTCAGGGCATTAACTTCACTATAGCCGATTATTTTTGCTTTGCATCGTGGTATTCATTTGGAATATCCTGCACCTAATTCTACGGGGAAAGAGCCGAGATCCCTTCACCGGGAGTGACCTCTTTAGCAAAAGTTTTCGTCACTATATTTTCTAAAAGCTGTCCGTTCCTTCAACGATATCAAGTTCATTACGTTAAAGGTTTTCGCCAGAAACCATTCGTAGCCCTCGATCGTTTCATATGGGTAGTCAATAGTATTCAAGCTGTGTATGTTGGCCAAAGTCAAGGCACAGTGATTGGTAGCTATTGGGGTATTCATATGCAGCATAGATAGATGCGTTGGTTTGGGACAGTCGTATTGCCATTTTGGCCAAAGTCAAGGGTATGTACGGGTGGGTTCAAATTAACCTGGAAAATGACGGGTAGAACTTGACATGTGACTTATGATATGTTGGCCAAAGTCAAGGTCATAAGAGCATGGGGTAGAAATCACATCGGGAGTTTCAAAAGTACTGAAACTTGCCAGATATGCGCATACCTTCTGGAGTGTGACACCGTGAGCGGATTCCGTCACGTTATCATGCAATGATAGTTGGATCCCGATTCCCACTGATGAGTTAGTTTACTCCTCGGGTGACCCCGACTAATTCTTCTTTCAGGTTTGGAGGAGAATTTGAGGTACAGTGGGAGGTTTCCAGATTAGATAAATTGGTGACCATTCTGATCTAGGTTAGAGTGCACGCTGAGTGTTTCTTTTCTCTCTCTCTCTGGCAGCGACCATTGACCCGACCCTAGACTATGACTCAGTGACCAAGTTGACCGAACCTTCTTAACACTGGCTTTTGGATTGTCAGAGTTGCAGACCTCATTGCCACTCCTACTTTTACCCTTTTCTCCAGGACACCCCGTATTACTGCGAACGTCCACTTCCATTGGACAAAACCATCGTATGGTTAGATACGAACTCGAAGGAATTCGAGGATGGTTTTCGGTTCTGGAGAAAACGGATAGGATTATTCAGTTGTCTTTTCCCTTTTACCTTCTCTCAAGTTATGAGTACTCCTTGGTTTAGGAGATAGTACACCTATTACGCAAATTGGATAGTCTTCTTCCAAACCTTAGGCTGGTGCCGAACAGTAGGGAATGAAGAAAACCAATTAGCCTAAACGGTGTGCAGAAGGTATTAAGATTAAGACAAAGCAAGGGATTAGTAAGAGGGCAAAGTAAATTGCGACTGATATTCACGACCAAACCAAGTATTTCTTCGCCAATCCTAAATCACCTTTGTATTTCTCCAGGACACTCCGTATCACTACGAAGATCCACAGTTTATTGGATACTCCATCGTATGGTTATATACGAACTCGAAAGGAACTTATTCCAGTTCGGGGATGGATTCTGGTCCAGGAGAAATAGGAATAAGGTTTATTCGGTTGTCTTTTATCTTCACCTTCTCTCACATTGCGAGTGCTCCTAGGACTAGGACAGTACACCCATTATGCTTATTGGATAGTCTTCTTCCAAACCGTAGCTGGTGCCGAACGGTAGGGAAGGAAGAAAACCATTTGGCCTAAAGGGTGTGCAGAAGGTAATGACTAAAGACATATAAAGGGATTTGGAGAGGTGGCAAAGAATTATACGGTTATAGTTGTGAATCTGGATAATGGTAGAGGCATTACTTGGAATACCAGGATACCCCATCGAAACATTTCAATGTTTCAGTTCAGCTGTGTACTGTTAAAAGAAAACTGATTTCCCGATTGGACACTTGCTCCAGGGTATGTATTTACCAGGTTTGATTCTCACATCTGTATGGTTTTACAGATGATGAGTGGGAGTAAGTTATTGGGAATAAGGTGATCATCCTCATTATATCGGGATTCGTTGTAATCGGTGATATTTGAGGAGATCACCTGGGCTGTTTGCCGGTCGGCAAATATTTGGTTTTGAATATCCGTTGTTATGCACCAATTTCAAATTGATATATCTGTACGTCTATTTTTATAGAGTGAGATATACCTTTTTGAAATTATGTCTACGGCATTTACCTATATCAGTGGATGGTTAGGTAAGGAGCATTAAACAGCGGTGTAATTCTTCTTAACCATAAGTACAGTTTTCAACCTACGACACACAGTGAATGAGTCACTAGACTCAAGGGACTTATACAGAGTAATGTATGTTGACCAGCGTCCATCAGGACAGAGGGGTTGGTCCTCGTACTATATTCAGTTTACTTATCACTTCTCTAGTTTTTAGACAGGTGTTTCGTTGAAACACAGGGTCTGAATTTTGAGAAGTTATAGGTATTTGAATAAAGTAGAGAACCAGGTATTGCAGGTATCGGGATTTTTCAAAGTGATCGAAGATGTAGATACTTGTGTATGGTGTTCAGTTGATAGTAATGATAAAGAGAAATTGCTTCTCTTTCAGGTTACTCATAATTGGAAGCATTCCTGAGTTGAGTAACGCTGATCGGCCTCCTTCCATTTAGTTAACATGCACTGGAGACAGCTGCATGATTTGAATCTGGTTCAATCAAATCAGTGCCTCTGGTTCTATATTGGATATAGTATCTTAACGTTGTTAAGGTACGGAGAGTTGTCCGGCTTATGATTAAAACCAGACTCTGGATAACTCAAGGCACGTTTCTGTAATGGCTGTTTGTGGGTTGACCCAGGCTATGACGAGGGTTGACTTTCTACCATCTGGCAGATCAATAGAAATATTGTTCTAGACTCGCCACAGTTTTATTAAAAATGGATTTTTTCAAAAACAGTAGTGGGAGTATGGTAGAACTGGAAGTGATTCCAGAACCGCAAACGATTACTGAAGATTTGATAAGGAACCTAAAGATTCAATCTGGCTTGACATTCCATTGGCCACTCCGTAGATAAGGTGGGTAACTTCAGGCACCCGAGAGGTACTCCGATAGCCTCAAGGACGGTGACAGGGAAGTTCTTGTTTACCCACATTTGCCATTGTTGTTGTTCCAGGCTGCGAGACCCGGCAGGAGGATGAGTATAGCGTCATTCTAAACTAGCTTTAGAAGTGCACGTCTATATGACTCTGCCAGAGGGTTGTCGTAGTCAGTGGGAGCAGCGGAAGCATTGGTGGACATCAGGCTTATGTCTATTTACAGACTAAAGCAGATATAGCGGAGATAGATCATCTATTTCTGATGTGACAGTCATAGGTTTGACTTCATCAGAATAGGGGATGGATCTGTTGAGAAGGTAGTAGGGTGTGATGTCCTGGTATTTGATGACATACACAGAGAGGGAAGTGATATTCCTATACTACGATCGGTTATACTATGGTCGTCACACAGTAGTTTCTCCACATAGGATTTGGATCTTACATCAGACATTCTGGTAACTAGATCTAGATTTGGATGGTTTCCTAATCTGGGTACTTTGACAGCATTCTAATAGTATTTAGAATGGACGACTCCTGGCACGGTAGTATACCTGCAGGTGATGGAGTCACCCTCTCTAAAGGTGTCTTACAGACTAAAGGGGAGAGGGATGTGCATGATTGGCAGATCACTTGCTTAGGCAATTGAGTCAATCATGAGATGTCAAGTATCACACCAGATGTTGTTCTTGCACTAGATGCAATAAGTTGACATTAATCCAATCCTGGAGAAACAGTCGAAAGCAGTTTTAGAACATAAGTAGATGTTCTAGGGAAATGATAATGACAGCCTCATTAAGGAGACTGTTATCATTCCAGGCTTCCAAGGTGACATGGACGACAGGGTGATTGTCAGAGTTATAGTTTTCCTTCTGACGAAGGGCAGTATTTTGGACAGGTGGTCCAAGGCAATACCGAGGGATGCATGGCGCAGGATACTGATTAAATTCAGTTGACGATACAGTCTAAGAAGTTTGGATTTGGAGTTCATTTATGAATTGGGTCCCATCAGACATCCAGACATTCTAAGACAGGTATTGCTCATTTCGGGAGATGGCTTTCTCCGCGAACTTGAGATAGAGAGAGACATAGAAAGAAACATCTAGGCGGATCCACTCACTGAGGCTATTGCTCGACCACAATAGTTTCACAAACAGGATTTGTGAGACTGACTAGTAGAGGAGTTGGGTGTTCGGTATCACACGGGCTGTGAGTATGCGACATCGCAATAATTAGCCTTGAGTGCAAGTGGGAGATTGTTGGAGATAGCGCCCTCAGAGTCAATTATTGGATCACAGGCACGTGATTGCAATGATTGAGGGAGGACCTATCCCGGTAGGACAGTCTTACTCGAGATGATAGTATGCTATCTGGTTTACCTTTATCTTCGTGTACTGCTTTAGGTGACCTGACAGGTCGCTATTACACGTTGATAGAGCCCCTAGGATTCGTGCTTGACTGCCAGCAGTATGAGGGCGATTATATAAGTGAGAGCTGGGGTCTATAAGCACATCCTTAGTAGGTCCCTAGTCGTGGGAGTTTCGAGACAGGGCATCGATTCTCCAGAGTAGAATAGTGTATACAGTCGAGACCCCGACGAGGGGCGGTGGCCGGTCTCACAAGCCACTGGTGTCAGTTGGTTCACCTAAGATGTATACAGGTGCTCATTGGGTTATGAGTACACTGGACAGGACTCGCCGGGAACATGCTAGTTGGTCTTATACCTGACGTCAGATAGCAGTTCCCTGGTGACATGTGTACAGGTTAGTTCATCGACCTGGGGATCGTCATTTGTCTCGTGTGAGTTCCCACTGTGCTTTGATTACTACCCTACCACGGCTCAAAGGAGTCGTGCAAACAGGTTTTAGTTGGGTACAGTCCCGAGCCACATGGAGGCAGTGAGCGGATCTTCAGGGGTTCATCTCTCCCGGTATTGGGGGTGAGGTCGCGCTGTGTCTAGGAGAGCCATTACACGAAGTCCTTGGCCAAGGCAGGAGATTTACTGGTAGGTATTCCAGTAGTATCTCAGGGTGTTCTGGGATACACTCCGACACGACTTGTACCGCTTTTGGGGGTCTGACTTTTACCAACCCCCTAGGCCCGACATGCGATGCTCATAGACGAACGGACCGGACTGTACGGATATTGTCACTGACAGGCTCAGTAGGGTGTCAGGATGAGTTCGCTCATCGACGTCCCTTTTAGTCAATAGCTGGTGGCCCGTCACGTATTGGCTTATACCTCTGACGTGCTAGTGGTTAAATCCACAGCCATAGTATTGACGAGTCTTTAGAGTCCACCACATTTTCAGTTACTCAAGCTTTCGGGCGAAACGCTGTAGTGGCCGTATGGAGATATGGCAGGGTCCGATCAGATACGTGCTGTATTGCACGGATCAGGATCGGACGGTTTGTACTAGCGGCCGTATGGATATATGGCAGGGTTCGATCAGATACGTGCGGTATTGCACGGATCAGGATCGAACCGATATTACTAGCCGGTTTTGGTTTAAGCCGGATCCTAGTATAGTACAGTGTAGATTTTGTCTCATTGCATTTGTATCCAGTCGGAATACAGATGCGGGTGTGTATGCACAGTATCGGGGTTTTCCTGTAATTTATTACGGGACCAGTTTTCTGGAGTTGCCAGTTTGCATTCCGTTCCGGCCGGTTTTCCTTTGTTCTTTCACGGCCGAATTTTCCGATGGAGGGGGTTATTTGCAAGTTTGCAAATAACACATTGTGGAGGATTTTCTTGCAAATGTATTAATTATGAAAGCATCTTTTGATACCATTCTTATCCATCATCATCACTTGCTTTTTTTGTTGATTTGAGGTGATTAGAGTTTGATGTAGATTTGTTATGATGATGTTTTGGTTGTGGTCACCCTCCACCTTTTACTACACTCACCTCCCTCTTGCATTTTGTATTCCTTCCTCCACCATTCTCATTTGGAGATGGTTGAAGACATTTGAGAGAGAAAAAGATGAGAGCTTCATCTTTGAGAGGGTGGCATTCTTGATCTCATTTTCATGCTAGAAAAATGCAAGCACCATTTTTCTTATCTTGATTCCTCCATCATCTTCAAAGGCAACAAACCCCAAATGAGACATAGGCTCTACACTACACATTCTACAGCAAATCTTGGACGCGTCGGCTAGCCTACTTCGTGCCCGAGTTGCCTCGGTATTGAGGTGGGAGCCCGTAAAAGATACAGGAGATGTGGTGCCCTTCCGGCGAGGAGGCGACGACCGGAGTTTCCGCAGGAGATCGGGACGACGACGAGAAGACCGGAGGACTCGGATCATTCGGTATATCTCTTCCCCTTCTTGTAGTTTGCTTAGACTAGTTAATGGTTCGATCCGGGTGTTTAGTGCGCGGTGGTGCCGGTTTGCTAAGTTCGCAAAAATTAAAGTTTATCACCGCTTCCGTATTTGGCCGTCGGATTGACGGCTGGGGCGCCGCCGTGCACTTACAGATGCCCTGTCTCGAAACTCCCACGACTAGGGACCTTTTAAGGATGTGCTTATAGACCCCAACTCCCACGTATATGATCGCCATCATACTGCTGGCCGTCAAGCAAGAATCCTAAGGGCTCTATCAACGCGCAATAGTGACCTGTAAGGTCACCTAAAGCAGTACACGATGATAAAGATAAACCAGATAGCATACTATCATCTTGAGTAAGACTGTCCTACCGGTATAGGTCCTCCCTTAATCATTGCAATCACGTGCCTGTGATCCAATAATTGACTCTGAGGGCACTATCTCCAACAATCTCCCACTTGCACTCAAGGCTAATTATTGCGATGTCGCATACTCATAGCCCGTATGATACCGAACACCCAATTCCTCTACTAATCTGTCTCACAAAACCCGTTTGCGAAACTATTGCGTTCGAGGAATAGCCTCAGTGAGTGGATCCGCCTTGATGTTTCTTTCTATGTCTCTCTATATCTCAAGTTCGCGGAGAAAGACATTTCCCGAAAAAAGCAATACCTGTCTTAGAATATGTCTGGATGTCTGATGGGACCTAGTTCGCAAATGAACTCCAAATCTAAACTTCTTAGACTGTTTCGTCAACTGAACTTAATCAGTACCCTGCGCCATGCCTCCCTCAGTGTCCGCTTGGATCACCTGTCCAAAACACTGCCCCTCGTCAAAGGGAAAACTATAACTCTGACAGTCACTCTGCCGTCCAGGTCAACTTGGAAGCCTGGAATGATAACCGTCTCCTGAATGAGGCTGATGTTATCATATCCCCAGAACATCCACTTATGTTCTAAAACTGCTTCCGATTGGTTTTCCAGGATTGGATTATTATCAACTTATTGCATCTACTGCAAAAACAACATTTGGTGTGGTACTTGACATCTCATGATTGACTCAACTGCCTAAGCAAGTGATCTGCCAATCATGTACATCCCTCTCCCCATTAGTCTGTAAGACACCTTTAGAGAGGGTGACTCCATCACCTGCAGGTATACTACCGTGCCAGGAGTCGTCCATTCTAAAACACCTTTAGAATGCTGTCTAAGTACCCAGATTGGGAAACTACCCAAATCTAGATCTAAAACCATAGATCTAGTTACCAGAACGTCTGATATAATATCCAAGTCCTTTGTGGAGAAACCACTGTGTGACAACCAAAGTATAACCGATCGTAGTATAGGAATTTCACTTCCTACTCTGTGTATGTCATCCAAATACCAGGACATCACACCCTACTACGTTCTTAACTGATCCATCCCCTATTCTGATGAAGTCAAACCTATGACTGTCACATCAGAAATAGATGATCTATCTCCGCTACATCTGCTTTAGTCTCTTAATAGACATAAGCCACTTATGCACTAATGCTTCCGCTGCTCCCACTGACTACGACAACCCTCTGGCAGAATCATATACACGTGTACTTCTAAAGCTTGTTTAGAACGACGCTATACTCATCCTCCTGCCGGGTCTCACAGTCTGGAACAACAACAATGGCAAGTCTAGGTAAACAAGAACCTCCCTGCCACCGTCTTTGAGGCTACCGAAGTACCTCTCGGGTGCCTGAGGTTACCCACCATATCTGCGGAGTGGCTAATGGAATGTCAAATCAGATTGAATCTTTAGGTTCTCATCAAATTTTCAGTAATCGTTTGCGGTTCTGGAATCACTTCCAGTTCTACCATACTCCCACTACTGTTTTCTGAAAAAATCCATTTTACTTAAAACTGTGGCGAGTCTAGAACAATATCATTATTGATCTTCCAGATGATAGAAAGTCAACCCACGAGCCCGGGTTAACCCACAAACAGCCATTACAGAAATGTGCCTTGAGTCATCCGGATTCTGGTTTTAAGCATAAGCCGGAAAACTCCCCGTACCTTAACAATGTCAAGATATGAACTGTTCTATATCCAATACAGAAACAGAGGCACCGATTTAATTGAACCAGATTCAAATCATGCAGCTGTCTCCAGTGCATGTCAACTAAATGGAGAGAGGCCTATCAGCATTACTCAACTTTGGAGTGCTTCCACTTATGAGTAACCTGAAAGAGAAGCAAGCTCTCTTAATCATTACTGTCAACTGAATACCATACACAAGTATCTACATCTTCGATCACCTTGAAGAATCCCGATACTTGCAACATCTGGTTCTCTACTTTACTCTTATACCTATAACTTCTCAAAACTCAGACCTTGTGTTTCTACGAAACACTTGTCTAAAAACTAGAGAAGTCATAAGTAAACTGAATATAGTATGAGGACCATCCCCTCTGTCATAATGGACACTGGACAACATACAATACTCTGTATAAGTCCCCTGAGTCTGATAACTCATTCCCCATGTGTCGTAGGTTGAAAACTGTACTTATAGTTAAGAAGAATTACACCGCTGTTTAATACTCCTTACCTAACCATCCACTGATATAGGTAAATGTCATAGACATAATTTCAAAAAGGTTATATCTCACTCTATAAAAATAGACGTATAGATATATCAATTTGAAATTGGTGAATAGCAACGGATATTCAAAACCAAATATTTTCCGTCCGGCAAACAACCCAGGTGACTTCCTCAAATATCACCAATTACAACGAATTCCAATATAATGAGGATAATCACCTAATTCCCAACAGCTTGCTCCCACTCATCATCTATAAAACCATTCTGATGTGAGAATCACACCTGGTAAATACATACCCTGGAGCAAGGGCTAATTGGGAAATCAGTTTTCTTTTAACAGTACACAGTGAAACTGAAACATTGAAATGTTTCGTAGGGGTATCCGGGTATTCCTAGTAATGCCTCTTCTATTATACAGATTCATAACTTTAACCGTATATTTCTTTGTCACCTCTCCAAATCCCTTTATATGTCTTTAGTCGTTACCTTCTGTACACCCTCTTAGGCTAAATGGTTTTCTTCCTTCCCTACCGTTCGGCACCAGCCTATGGTTTGGAAGAAGACTATCCAATAAGCGTAATGGGTGTACTGTCCTAATCCTAGGAGCACTGGCAACGCGAGAGAAGGTGAAGATAAAAGACACCTGAATAAACCTTATTCCTATTTCTCCTGAACCAGAATCCATCCCCGAACCGGAACAAGTTCTTTTCGAGTTCGTATATAACCATACGATGGAGTATCCAATAAACTGTGGATCTTCGTAGTGATACGGAGTGTCCTGGAGAAATACAAAGGTGAAGTGGGAGTGGTAATGAAATACTTGGTTTGGTCGTGAATAGCAGTCGCAATTTACTTTGCCCTCCTTCTAATCCCTTTATTTGTCTTTACATAATACCTTCTGTACACCATCGTTAGGCTAATTGGTTTTCTTCATTCCCTACCGGTCGGCACCTGCCTATGGTATGGAAGAAGACTATCCAATTTGCATAATAGGTATACTATCCCCTAATCTAAGAGGCACTCGCAAACTGAGAGAAGGTAAAAAGGAAAAGACAACTGAATAGTCCTATTCGTTTTCTCCAGAACCAGAAACCATCCTCGAATAAATTCCTTCGAGTTCGTATATAACCATACGATGGTTTTATCCAATGGAAGTGGACGTTCGTAGCAATACAGGGTGTCCTGGAGAAAATGGTAAAAGTAGGAGTGGCAATGAGGTTTGCAACTCTGACAATTCAAAAAAAAAGCCAGTGTTTTAAGAAGGTTCGGTCAACTTGGTCACTGAGTCATAGTCAAGGGTCGGGTCATGGTCACTGCCAAAGAGAGAGAGAGAGAAAAGAAACACTCAGCGTGCACTCTAACATAGATCAGAATGGTTATCACTTTATCTAATCAAGAAACCTCCCACTGTATCCTCAAATTCTCCTCCAAACCTGAAAGAAGAATTAGTCGGGAACATCCGAGGAGTAAATCAACTCATCAGTGGACCGGGATCCAACTATCATCGCATGATAACGTGACGGAATCCACTCACGTTATCACACTCCAGAAGGTATGCGTATGCTTGGCAAGTTTCAGTTTCTTTAGAAACTCCCGATGTGATTTTTACCCCTAGGACCCAAGTGACCTTGACACTGTCAACAAATTAAAGAGTCCTAGTCAAGTTCAACTCGTCATTATCCTGGATTGCATTAAACCCACCCGTACAAGCCCTTGACACAGTCAACAAGGCCGCACGACTGTCCTAACCAATCCTATTAATATGCCACAAACGAACACTACTTAGCTACCGTACACTACGCCTTGACACAGTCAACAAACGCAACACGAATACTAAGTAATATTTGTAAGAAATGACGGAGGGCTACGTCTAGTTTTTGGCGAAAAACTTTTAACGTAATGAACTTGATATCGTTGAAGGAACTACATAGCTTTTTATAACAATATAGTGACGGAAAAACTTTTGCTAAAGAGATCACTCCCGGTGAAGGGATCTCGGCTCTTTTCCCGTAGAATGAGGTGCAGGATATTCCAACTGAATACCATGATGCAAAGCAAAAGGCAATCGGCTATAGTGAAGTTATCGCCCTGACGCAAACTTCTGTCCAAGGGGTCACTCCCGGTGAAGGGATCTCGGCCCTTGCCTCGTCGACTGAGGTGCTGGATATTCATAACCGAATACCACTGTGCAAAATAAAAGAGAACGTCCTTACAATAACAGCTTTTTGAAAAAAAAATGTTCCAACAACATCAGAATAGGTTTGTTTAGCTTGCATTGATCTAAATCAACGCAGTCCCATCAATTGATCACACCAATAAAGAACGAAAATAATGATGTACGTATATGCCATCCGCATTCGCCACTGGGTCCCGTCATCACCCGTCAGGTTACTTAACTAACGACAGAGCGGGGACTGGACTAGCGCGGGTGCAAAACATATACAACATCTACTAGTATATATATCAATATATAATATTTGCTCAAGGCATGATAAAATGCAACATCACAGAAATGTAATAAGCATGACAGAACAATACAGATATCTGGGATCCCCGGGTTTCACAGAGCCGCTACTGAAACCCGACGTTCCCCTGGTCGTGTGGATAGCCTGTGCAATGAAAATCCTAGACCCCTACGGGCGTGGCAAGTCACCCGCCAAAACCTGAAGCGAGGTAGACCCCTTCAACAATGTGAATGGACCATCCAGCACTTCACGGAATCCGGTAACTTGGGTACCCCTCTTTGGGTCAACCTGTACCCCCTACGAGTGCGGCGAATAGCCTGCCAATTCTAGAGTGAAGCCCCCTCCGTCTCAACGCCATGAGATGCGGGCCCGTTGCCCTCTAGAACCCGGCTATCCGTGCACCCCACCGTGGGGTAATCCTAGTACAGAAAGTAAAATATACATACAACGGGTACATCGACCTCAGCCCGGTCGTGCCCCAAAAGAATAATATACAAACAGGCAGTGACGGCAGTCCACATGTCGGACGCTCGCCCCGCAAAATCAAATGTACATATACAACCAAACTGTACTAACATTGCATCCAGGCTATCCACTACGACAATCCGCAATATCACAGCACAACACAAAACATCAACGTGAATGTCACGTTCGCAAATCCGTCTAAAAAGGCTATAGCAGTTAGACAGGATTTACCGATCAAGTGACATTCACGGTCGCAGATATAATGTAAATACTGTGAACTAACATGTTTAAAATTTTCGATTGACTAAATTTACTGAAGTGGGCCCCAAGCACAATTGTAGCACTCAAAGAAAATCTGGGCCCAAACAGAACATACCAAAAACCCTATTTCCATGTCAGAAACCCACTGTGAAAATTTGGTGCACTTTGGCCACAGAACGGCGGCGGATCCGCGGCCAAAACGTGGTTTTGGCCGCTGATCCGCCGCGCTACAGTAACATCAGCTTACCAAATTTTCACAGAATTCATAAAAAAACCCTGCACGTAATTTTCCCATGTACCAAATAATTTTTAGAGCACAGAAAAATTCGACAGAAAGTACGACATGGAAACGCGGTTTTTGGAAAATCCGTTCGATCGAACTTGTAAACACGTTAGAGCAAGCTAGACTAGGTTAATGGCGTGGCTCTGATACCATGTTAGGCCACGGCGGCGTCCCGACCGTCTGAACGAGGCCAACATGCGGAAAACAAAAACTTTTCTTTAACAGAAACCGGCGCCACCGCGGACTATAAACCCGGATCGGGCCATTAACCTAATGCTAGCTAACAAGAGAAGGGGTAGAGAGATATACTGAGCGATCCGTGTCCTTCGGTCTTCTCGTCGTCGTCCCGATCTCCCCGCGGAGTCTCCGGTCTTCATCTCCTCGTCGGAAGGGCACCACATCGCCGGGTTCTTTTACGGGCTCCCACCTCTGGACCGAGGCAACTCGGGCACGAAGTTGGCGAGTCGACGTGTCCAAGAATACTGTAGATGAAGTGTAGGATGGTTTGTCTCTTGGGGTTACTAGAAGTTGCCCTTTTGGTGGAGGAATGAGATATATGCTTTTTGAGATGAACAAAGGGATTTTTGTGAGCATGAAGAGAACAAAAATGCCTCACCAAAATTTTGGACAGCCCCCTTCCCTCTTGTGGCCGGCCATGAATCATAGAGGGGAGAGAATGAGAGAGGGAGTGTATCAAAAATAATGCAAGAGAGAGAAAAGGTGATGATGAGGAATAATCATCACAACTAAAGCTCTCTCCAAAACCTAATCATATCCCATCACCATCAAGCAAAGTCAAGCAATGATGAAGTCAAATGGTGGTAAAACCATCATGAAGCTATCATGTGCCAAGAAGTATTCTCCATTGTTAATTGCACAATTGCAAATAACCCCCTCCACCAATTTTCAGCCAAAGAAAGGAAACAAAGGAAAATGGCCGAAACGGAAAGCAGACTGGCAACTTCAGAAAACTGATCCCGTAATAAATTACAGGAAAACCCCGTGACTGTATATACATACCCGCATTTGTATTCCGACCGAATACAAATGCAATGAGACAATGTCTACACAGTACAATACTAGGATCCGGCTTAAACCAAAGCCCGCTAGTATTATCCGTCCGATCATGACCCGTGCAATACCGCACGTATATGATCGAACCCTGCCATATCTCCATACGGCCTCTACAGCGTTTCGCCCGAAACTTGAGAAACGGTCTGTGGGGGACTCTAAAGACTCGTCAATACTTTGGCTGTGGATTTAACCACTAGCACGTCAGAGGTATTAGCCATACGTAACGGGCTACCAGGTATTGACCAAAAGGGACGTCGATGAGCGAACTCATCCTGACACCCTACCGAGCCTGTCAGTGACAATATCCGTACAGTCCGGTCCGTTCGTCTATGAGTATCGCATGGCGGGCCTAGGTGGTTGGTAAAAGTCAGACCCCCAAAAGCGGTACAAGTCGTGTCGGAGTGTAGCCCAGAACACCCTGAGACACTACTGGAATGTCTACCAGTAAATCTCCTGCCTCGGCCGAGGGCTTTGCGTAATGGGTCTCCTAGACACAACGCGACCTCACCCCCAATACCGGGAGAGACGAACCCCTGCAGATCCGCTCACTACCTCCATGTGGCTCGGGACTGTACCCAACTAAAACCTGTTTGCACGACTCCTTTGAGCCGTGGTAAGGTAGTAATCAAAGTACAGTGGGAACTCACAAGAGACAAATGACGATCTCAGGTCGATGAACTAACCTGTACACATGTCACCAGGGAACTGCTATCTGACGTCAGGTATAAGACCAACTAGCATGTTCCTGGCGAGTCCTGTCCGGTGTACTCATAACCCAATGAGCACCTGTATACATCTTAGGTGAACCAACTGACACCAGTGGCTTGTGAGACCGGCCACGCCCCTCGTCGGGGTCTCGACTGTATACACTAGTCTACTCTGGAGTATCGATGCCTTGTCTCGAAACTCACACGACTAGGGACCTTTTAAGGATGTGCTTATAGACCCCAACTCCCACGTATATGATCGCCATCATACTGCTGGCCGTCAAGCAAGAATCCTAAGGTCTCTATCAACGCGCAATAGTGACCTGTAAGGTCACCTAAAGCAGTACACGATGATAAAGATAAACCAGATAGCATACTATCATCTTGAGTAAGACTGTCCTACCGGTATAGGTCCTCCCTTAATCATTGCAATCACGTGCCTGTGATCCAATAATTGACTCTGAGGGCACTATCTCCAACAGCAGCAGCCCCCCTCCCTCTCACCCACTATCACACACTCTCTCTCTCTCTCCAAGTATACCTAACCCACCCATTATGTCTCCCTTTGACTTTTCCTTTTTCTCACCAAAATGAACACATACACCCATATAAAACCATAAACGAAATAACATGTAACCAAATGAATCATGTCATGGGGCACTAAACATGAAAAGTTGTAGAAATGCGGATTTGGCTTAATCGCGATTAGCAGTGCACTACTCGGTTTTTTTTTATCAAAATTGCATATAATGAATTTTAAAATTGCCAAATCCGTTAAATATATTATTAAATGAATAAATCATTTTAATTTTCATTTATTTCGCAATTATCGGTATATATTTATACCCTTTTTCGAAAACTCCAATTTCGCAAATCGGGCAGTTTTCGGGAAAAATATTATTTTAATATTAAATTCCAAAAATAATATTTTATGTTTTTATGAAATGTTACAGTTTCTTTATTAAGTAAAAAGGGATATAATTTTGTAGTAGAGGATAATGTTATGAACATCTCCCTTAATCAAAAGTTGATTGGATTAGGCTCACTAAATAATGGCATATACGTTCTAAATCAAACCACAGTTCTTAATGTACATAACACACACAAGAGGAAGAGTTCAGAAATAAACGAATCCTTCTTGTGGTATTGTAGACTAGGTCATATCAATGCGACATGACTAGCTAAGTTATATAAGGATGGATATTTGAATCCGTTCGAATTTTCATCTTATGACACTTGCCAGTCATGTCTTAAAGGCAAAATGACCAAAACTCCGTTTAGTGGACACGGAGAAAGAATTACGGAACTCTTGGGACTGATACATAGTGATGTATGTGGTCCCATGTCTACACATGCAAGGCATGGTTCCTCGTACTTCATTACATTCACTGACGATCTCTCAAGATACGGACATGTGTTCCTGATGAAACACAAGTCTGAAGCTTTTGAGAAATTCAAAGAATATAAGAATGAAGTCGGGAACCAGACGGGTAAAAGTATTAAGATCCTTCGATCTGATCGAGGAGGAGAATACTTGAGCATGGAATTCAGTGACTATCTAAAAGAGAATGGGATTCTCTCTCAGCTTACTCCTCCATATACACCACAGCACAACGGTGTATCGGAACGGAGGAATCGCACCCTATTAGATATGGTGCGCTCTATGATGAGCACTACTAAGTGTTAGTGTATATTCCCTAGAGGCCATTACTATATCATACTAGATTGTATATTACTTAATGGAAGCTTGGGATATTCACAGTTGTATAGACAATCTTGCTCAAAATGGTAGTATGCTACTTGGTTTGTTTCTACTTTAATGTGTACATGTGTTTCTTTTAGTATATCACCTATACACATTAGTGGAGCCCTTAGGATCTTTGCTTGATTACCAGCGTTGTGATGGCAGTCACACTCGTGTGTGCTGGGTAATCCACAAGCACATCCTTATACAGGTCCCTAGTCGTAAGACTATCGAGACAGGGGATCGATACTCTGGAGTAGACTAGCGTATGCGCTTCTCATCCCAGCATGGGAGACAGTCTGTCCCACAGCCGTCAGTATGTCGTACTTGAGATAGTATGCGGGTGCTCGTTAGGTTACGAGTACACTGGACAGGACTCGTCGGGAACTGTTGGTTGGTACTATACCTATCATCAGTTATCAGTTCCGAGGTGACATGAGTACAGCTTAGTCCGCTGACTTGACACTGTCACTTCGCCTCGAGTGTGTTCCCACTAGACTTTGATTACTACCCTACCACGGCTCAAAGGAGTCGTGCAAACAGGTGGTAGTTGGGTGCAGTCCCGAAGCACTTGGAGGCAGTGATGGTTAGACAGGATTCGTCTCTCCCGGTATTGGGAGTTGATATCGCGCTGTGTCAAGGAGAGCCATTACACATAGTCGTCCCTGGCCAGGGCAAGCGAGATATTCTGGTGGGTTTCCAGTGTTATCTCAGGGTGTTCTGGGCTACACTCCGACACGACTTGTACCGCTATTAGGGGACTGACGTTTACCGCCCCCCTAGGCCCGCCATGCGATATTCTCAGATGAACAGACCAGACTGTACGGAGACTGTCATATTCAGGCTCAGTAGGAGTTCAGATGGGTTTCACCTCGTCAGTCTTCTTATCGGCATCTACCTGGGGGTTGTTACGCACAGCTAGTGCCGCTTGTGGTCTGTGGTTAAACCCACTGCCAGTGTAGTGTCGAGTCTTTAGAGTCCCACACAGAGAGCTATTCGCCTTTAGGCAAAAGAGTAGAGGTCGCATGGTTTTGCGACAGGGTTCGGTCACATCCGCGCATTTGTGCACGTTTGGTGTCCGGGCAGTTATTACTAGCGGGCTTTGGTTTAAGCCAGATCCTAGTATACATTTTTGGATTGGTTTTATCTCGTTTGTATTCGTGTTCCCCGGAACGCGGATGCGGGTGTGTATGCACGGTTGACCGAGACGGAGGAAGAGGATTCTCATTAGGGTTGTTGACTGTTGACCTTTTCTAAACCCTAATGAGAATAAGAAATAAGATTAATAATAATATTAATTAAGTATTATTGTGCCATGGTTGGGTTGAAAGGTTGACTTTGTTGACCGGTTAACTAAGTTGGACTTGTTGACCATCATTATGACAATGGTTATCATTTCATGGCTAAGACTTTTGCTTGCTTGTTATTCTTTACAAAATGAGTGCATGAAATGATAATGCCATTGACATGAACTATCACATAATACTCAATTATTATTATTATGATTATTTTTATATTATGAGAGAATGGTTGCAAAAGTCTTCACTCATTCTATCATTTGCTCTCTCTCTCTTCAAAGCTCTCCTCTCCCTCTTGCTCTCCCTCTTCCTCTAGCTCAAGGAAAAAATCTCTCATGTGTTGAGAAGCATTTACCTTGGAGATAATCCCAAAACACTTCTCTACTCATCCTAGTGTACAAGGTCTAGCAAGCCATGTATTCTAGTTTCCTTTAGATTGAGGTTGGAGCCAAAGGTAGAAGCTTTCGGGTGGATCCATCTTCGACACAAGGAGACGACGATGTGAGGCCGATCCGACCACCACAAGGAGTCGAAGAGAAGGAGTTCAAGTTAAGGTATAACCCCTAACATAGTAGTTAAACTCTTAGTTAGGTTGTTAGATAGTTTGTTTAGCAAAGATCCGTTTTTAGAGTCCATGTTACCTCCACCGAAAAAATCGTTTTTCACCATTTCCGCATCCCCGAAAGAACCGGGACGGGTAACGTGGACTTACAGTGATATCAGAGCCTGGCTAAACACTATCTAGCTTGTTAGCAAAGTAACTAGAAGTTCGATCGAAAAGAAAATCACAAAACACGCCCGGGACATGTACTTTCTGTCGATTTTTTTACAGCTCAAAAAATTATTTAACAGATCTGAAAAATCGTCTCAGGGTTTTATTTGAACACAGCAGAAAAATGAGCCAACGAACCGACCAACTCACCGCGGAACCGTGGCAAGAAGAGCTTCGTGCCGCGGATCCGCGGCCGAGTTGACTCGGCCGTGGATCGTTTTTACCGCAGTGTGTTCTCTGTGCTGTTTTGGGATTTTTACAATATGTTTTTTCTGCCCAGATTTTCCAGAAAACAAAATTTGTTTTTGGGGTGGTTAAAAATCCGTATTTTGATCGAACTTCTATAGACTTTAGCTAACGGGTTATATCTATGATGTGATATATGTATTGAACGTCTGCTAATCGCTATACGTCGATTAGTGAGGGTTATACATATTTGTGATCTGTAATGTTGATGGTTTGTGTATATGAATTCGTTGGATTGTCGCGGATGAATAGCCAGGGATTGTGAGATGAGAGTTTTCTTTATCTTTCAATTCATGTAATTTGTAATTGATGTAATATTATTTATATGGTCGCACATCCGGGATGAGGTTGTAGCCGCCATTGTATAATTTCTTTTACTGTTTTTGCTCCTAGGATGGACCCAAGGAGGGGGTGCACAAACTACCGGGTACCTCGAAGTGCCAAGTGGCCTACTCACGTTGTTGAGGGAGGTTGCTTCACTTCGGGTATTTGGCGGGTAGTTTGCCGCACCCGTAGGGGTCTAGGGTGGGGTATTGGCTATTCATCGCGACCGTGTAATCCGCTTTTCGTTACAGGCTTGAACGAATCGCGGATTCCTAGTATATCCAAAGTATTCATCTGTGATCTGGAATGGCTATCATTGCATGTGACGAATGTATATATCTATATATGATATCTATTTAGGCGTTGCTTATGTTTTGCATCCGCGCTAGTCCAGCCCCCGCTCTATCATTAGTTAAGTAACCTAACGGGTAATGACGGGGCCCCGTGGCGAATGCGGATGGCATAAGTACGTCATATTTTTGTTGTTTTCTGCAATGGTAGGATTAAATGATGGGGCGCATTAAAATTAATGCAAGAAAATAAACCAAAGTTAAAGTCGTTGGAACAATTTCAAAAACCACTCGGTTTATTTTCAAAAACCAACTTTTAAACGCGGAGCTTAAGCCACTCGTTTTAAAAGCTATCTCGTTCCATCAATTATATCAAGTTCACTACGTTCACGGTTTTGCCAAAACCATTCGTAGCCCTCCGTAATTTCACATGGATAGTCAATAGTATTCAAGCTATGTTTGTTGGCCAAAGTCAAGGCATAGTGATTGGTAGCTATTGGATATTCATGTGCAGCATAGATAGATGAGTTGGTTTGGGACAGTCGTACTGCCTTGTTGGCCAAAGTCAAGGGTAGGTACGAGTTGGTTCAAATTAACCTGAAGAATGACGGGTAGAACTTGACATGTGACTTATGATTTGTTGGCCAAAGTCAAGGTCATAAGAGCATGGGGCAAAAATCCACATCGGGAGTTTCTAAAGAAACTGAAACTTGCTAGCGCTGCATACCATTTGGAGTGTGATGATTCTGGTAGGATTCCTTCAGTTTTGTCACGCGATGATATTTGGATTCCGATCCTACTGTAAGCATATGCTACTCCTCGGGAAATTTCTTACTTAACGATCAATGCTATAAACCAAGTAGGTGTCTAGAAAGGTGTTAACGGGGATACGCCCCCAGGGAAAAGAGGTTATTTAATTAAGGAACTTCGCGAAAGCGTTGGAAAACCTCCCTCGAAGTACCAACACTGGCCTGGCTGAACGGTTAAGCAAGTATTGTACGGTGAGATTGATCCCGACTAATTCTTCCTTTTTGGTTTGAGGCGGGATTCGAGAGACAGTGGGAGCCATCCTGTTTAGACAAACTAAAAACCACTCTAAACTTGCAAGAACATCATGCTAAAGTGTTTCTTCTCTCTCTCCTAATTGCAGCGACCAAACATCATGACCGGACTTAAGTTACTACTAGATAAAAACATACTGACAGGGCCAAACTACAAAGATTGGCCCAGGAATGTCAAAATGGCAATCACTTATGAAAAGTTGGGCTATCACCTTACCACCAAAGCTCCCCCTGTCCCAGGTCCCAAAACCAGCGTCGCGGATAAGGAAATCCATAAGACCTGGGAGATCGACTGCGCGAAGGTCAAGTGACTCGTGCTTGCCTCTATGGACAATGAACATCAGAGGAGGCACGAGAATATGGACCTTGAATCCATATTTCTCCATACAAAAGAACTGTATGGAGAGCAATCCCGTATCGCCAGATACGAAGTCTCGAAAAAGTTGTTTTCGGCGAGATTGGCCGTCGGATCATCGGTAGCGGAACACGTGCTTAAGATGATTGGCTTTATTGAAGAGCTCGCGGACCTTGGGACCCGTTAGAGAACGAGCTCTATACTGACTTGATTCTCCAGTCCCTTCCTTCCACTTACGCCCAGTTTATCCTGAACTTCAACTTGCAAGGAAAAGAAGTTGAACTTCCGGAGCTCCTCAACATGTTGAGGAGTGCAGAGGGCACCCTACAGAAAGGTAGGGAAACATCCACTTTGTTTGTAGGAGGATCTTCCTCTTCTAAGTCCAAGGCGAAAGCCAAGGGAAAGAAGAAGAAAGCCCCCGCCAAACCAAGAGGCGGTGTTAGTAAAGTGGAAACGAAGGGAAAAGCAAAGGCAACAAAGATAACGGGGCAGCTTGTGGGAATGGAAGAGTGCTTCTATTGTCATAAGAAAGGACACTGGAAAAAAGATTGCAGGGCTTGGAAGGCCAAGAACCAGGACGCGAAGCAAGTTGCGGCTTCGGCTTCAGGTGTGTATGTTATTGAAAACTGTCTATCAATAAACTCTACTTCCTGGGTATTGGATACCGGATCAGGATCTCATATCTGTAATTCAATGCAGGTACTGAGAAAGCGTAGGGTTTTGAAGGCAGGTGATATGACCCTCAGAGTTGCAAATGGAGCTAGCATGGATGCTGAGTCTGTGGGGGACTATCACTTGGGAATGTCAGATGGACATGTTTTGGTTTTGCGTAATTGTTATTTTGTACCCAATGCAACTTGTAATATCATATCTGTATCTTTATTATCTAAAGAAGGTTATGAATTTACATTTGTAAGCAATGTTGTAAACATTCACCTTAATCAAGTTTTGATTGGGTCAGGTACATTAAGCAATGGTATATACGTATTAAACCAGCCACAGATTTTCAATGTCCAGATTACACACAAAAGAAAGTCTCCGGAAACAAATCAGGCTTTCTTATGGCATTGTAGACTGGGTCACATCAATGAGAGAAGGTTGACAAAGTTACATACAGAAGGATATTTAGATCCGTTCGAATATCAATCGTATGCAACTTGTCAATCCCGTCTCAAAGGAAAGATGACAAAGACTCCGTTCACTGGACACGGAGTAAGAGCGAGCGAGCTCTTGGGACTCGTACACAGCGACGTGTGCGGTCCAATGTCTACAAATGCGCGAAGCGGTTTTTCCTACTTCATTACTTTTACGGATGACTTTTCAAGGTACGGATATGTCTTCTTAATGAAACATAAATCTGAAGCCTTTGGAAAATTGCAGGAATACAAGAATGAAGTAGAAAAACAAACTGGCAAAAGTATCAAGACACTGAGATCTGATCGAGGTGGTGAATACTTGAGTGCCGAGTTCCTGGATTACCTAAAAGAGAATGGAATTCTCTCTCAGCTTAATCCTCTATACACTCCGCAACATAACGGTGTATCGGAGAGACGGAACCGAACCCTATTGGATATGGTACGTTCCATGATGAGTAATGCTGAGTTGCCATGATCATTCTAGGGATATGCACTAGAATCAGCTGCATACCTTTTGAACCGAGTTCCAATTAAGACTGTGCCTACCACACCATATCAGATGTGGTGTGGGAAGAAACCCTATCTTAAGTACATTAAGACATGAGGATGTCCAGCTTTTGTCAAAAAGTAGCATGCGGACAAACTCGAGGCACGCTCAGTACAGTGCAAGTTTGTGGGATATCCAAAGAACTCCAAGGGATATTTCTTCTATTGCGAAGAGGAACAAAAGGTTTTTGTTTCTCGTCATGCCCACTTCTTGGAAACTGAATTTTTGGAAAATCAGATAAGTGGGAGCGCAATAGAACTGGAAGAAATTCCAGAACCAAAAGCCATTACTGAAAGCTTAGTAGAACCAGAGGGTTCGAAAGAACATGCCATTCCTACGCTGCTCCGCAGGAGTAGTAGGCAGTCTCATCCGCCCGAGAGATACTACAGTTTTCTCATAGACGGGGATAGAGAGGATTGCATCATTGATAGTTATGAGCCCACTAGCTTCCAGCAGGCCATTCAGAGCGTTGACTCGGTAAAATGGCTGGATGCAATGCGGACCGAAATGGAGTCCATGTACACCAACAAAGTATGGACTTTGGACGTTGCTCCAGATGGGGTAAAACCCGTAGGATGCAAGTGGATCTTCAAGAGGAAGATTGGTGTAGATGGACAGGTCGAGACCTATAAGGCTAGACTTGTTGCAAAGGGTTTTCGTCAAAGACCTGGTTTGGACTATAACGAAACCTTTTCTCCAGTGGCTATGCTGAAATCCATTCGGATCCTTCTTGCCATTGCTGCCTTCCACGATTATGAGATTTGGCAGATGGACGTAAAGACCGCTTTTCTAAATGGAAATTTAGAGGAGTGTGTCTATATGGACCAGCCAGAGGGTTTCAATTAGAGTGGGAGCAGCAGAAAGGTGTGCAAGTTGCTTAAGTCTATCTATGGACTAAAGCAGGCATCGCGGAGTTGGAACATCTGTTTTGATGAGACGGTCAAAGAATTTGGCTTTATGAAAAATCCAAATGAACCATGCATCTATAGTAGATTTGTAGCAAGAACTGTCGCATTCCTCGTTTTATACGTGGATGACATTCTCTTGATAGGAAATGACATTCCTATGCTACAATCTGTCAAAGGGTTCTTGTCACACAGGTTCTCCATGAAAGACCTGGGTGATGCCTCTTACATTCTGGGGATCCGGATCCATCGTGATAGATCCAAGAGGATATTAGGACTTTCACAGTCCAGGTACATCGACACCATACTGAAAAGATTCAGTGTGGAAGATTCCAAGCGCGATAATCTACCGGCTTGTCACGGGATCACCCTCTCCAAAGAGATGTCTCCCAAGACTGATTTGGAAAGGGATCGCATGTCTATTATATCCTACGCTTCTGCGGTAGGCTCTATAATGTATGCGATGTTGTGTACCAAACCAGATGTAGCTTATGCACTGAGTGTGGTAAGTCGGTATCAGTCAAACCCTGGGGAGAAGCACTGGATAGCGGTAAAGAACATTCTAAAGTACCTGAGAAGGACTAAGGAGATGTTCTTGGTGTATGGCGGAAAAGACCTCCAGATCGAGGCCTTTGCTGACTCCAGCTTCCAAAGTGACAAGGATGATTCCAAGTCCATGTTGGGTTATGTCTTTACCCTCAATGGAGGGGCGGTGTGTTAGAAGAGTTCCAAACAGGAAATCGTTGCTGACTCGACGATAGAAGCGGAATATATCGCTGCTGCTGATGCCGCAAAAGAAGCCGTCTGGATGAGGAAGTTCTTAACGGAACTTCAGGTGGTTCCGTCCATTGTTGAACCAATACCACTGTATTGCGACAACAACGGGGCTATAGCCTTAGCGAACGAACCCAGGCCCCATCAGAAGTCCAGACACATCTTAAGGCGGTATCACCTGATCAGGGAGATCGTGGGTCGCCAGGAGATCGAGGTTCGGAGAGTTGCTACGGAAGATAACACTGCTGATCCACTCACGAAGGCCTTACCCCAGACTCAGTTCGAGCGGCTGATCGAGATGATAGGTTTTCGATACGCCAGTACATGGCCTTAGTGCAAGTGGGAGATTGTTAGTGTATATGCCCTAGAGGCCATTACTATATCATACTAGATTGTATATTACTTAATGGAAGCTTGGGATATTCACAGTTGTATAGACAATCATGCTCAAAATGGTAGTATGCTACTTGGTTTGTTTCTACTTTAATGTGTACATGTGTTTCTTTTAGTATATCACCTATACACATTAGTGGAGCCCTTAGGATCTTTGCTTGATTACCAGCGTTGTGATGGCAGTCACACTCGTGGGGGCTGGGTAATCCACAAGCACATCCTTATACAGGTCCCTAGTCGTAGGACTATTGAGACAGGGCATCGATACTCCGGAGTAGACTAGCGTATGCGCTTCTCATCCCAACATGGGAGATGGTCTGTCCCACAGCCGTCAGTACGTCGTACTTGAGATAGTATGCGGGTGCTCGTTAGGTTACGAGTACACTGGACAAGACTCGTCGGGAACTGTTGGTTGGTACTATACCTATCGTCAGTTATCAGTTCCGAGGTGACATGAGTACAGCTTAGTCCGCTGACTTGACACTGTCACTTCGCCTCGAGTGTGTTCCCACTGTACTTTGATTACTACCCTACCACGGCTCAAAGGAGTCGTGCAAACAGGTAGTAGTTGGGTGTAGTCCCGAAGCACTTGGAAGCAGTGACGGTTAGACAGGATTTGTCTTTCCCGGTATTGGGAGTTGATATCGCGCTGTGTCAAGGAGAGCCATTACACATAGTCGTCCCTGGCCAGGGCAAGAGAGATATACTGGTGGGTTTCCAGTGTTATCTCAGGGTGTTCTGGGCTACACTCCAACACGACTTATACCGCTATTAGGGGACTGACGTTTACCGCCCCCTAGGCCCGCCATGCGATATTCTCAGACGAACAGACCGGACTGTACGAAGACTGTCACATTCAGGCTCAGTAGGAGTTCTGATGGGTTTCACCTCGTCAGTCTTCTTATCGGCATCTACCTAGGGGCCGTTACGCACAGCTAGTGCCGCTTGCGGTCTGTGGTTAAACCCACTGCCAGCGTAGTGTCGAGTCTTTAGAGTCCCACACAGAGAGCTATTTGCCTTTAGGCAAAAGAGTAGAGGTCGCATGGTTTTGCGACAGGGTTCGGTCACATCCGCGCACTTGTGCACGTTTGGTGTCCGGGCAGATATTACTAGCGGGCTTTGGTTTAAGCCAGATCCTAGTATACGTTTTGGGATTGGTTTTATCTCGTTTGTATTCGTGTTCCCCGGAACGCAGATGCGGGTGTGTATGCACGGTTGACCGAGACGGAGGAAGAGGATTCTCATTAGGGTTGTTGACTGTTGACCTTTTCTAAACCCTAATGAGAATAAGAAATATGATTAATAATAATATTAATTAAGTATTATTGTGCCATGGTTGGGTTGACTTGTTGACTTTGTTGACCGGTTGACTAGGTTGGACTTGTTGACTATCATCATGACAATGGTTATCATTTCATGGCTAAGACTTTTGCTTGCTTGTTATTCTTTACAAAATGAGTGCATGAAATGATAATGCCATTGACATGAACCATCATATAATACTCAATTATTATTATTATTATGATTACTTTTGTATTATGAGAGAATGGTTGCAAAAGTCTTCACTCATTCTATCATTTGCTCTCTCTCTCATCAAAGCTCTCCTTTTCCTCTTGCTCTCCCTCTTCCTCTATCTCAAGGCAAAAATCTCTCATGTGTTGAGAACCATTTGCCTTGGAGATAAAACCCAAAACACTTCTCTACTCATCCTAGTGTACAAGGTCTAGCAAGCCAAGTATTCTAGTTTCCTTTAGATTGAGGTTGGAGCCATAGGTAGAAGCTTTCGGGTGGATCCATCTTCGGTACAAGGAGACGACGAGGTGAGGCCGATCCGACCACCACAAGGAGTCGAAGAGAAGGAGTTCAAGTTAAGGTATAACTCCTAACATAGTAGTTAAACTCTTAGTTAGGTTGTTAGATAGTTTGTTTAGCAAAGATCCGTTTTTAGAGTCCATGTTACCTCCACCGAAAAAATCGTTTTTCACCATTTCCGCATCCCCGAAAGAACCGGGACGGGTAACGTGGACTTACACTGAGTTTCCTATTTCCTTTTGGGGTTATGCGCTGGAAACGGCCGCATACCTATTGAATAGAGTTCCAACCAAATCGGTGCCTACCACTCCATATGAGATATGGAATGGGAAGAGACCATCTTTTAAACGAGTTAAGATATGGGGTTGTCCGGCCTATGTTAAAAAGCAAAATCCGGACAAGCTCGAGGCAAGATCAGGTCTATGTAAGTTTGTGGGATATCCAAAAGATTCCTATGGATATATCTTCTACCACAGTGAGGAACAAAAGATGTTTGTTTCTCAATATGCCACCTTTTTAGAAAAGTAATTTCTTGTAAAAGAAATTAGTGGCGAAGAGGTAGAGCTAGAAGAAGTTCCAGCAGTGCAAACTACAACTGATGATTTATTGGAACTAGAGGATTCAGTAGTTCTCGACGAACCTCAGCCGCTCCGCCGATCTGGTAGGGTTCCTCATCCACCTGAGAGATATTACGGTTTTCTCATTGATGGTAGGAGCGAGGACTGCATCATGGAAGATGATGACCCGACTAGCTTCGAGCAGGCCATCACGAGTGGGGACTCTGTGAAATGGCTGGATGCATGCGATCTGAGATGGAATCCATGTACACTGATTAGTCAAAAATATTGTATATTTTAGCCGGCAATTTCCTCATCATTTGCATCCATATAGAAGTGTTCGGCATTCATATTTTACATATTAGCAAAACTGTTGCAAAATATCAGATTACATGTATTAGACTCTAAAACCGACACTATAAAGGAAATTTACTACATTTCATGGCATCGCATCATCCCTACATTAGCGCAACACTTGTTTTGAGATCTGTCCAGGAAAATCCAGTAGAAAGGCCAAAATTTACAGGGTACAGCTAAAACGTTACGCCAACTCAATGATTTCAGATCTGGTATCAATCCAAAAGGGAAAATAAAAATCAACATATCAGATAAAGCCCCAAATGTTGTTCCAAGACCATACCAGAAAGCCCAAGGCCCAAGCTCTACAGACAGCCGCGGATCCGCGGCAGGAGCCTGCTTGCGCCGCGGATCCGCGGTGGGTCCAAGGAATCAGCTTCCCAAATTTGGTGCAAAATTCTCATCTCTGGGTCCAGACTTCAAAAAGACATGTCAACTTCCAGAAGACTCCAGAGACTTCTGCCAGATCAGCAAACCCTTGTTCCTACACTAAACTAAGCCTTGTATTCTAGAAACTTCTACTTAAACCCTTGCTTAAACCCTAAGCTAAGCCTAACAAACTCTTTTTAGAAGTCTTTCAACAAACTTTTGGAGGGAACTCAAAGGCTTAGGGTTTGGGTGCTCTATAAATAAGACCCTAGGCTCACTCGTAAATCATCTTGATTCATCTTGGAATCTAATCATCTTTAGCCAATTTAGAGCCATTCTCTCTCTCTTCATCTTCTTCTTCCACAAGTCTAGTGAGAGGATTTGTGTGAAACCCTAACCCTAATTCCATTCAAAAGCCAAGATCCCGAGTACCCATTCAAGCAAGAAGCCTTGCAACCTTTTAGGAGCCGAGCCGGTCTTCAACGGAGCAAGTGGTCCAAGCCGATTTGCGACTCACGGAGCCGAGCGAAGCCAAGTCGACAATTTAATTCTTCCTCTTGTAGTTCTTGAGCGACTGTAATCAAATTGTTGATATAAATAAAAGGTGAAATTCTTTTATCTTGTTTTCTTTAAATTCTTGCATCATGAGTCAATCTAAATTTCTAGTTATAATTCTTGTTGTGATGCTTGAGTAATACTCCGCTCGTCGAGGAGTCGAGACGATCAATAGAATGATGATGTAATATATCTTAAATCGATTCTTGATTCCTACGAGTTTTGTAAACCCTAGCAAATTCAAGAACCGACAACCCATTTCGTTGCGATGCTTCCTTGATTGATATCGCTCGAAATTGGGGAGTTACGATCGTTTCTTGAAATTGCTAGAGGCTAGAATGTGAATGAAATCAACGAAAGAACAAGGGTTAAACGATGAAACACTAGTTTCATCAAGAAAGCCCTAACTCTCGTCGATCATCATCGATCTAGTATCAATCCTTCGAAGGACAAGAACATGAAATCTTAAAGTTACATCACGTCTATAGATCCGATCAATTCCTACGAGCCTCATTTAGATTCTTGACATTTTGTTTGGAAATATTATCGAAACCCAATTCTTGATTGTTTATCAGTTTCTTGATTCTTGATTAAACATCGTGACACTTGAATCAATTGATAAATTCTTGAATCATGTTTTCTTTTCTTTTCGATTAACTTTTCAATTCATACAAAGCAAATATAAAAACGAATCGCACAATCCTTGTGGACGATCCGCACTCACTTACAATCTACATCCGACACCGTAGTTGATTGCGGTCAAATAATTCTTTGATTGTGATTATATTCATTTTCTTAAAACACACAAAGAAACACTCAATCAAATGGCGCCGTTGCCGGGGATCGCGCGCTAATTCGTTTTATATCAAAGTTTGAATTGAAAGATTTATTTCATTGTGATTTTTGAGATCAAAATTCGTGCAAACCCTAAACAATTTGTTGTGTTTCATTGCAAGGAGATCTGGAGCTTGCTGGAAATTGGGAAATTTTTTTGGAAAATACAAGGGAGCAGAGGGAGTCTACAGTAGCTCCCTGAAGAAGTTTGGTGTAGTGATCTGCACAGAAGACTGCGGAAGCGCGGCATAAGGAGGGATACGCGGCGGAACCGCGGCCCCTTGGAGGGTTCTCTGTACAAACTTTCTTCAGGTGACTTCTTACCTTCTCCTCTCTCCTCTTTTTAGCTCCAACTAACAATTTTCTGAGTCAGAATCAGAAAGCGGAGAATCCTGCTTTGAGCAGAATTCTTTGCAAATAATCGCAGCTCGCAAATTGCAAAATTAAATTTGTGCGTTATTTTGTTTCTTGGTTGTTTGCATTATAAATACGGATATTAAGGGGCACGGCCAAATCCAAATTAGGTGGGGATTTCATTACCCTTCCTAGGCCCCGAAAACCACCAAACTTGCATCCGCATTGACCCACATTAACTAAAAGAAATCTAGAGATGACTCTAAGTACTGCCACGCTCAATTAGGACAGAAGAAGGCCGTGGGTAATTCATTGCTTATCCGCGTTTTCTTGTGGTGCCTAAGGCGAGTGTGTCTAAGGCTAGTGGTTTTTAATTAGGCCCACTACTTACGTAGTGGAGTACCTTCCCACTTACCTGGCACTTATCCGGCCACAGGGGAACAAAGAGGCAGTGGAGGATTCTATCCTGCCACTTGTCTTTTGACAGTTAAGAGCGGTCTAGAGCCGGACCTAGGTGACCACTAGATTCTAGGGTTTGTGTGCTGCATTTGTTGTGTCGCATCATTTTTTTCAAAAATCCGTCCCTTTTTCAAAGCAAACACCGCATTCATTTTGCCCCTAATTATAAGCCAACGCTGCCACTTGTACTAACCCTTTTTAGTACAAGATAGGCTGGACACGGGATTCTAGTGCCTGTTTAGTCCGCGTATCTTTTATCGACTCCGAAGTCGATATTTCTCCATTTACCTTTTCTTTACCTACTACCACACCCACACCGATGGATCCGAATCCATCAAACTTCTTTAACCCTAATCTGCCGCCGTCCGTTGGTGCGCAGAATCCACCCCGCATCTCTCTCCAGGAGAGATGCTATCCACTTAGAGGTCCTCTTTCGACCTGCTTATCCACACCACCAGCCAATGGGGATAACTTTGAGATTAAGCCCCAGTATATCAATCTTTTACCCAAATTCCACGGACTCGAGACTGAGGACGGTTACGTTTTCATTACCAAATTTGAAAACATATGCGCAATGATGGGTACGTCACAACTTTCAGTGGATGCGATGCGTCTACGACTTCTTCCATTTACATTGTGCGATATAGCCGAGAAGTGGCTATATAACACTACCGCACACTCTATTACGAATTGGGAAGAATTCGTCGCTGCATTCCTTAAGAAATTTTACCCAATCCAAAAGACAGCTCGAATCCGTAGCGAACTGAATCAATTTGCCCAGCTCCCTGCTGAACCATTCTCTAAATGCTTTGAACGTTTCAAGGATCTTTTGGTTCAGTGTCCTCATCACGGCATCCCGAGATGGGAGCTTTTCCGAATCATTTATGAGGGCATTAACTCAAACACTAAACAGAGCCTTGAAAACATGTGTCAAGGTACTTTTATGACCAAGGATGATGGGGAAGCTTGGAAGTACTTAGAAGAGTTCGCTGATAAATCACTACAGTGGGAGAGTGGAACCCAACCATTGAATAGGGGTGGCGTACACCAAATAGATGTGTCCATAGGTGTTCGAGCTGAGATGGCAGCAATACAAAAGAAGCTTGACGCTATGGAACACAAATTTTCTGCAGCCTCCCTAAACCCAATGTCGCTCCCCAAAACTGTTTGTGGGTGCTGTTCTGATCCGTCTCATTTAACGGAAGAATGTCCATTAAACTCTGCGTTTCAAGGTCATGAGCATTCTAATGCCGCATTTCAAAGACCTCGAAACGATCCATATTCTTCTACGTACAATCAGGGTTGGAGGAATCACCCGAATTTTGCTCGGAACCAAAACCAATCTCAAAACACGGTTCCAAACACGAATCAATTTCAAAGGGCTCTTCCTCCACCACAACAGCAACCCCTTCAACTCACTCAGCACCCCTACCAGTCACAAAAATTCCAAAATCAGGGCAACAATCTGCACAGTCAAATCCTATGCAGTTGTCCTGTTCTGACGAATTCTCTCAATTCACTCAAACCATGAAATCACTTTTATCAAATTTCATAGAGGTTTCGACTGAGGTTAGATCTTCCGTCAGTGAGATAAAGAAAAACTCAGCGTCCCAAGCTGAGAGTATCAGATCGATGGAAGCTGAAATCGCACGCCTAAAAGCCGAAATGAGTGCGAGAGAAAAAGGGAAACTTCCCTCTCAACCCCTACAGAATCCTGGGCATTACAATGTAAATGCCATCACAACGTTGAGGTCGGGGAAAGTGCTGAACAATCATGTCGGGGAAGGTATTGATGATACTGAAAATCATATCAACACCCCGGCTGAGACCTTTCCACACACACACACTTCTCCTTCTGATCCTTCTTCTTCTACCACACCATCTTCTCACGAGCCTATTCTCCATTTCCCATTAGGCTCGACACCTTCTCCCAACCCTTATAGTTCTCCACAGACGGTCCCCACACCTCTTTTGGGACCTCGTCTACCCCCTCTTCCTTCTCCTATGATAGACCCTGCGCTTATTACGAAAGCTCCTTACCCGAACCGGTTAAGGGGTAACAGAACGAGTCCTCATATGGAGAAAATTATAGAAATGTTCAAACAGGTTAACATCAATATCCCTCTCCTAGATGCGATTCAACAAGTCCCCGCTTATGCGAAAATTCTTAAGGACTTGTGCACTAGGAAGAGGAAGACTCAAGTGCCGAAGAAGGTCTTTATGTCTAATAATATCAGCACTGCTTTTATTCCCCAGCTACCAAAGAAACGAAAGGACCCAGGATGTCCTACAATATCGATTTCTATTGGGGGTAAAAACATAAATCGTGCTCTTTTAGACCTTGGCGCAAGTGTTAACCTGCTCCATTATTCTGTCTATGAGCAACTAGGGATTGGAGAGCTGAAACCTGCTCACTGCACTCTCCAGATGGAAGACCGATCTATCACCAAACCAAGGGGTGAATTAGAGGATGTGTTGATAAAGGTCGGGGAATTTGTTTTCCCTGTAGACTTCATTGTGCTCGACACACATCCTGTAGCAAACCCCCGGGGCCAAATTCCGGTGATTTTAGGTCGTCCTTTCCTTGCCACTTCCAACACTGTTATAAACTGTAGAAACGGTTCAATGAACTTATCATTTGGAAATATGACCATTGAACTAAATATCTACAAAGTTGGAAGTCAGCCATCAGAACCCTCTGCTCATATTTTAGATGTGTGCTCTGTCCATGAGATCGCTCCCGATAGTTGTGGAGCTGAGGAACTTTGCTTTACTGATCTCGATGACATTACCACATCTCTGTTTGACTTTACACAAGATCTTAGTGAGGACACTTTACCTACACTTGAGTCCTGCACTTCTGACTTTTCTCCACCCGAGTCTGTATCTTTCACAGGCTCTGAGCTTCTTTGTAAATCCAAAAATCATTCAATGATACCTCCTTCTATCATTTCTCTGCCCGAATTAGATCTCAAAATTTTACCCTCTCATCTGAAATATGCTTATTTAGGTGAGAAGGAGTCTTTACCGGTTATAATTTCCGCTTCTCTAGCATTAGAGCAAGAGAATGCACTTTTATTGGTATTGAGATCTAACAAAGAGGCGTTTGGTTGGAGTATGGCGGACATCAAAAGGATTAGTCCCTTGATAGTTGAACATCATATACATGTGATGGATGATGCCAGACCAACCCGAGAACCACAGAGACGGTTGAATCCCGTCATGAAGGAAGCGGTCATGAAAGAGATCGTCAAATGCTTAGATAATGGTATTATATACCCCATCTCCGATAGCCAATGGGTGAGTCCTATACATGTCGTTCCTAAGAAATCCGGCATCACTGTTATAACCAATGAGGCGAATGAGTTGATTCAGACACGCACCCAAACTGGGTGGCGTGTATGTATCGATTATAGAAAACTCAATGCTGCCACGAGGAAAGACCACTTTCCTCTACCATTCATTGATCAGATGCTGGAACGCTTAGCGGGACGAGAGTATTATTGTTTTATGGACGGATACTCAGGCTATAATCAGGTCCCCATCGCCAAAAAGGATCAAGATAAAACCACTTTTACTTGTCCTTTTGGTACCTTTGCTTACAGTCGCATGCCCTTCGGGCTATGCAATGCTCCCGCTACCTTTCAGCGGTGTATGATGGGGATATTCTCTGATATGGTAGAGAATTTCCTGGAGATCTTTATGGACGATTTCTCGATTTTTAGAGACTCTTTTTCCGATTGCCTTGCGAATCTTGACGCTGTTCTTACTCGTTGCAAAGAGAAGAACTTGACTTTGAACTGGGAAAAATGCCATTTTATGTTCCAAGAAGGAATTGTCCTTGGACATGTTATTTCACAGAAAGACATTGAGGTTGACAGAGCTAAGATAGATGTCATTCAAAACCTCACTCATCCCAAAAGCATCAAAGTTATTCGCTCTTTCCTTGGCCATGCGGGCTTTTATAGGAGATTCATTAAGGATTTTAGCAAAATTGCTAGACCTTTAACTCTTCTCCTGGCCAAGGATACGACCTTCCATTTTGACTCGGATTGCGAGACAACTTTCGACTCACTTAAACACTCACTCACGTCAGCCCCCGTTTTATCATCACCAAACTGGGATTACCCCTTTGAGCTGATGTGTGACGCATCTGATTTTGCAGTAGGTGCAGTCTTAGGACAGCACATCGAAAAGATGCCACACGTGATTTACTATGCAAGTAAGACCCTGAATGATGCACAACTCAATTATACAACCACCGAAAAGGAACTCTTAGCGGTTGTATTTGCATTAGAAAAATTCAGGCCTTACTTAATTGGCTCACCTATAGTTGTGTATACTGACCATTCCGCTTTAAAACATCTTCTGGCGAAGAAAGATGCAAAAGGTCGACTAATACGTTGGATCCTTCTGTTACAAGAATTTGATCTTGTTATCAAAGATAAGAAAGGATGTGAAAACGTAGTAGCTGACCATCTTTCACGCATCATTTCTTCCCCTGTGACCCTGCCGATCAATGACTCGTTTCCTGACGAACAACTCTTGAGCGTATCCAATGAACCATGGTTCAGGGATATTGTGAACTATCATGCCACGGGACTGATACCCAGCGATTGGTCAAAACAGGACAAATACCGTTTTCTATCCCAAGTAAAACACTTTTACTGGGACGAGCCTTATTTGTTTAAATATTGTCCTGATCAGATCATTCGCCGGTGTGTCCCGAATGAAGAGTTCAAGAGTGTTCTTTCTTTTTGTCATGATCAGGCCTGTGGGGGTCACTTCGGTCCTAGAAAAACAGCGGAGAAGGTTTTGCAATGTGGATTTTATTGGCCGACCTTATTCAAGGACGCATTTGAGCATTGCAAAACCTGTACACAATGTCAGTATACGGGTAGAATATCCCAGAGGAATGAAATGCCTCAGCAACCCATTTTGGTTGTTGAAATATTCGATGTTTGGGGCATTGATTTTATGGGTCCTTTTCCCAGCTCCTTTGGGAATCTGTACATACTGCTGGCGGTTGATTATGTCTCAAAGTGGGTAGAAGCCATTCCATTACGCACTAATGACAAGAAAGTTGTCATTAAGTTCTTGAAAGAGAATATCTTCTCGCGATTTGGACACCCACGCGCTATTATTAGCGATAATGGGACACATTTCTACAACAGGTCTTTCGAGACTCTGATGCGGAAATACTCAATCAACCAATGACTTTCTACACCCTATCACCCCCAAACAAGCGGAAAGGCTGAAATCTCAAACAGACAAATCAAACTTATCATGGAGAAAACTGTTGCTAAAAATAGAAAAGACTGGTCGACCAAACTGACGGATGCTCTTTGGGCATTCCGAACTGCATATAAGACCGAGCTAGGGATGTCTCCATATAGGATAGTGTTTGGAAAAGCATGTCAATTACCCGTCGAGATAGAACATAAAGCATTATGGGCTATTAAAGAAATAAATTTTGATTTAAACCTTGCTTGCAACTTTCGGAAGCTGCAACTTAATGAGCTAAGCGAACTCCACGATGAAGCTTATGATAACGCTGTAATCCCAAAGAATAGGACTAAGGTTTTTCACGATAAAAACATTTTGAGGAAAACATTTTCACCTGGTCAACAAGTCCTTCTTTATGATTCAAGATTACACCTTCACACGGGTAAGCTCCGATCTCGATGGAAGGGACCTTTTTTTGTGCGGTCTGTATATCCGCACGGGGAAGTAGAAGTAGAAAATGTTAAAAACGGCACCGTTTTCAAAGTAAATGGACATAGACTAAAGCCGTATTTTTCCACTGACCCCACGGAGGAGCTCTTGTTCTTACAAGAGCCAGTTTATTTGGATTAAAATTCCACCGTCTCACCTTCATATCCAGTATATCACTGCATCATCTTTTGAATGGAGGTGAGTGAAAAGAATAAGTTTGGGGGAAGTTCTTCACTTAAATATTTTGCCCCCACTAATAATTCCTCCCAGATTTACAGGTTTTTTAGATATAGCTGTCGGCAACAGTGAGGACACTGTTGAAAACAAGTTTGGGGGAGGTTTGTGCTTATTTTCACATGATTTGCATATCATCTGCATAAGCACAAAACGTTTCTTTTAAAAATCTATAAAAATTGAAAAAATTTCAAAACCCATAAAAATTTAAAAAAATTTCAAGTATAAAAATAATTTTAATATTTACACTTTTTTGTATATAAATAAGATAATGAAAGTTTAGATAGTGAACAATTACATCTATGAGATTAGAAAAATTTAAGAAAACTCAGAAAATTAGAAGTTTTCTTATACGAACTAGTAATAAGTAGTTATGAGCCGTTGTCTCAAGGGTTAGTAAGATGAAGGACGTCACTAATCTGAGGATAAAAATAAGTCTGAAAAATAGTTTCTATTCTGAAAGCCAAACATTTTGAACGTTGATACCCTGCTATTCGCACTTACACACGTCTTGAAGCCTGGGATAGTAGAGGATACCTTGAAATGCTCTTGTCTTAAAGCCAAAAGTATGAAGGAAATAAAAAAATGAATGAATAAAGAAAATATAAAGTGGTGAGAAAAATGGACACTGGTTTTGTTATCACCGAGAGCAATATAAAAAATATATAGCGAGGGTGCTTCTTCACCTAGTGCCCTAAGGCCAACTGGTCTGGGAGTCACTGCTATGCCTGAGATGGTACAAGACGAGGAAAATACACCAAGTAAGCAAGCACAGGAGTAATCGGTCGGTTAGTACCTCAAGAAGTATTAACGGTCGCATGAAAGTGTGTGAGCAATCTCGTCTAAATATTCATTAATTAAAAAGTACTGAGGCTGATGGGCAAGATTATGATAGCTTGAATTGAATTCTCCGGGTATAGGGATGTCTTTACACACACGCAGGGTTATATGATCGATGTTTGGAAGAAAGATAGGAATGAAGAATAAGACGATGTTTTATTGAGGGAGGACGTGATTTCTGACATCTTTTCATGACCATTAAGATAGGGCTCATGACAACCGAAAAGCTAGCTTAGTTGGAAACCCTAATTTTCAAAGTCTTTCTTTTACAATTCTTTTATTTAAATGTAATATTCATGATCTTTCTTTTATTATTGGATTTTGTGGGTGCAATCCGCTGAAAACCCTCAGGAGACAACACTCCTCCTACTAGGGACACCTAGAGGTTTAAAGGCTTGTTGCACGTGCTCAGTGCAATCGTGTTGCCTACGAAAGTGTGCTAGTTAGTTTTTTCTCTTTCTTTATTTTCTCCTTCTCTTTTTAATAAAACAGTTCGCTCAAGACGATCGAAATTAAGTTTGGGGGAATTTGATTAGTCGAAAATATTGTATATTTTAGCCGGCAATTTCCTCATCATTTGCATCCATATAGAAGTGTTCGGCATTCATATTTTACATATTAGCAAAACTGTTGCAAAATATCAGATTACATGTATTAGACTCTAAAACCGACACTATAAAGGAAATTGACTACATTTCATTGCATCACATCATCCCTACATTTGCGCAACACTTGTTTTGAGATCTGTGCAGGAAAATCCAGCAGAAAGGCCAAAATTTACAGGGTACAGCTAAAACGTTACGCCAGCTCAATGATTTCAGATCTGGTATCAATCCAAAAGGGAAAATAAAAATCAACACATCAGATAAAGCCCCAAATGTTGTTCCAAGACCATACCAGAAAGCCCAAGGCCCAAGCTCTACAGACAGCCGCGGATCCGCGGCAGGAGCCTGCTTGCGCCGCGGATCCACGGTGGGTCCAAGGAATCAGCTTCCCAAATTTGGTGCAAAATTCTCATCTCTGGGTCCAGACTTCAAAAAGACATGTCAACTTCCAGAAGACTCCAGAGACTTCTGCCAGATCAGCAAACCCTTGTTCCTACACTAAACTAAGCCTTGTATTCTAGAAACTTCTACCTAAACCCTAGCTTAAACCCTAAGCTAAGCCTAACAAACTCTTTTTAGAAGTCTTTCAACAAACTTTTGGAGGGAACTCAAAGGCTTAGGGTTTGGGTGCTCTATAAATAAGACCCTAGGCTCACTCATAAATCATCTTGATTCATCTTGGAATCTAATCATCTTTAGCCAATTTAGAGCCATTCTCTCTCTCTCTTCATCTTCTTCTTCCACAAGTCTAGTGAGAGGATTTGTGTGAAACCCTAACCCTAATTCCATTCAAAAGCCAAGATCCCGAGTACCCATTCAAGCAAGAAGCCTTGCAACCTTTTAGGAGCCGAGCCGGTCTTCAACGGAGCAAGTGGTCCAAGCCGATTCGCGACTCACGGAACCGAGCGAAGCCAAGTCGATAATTTAATTCTTCCTCTTGTAGTTCTTGAGCGACTGTAATCAAATTGTTGATGTAAATAAAAGGTGAAATTCTTTTATCTTGTTTTCTTTAAATTCTTGCATCATGAGTCAATCTAAATTTCTAGTTATAATTCTTGTTGTGATGCTTGAGTAATACTCCGCTCGTCGAGGAGTCGAGACGATCAATAGAATGATGATGTAAGATATCTTAAATCGATTCTTGATTCCTACGAGTTTTGTAAACCCTAGCAAATTCAAGAACCGACAACCCATTTCGTTGCGATGCTTTCTTGATTGATATCGCTCGAAATTGGGGAGTTACGATCGTTTCTTGAAATTGCTAGAGGCTAGAATGTGAATGAAATCAACGAAAGAACAAGGGTTAAACGATGAAACCCTAGTTTCATCAAGAAAGCCCTAACTCTCGTCGATCATTATCGATCTAGTATCAATCCTTCGAAGGACAAGAACACGAAATCTTGAGGTTACATCACGTCTATAGATCCGATCAATTCCTACGAGCCTCATTTAGATTCTTGACATTTTGTTTGGAAATATTATCGAAACCCAATTCTTGATTGTTTATCAGTTTCTTGATTCTTGATTAAACATCGTGACACTTGAATCAATTGATAAATTCTTGAATCATGTTTTCTTTTCTTTTCGATTGACTTTTCAATTCAAACAAAGCAAATATAAAAACGAATCGCACAATCCCTGTGGACGATCCGCACTCACTTACAATCTACATCCGACACCGTAGTTGATTGCGGTCAAATAATTCTTTGATTGTTATTCTATTCATTTTCTTAAAACACACAAAGAAACACTCAATCATACACCAACAAAGTATGGACTTTGGAAATTGCTCCTGAAGGGGTAAAACCCATTGGGAGCAAATGGATCTTTAAGAAGAAACTTGGTGTAGATGGAAAAGTTGAGACTTTCAAAGCTAGACTTGTTGCAAAGGGTTTTCGTCAACGACCTGGTGTGGATTATGACGAAACCTTTTCTCCAGTGGCTATGCTTAAGTCCATCCGGATCTTACTTGCCATTGCTGCATACCATGACTATGAAATCTGGCAAATGGATGTTAAGACCGCATTTCTAAATGGTGATTTAGAGGAGTGCGTGTACATGACTCAACCAGAGGGCTTCATGGACAGTGGGAGCTGCGGAAAGGTGTGAAAGCTACTTAAATCCATCTACGGGTTAAAGCAGGCATCGCGGAGTTGGAACATCTGTTTTGATGTTGTAGTCAAAGAGTTTGACTTCATCAAGAATGTATATGAACCTTGTATTTACAAGAAGGTTGCAGAGAGTAAGATTGTCTTCCTCGTATTGTACGTGGATGACATACTTTTGATAGGAAATGATGTTCCTATGCTACACTCGGTCAAGCTCTTCTTATCACTTAGATTCTCAATGAAAGATCTAGGTGATGCCTCCTGCATTTGGGAATTAAGATCTATAGAGATAGATATAAGCGGATACTGAGATTGTCCCAATCCAGGTACATTGACACCATACTAAAGATGTTTAGTATGGAAGAATCCAAGCGTGAGAATTTACCCACGATCTCTAGACTCACTCTCTCCAAAGAGATGTCTCCTAAGACTGATTTGGAAAGAGCTCGCATGCAAGGGATACCCTATGCTTCGGCAGTAGGCTCTATCATGTACGTGATGCTATGTACCAGACCCGATGTAGCATACTCACTAAGTGTAGTGAGTAGGTATCAAGAAGATCCTGGAGAGAGTCACTGGACAACTGTGAAGAACATTCTCAAGTACTTGAGAAGGACTAAAGAGATGTTCTTGGTGCATGGTAACGGAGAACTCCAGGTGGAATCATTTACCGATTCGAGCTTCCAAAGTGATAAGGACGACTCTAAGTCGCACTCGGGATTTGTTTTTACCCTAAATGGAGGGACGGTTTGTTGGAAGAGTTCCAAACAGGAAATCATGGCAGACTCGACGATGGAGGCTGAATACATCTGTAACGTATTGAAAATCGTTTCGGTGAAATTTCGGAAAAATCGGTAAAATAAGGGGGTTTTTCGTAAAAAGTCAAAATATAAATATTTTTATTATAAAATTAAATATACATATTCTAGCTATGTAATTGCTAGTATTTGGTGTTTATTGAGCCACTGGTAAAATTTCTAATTTTCTGAATTTTTTACCGAAATTAATTATTTTAATATTATTTTAAGCTGTTAAAAATACATTAAATTAGCGATAAATACAAATTTGAATGGGCTAATTACACACTATAGAACCATGACAACTAAAATCTAGTGAGAAATATAAACTTTTAGCATGTAATTACCAAGATCTAGTTGCGTTTAGTCAAGGAAATTAAAATTTAATAAAATAAGCTTAGGGTTGAAATTAGGTAACTTGAGAGGGTCTTTTTGCACAAAATTTCCTTGCAAACTTTCAGCAATCCTCACCTTAACCACTTGGCCGAGCCCACCTTGGCAGCAGCCCAAATTTCCCCCTCCAATTTTGCTTCTTCAACTCATTTTAAATTGGTTGGAAATGAAAAGGTTTAATATATTATATTGAGGTATGGGTTTTAAGTGATTGGATAGGCTTTGACTTAGACATTTTCACACAAATCCCTCACTCTTCCCCACTTCCTCCCTGCTGGCCGAAACAGCCCCTCTCCCCCTCCTTGTTCCATCTCTTCTCACATCAATTTCATCACAAAATTCAAATGAAAAATCTACAAATTTCTTCTCAAATTCTAAGCAAATCCTCATTCTATTCCCTTCTTAAGCCAAAATTGCTTTAAAGTATGGAAAATGATGGTGTCTATGGAGGCTAGAGAAACCTAGGGTTTCAAGCTTGGGAGGTAAAACTCTAATCTAATATTTAAGTTGTAGTTTGTATATGCTAAATTAGAAATTAGAAGTGTTAATTAGTTGTGGTGGCTTATTTTAGAAAAAATCAAAAGAAGGGGGTTGATTTGGAAATGGGAATTGAGGCATTGTAAATGGGTTATTTGAGTGTTGTAGCTAGCTAGTAGTGTGGATCGGGTGATTGTGCGATGTTGTGACCTTTTTGTCGCAAATACGCGATGTTTGCGCATATTTTCTATTTTCATGCTTACTAGGTTTTGAAAATTGAATTAGAATGTGGGATTAAAATTATGGTTAGGGTTTTATTACCTCGTTAACAATTTAATGAGTAGTTTAACACTCTGGTATATACACAACCAAGCTTAATTGTTAAGTTGTGAATTTTGCTTTAAAAGTGTTAAAGTCGGTTATTTTTGCAAACTAAGAATTTGGAATTAATGCAAATTGATGAGATTAAAATATGAAAGTGTTTTGTGTGACCAAATTATGATATTTAATGAGTATTTTGGCCATTTGAATCGTTAAAATATGTAGACTGGTTAAAATATCAAGTTTTTAACCGAAATGGGAATTTGTGCTAACTAGGTTTTTGGAAAACAAAACGATTGGTTTAATTTTATGGTTTTGACAAATTAAACCCTATTTCTTATGCAGTTAGTGAGTTTTGAAACCATGATTGGTATGTTTGGTGTTTTTCTATCGACGTTTGTACGTCGATGTCGAGGGCTTTTGGGTTGATTTGTGAAAGCGAACCATAGGTTTTGACCTATGTAGGATTCTTGTGTCGTTTTGGTCATGAGCTGGATTTTAATGCGATACAGTGTGTTATGATATGTAGGTACCCCATATGGACTTCGAGACGACAAGCAAGCGCGTGGCGACGTCGGCACCGGCGAGCGAGGATCAGGTGAGTAGATTTATATCTACGGGGAGAAGTCGGGTGGATGGCGTATAGCACCCCCGCAGTTCGCAGTGATGTATACGAATACGTATACACTTATATATATATTATGTTGATATGAGACTTTGATGATAAAGGTAGATTCTAGGTGTTCATGGATTAGTTTAGTGTTAGTTGCGAAACCCTAGAGTAGTTGTTACACCCACACACGCACACACACATGCATACATCTATGTTATTACCTGTGCGTATATGGGAATATATGGTTATGTGTTCACATGGGTATGGGACTATGTGTTCATATACTGGATTTGAGGATGATACTTAGGATTGAGATGAGTCTATGAGATGTGATTTGAGACCGTGAGATCGGTGATATGGCAGGATTCGTACTTGAGATACGTCATGATATTTTAGCGGATCTTTGGACGACGATACCATGTGAATAGTGATATATATAAAATGGTTGACATGAGATCAGATATGTTAAGATATTCATAATAGGTCGCATTGGGCGATGTATACCTATTTATGACGATATATGATGATGATATCGGTTTGTATGAGGTTGTAGATCAGCAGTCAGATCATGATTAGATTGATGATATTCGTATTGTACTAGACGTAGATCAGTACCCCGGATTATGATCGTTGATAAAGAGGATACCGGATGAATAATATGACGAATGTGATACTGACCTGTACCCAGATTTGGGGACGCCGTACGATGGATTTACGTACGAGCTATATATTGATGATTGACCCGCACTCTTGACTTTGGAATATCTGATTATAGATATGGTATCGGATGTGATATTATCGAGGCGGGATCACCGACTAATATATATATATATATATATATATATATATATATGTATGTATGTATGTATCGACTCAGATGTTAGGCGGTTTTCTTACCTTCAGTTAACCTGTTAGCTCAGCCCTATATTTTAGTGTAGTTGTTAGACTAGATTTATATTAAATACAGATTAGTTATCGTTGTGTCTAATATTCAGCTCCCGCTCATTATTGTTGTTCGCTCCGCATCGCATACTTATATTGTTATTTCATATTGCATTGTTGATATTATGCTGTTAGGACACCAACACCATTACCGATGACGCGTATGTACCACGTACACTTACTTGCCGGCTCACACACATCTTCATCGGTAATTGCCATGTCATGTACACCTTAGGAAATATTATTGCTTAACCTAGCTTGTTAGCTAGTAGTTTTGACATGATACTAGGGTATTTGCCTTATATGCCAATTTAGACATTGTAGTTATTACTTGTCACTTCATGCATACTGTTATTCATTGTTATGCCGCATTCATGGATTCTCATGCCTATATTCACTATTTTACATGCTATTAAGGTTTTGGATTCGGATTTCCATGAGATTTTCTGGATTTGGGGGAACCGCAAAACTTATATAAAATTCTTCTCTCTTTTTTTAAATAAAAGGTGCGGTTTTCCCATGATGTACGAGTCGTCCACCATGAGTTTGCTGATGGATTTCGAGACCCGATTCGAGGAGTTGGATGAATCGTTTCGGGTACATGGTGGACCCGGTAAGGTACCCCGGGGCAAGAAGGCGTGGTGATGACGATGTGAGCCTGGCAGGGGGAGACTACCTACCGGTGATTTTACCCAACGCGTCGGATATCCGGAGGATACCGTCGTGGTCTTGAGATGGATGGTAGGGGCCGGTTTGGACTGATGGCGCCCTAGATAGTGAGATTCAGACATACAGAGATATTTGAGATATTGAGGTACAGAGATTGCGACACAGAGATATCGAGATATTTGGATACTTGTTTTGTGTCGATGCTAGGCACTGTTTATGCTGATTTCATTTATGATACCTCGTTTTTAAAAAGATACAGAAATCTCACTAATTTATGAAAGCAGTTTTCTTCAGTACATGCATTCTGTTTCATGCATTCATACGTCATCGATATGATATATTGCTACCTGAGGCATGGACATGGGCACATGGGATTACACTTAGGTTAGACATTTACCCTAGCCATTGTTATAGGCTGCTGGTTATATATTTGAGGATATATTATAATCGTTGACCTAGGATTGCGTTGTTCATGCGATTTCTGTTCGTAGATGTTTTTCTACTCACGAGTTGGCAACTCACCCCCGTTGTGCCACAGTTTCTTCCAGGTTTTGCCGTACAGGTTTCTTTACGGCTTTGCTGGCACTGCTTCTTTTCGGGTGACTTGCTAGTAGGTGGGTTTATTTGTATCGTACCCATCATTATACTTTGTATATTATTATTCTGTCGTATCTAGAAGTTCCATCAACCAAACATGTATTTATTTTAGAGATAGAGACCGGTGATGTTTATTCTTTTGACCTTAGAGTCGCGCGTTGTATTTCTATGGATTTTCTTTCTGTTTTGAGTTTCCTTTTAAGTTTTTATCATCGCCCTTGGCGTTGTATATTATATTGCTTGTGTGGTTGTGACCGTCGATTGACGAAGAGCTAGCTCCCGCTTGGGGATGCCTTTTTATTCATTTCGTATACTATTCTTGTTGTATCCCGTTTGGGGGCCTGTATTTACAAAGGAGACTCTGCCGAAATTTTCAGAAAATACTTGATGTTTTTTTTAAAACGCATAATTCGGCTTATGCTATTAAAACTACTTGCTTTTAGTTGGTTTTTTCTTCACTCTACTGCTTCTTTGGTTTTGATTTCTGGTTTTTCGGCTTACTTAGATTACGTACGCCTCGAGACGTTTCGTAGTCTAAGTGCCGGTCATATTCCGTACTTTCGGGTCGTGACAAAGTTGGTACCAGAGCGTTAGGTTTTACTTTCGGAGCGTAGGATGACCCTTGGTTGATGGAGTAGGTGACTAAAGTATAGTGATGTACCATGGGTATGTTCTGCGGCATACTTACGATACGCTACTCCACTTAAGAAGCCTTAGGATATACATTTCCTTATTCAGTATTATATTCCTTCCTATGATCTAGCCTCATCGGTATCAGTTATGGTTTTGCTGCCATGATTACGGGCAGGGAGAGCTACGGCTAGAGTTGCGGTCAGCACGAGCTCGTTACGGACGAGGACTGACCAGGGCGTAATTCCGGCGACACACGATTGCAGAGACGTGTCTTTTTATTGTGTTTTCGCGCCATGAGCGTTTGATGGATCGCTGTATGAGATTACTCGGACGTGCAGATCAGCACTAGAGGATTGAGCCAATGATAGAGGCCAACCAGATTTTGATGACCGTTGATGTATTGCTTATTCATGATGATTGAGGCATTGTTCAGTGTGCAGACGAGTGAGCCAGTTGTTGCTGCGAACGACGAGATATCGCCCCAGATGTTGGAGCTATTATAGTACGAGTTGTACTAAGAGATGATAGAAGGTCGCTAGTCACCAAGGATGAATGACTAGGACATGTGGTTCGTTCACTACCCCGATGCGAGGTCATTAGATAGATTGATTCCAGCTAGAGAAGACTTCACACGGAGACGTTGAGAGTCGACAGAGACGATCGAATGTCAGAAACCTATTATTCCATGTTTAAAGTATTCGGAAAGACATGCAGGCAATTCTATGGACCCTCTAGAAGAATGAAACCCTAACTCGACATAATGACCGTGTGAAAGCCTTTGAACCTTAGGGGTTGCAGCATTTCCGCGGTGCCATTAGTGAGGCTTGGGTTTGCCCTTCTACGGTTAGTCCACCGATGCTGTGGTATGTACTCGATACTATTAAACTGTACCCAAGATATTGAGCTCTTGGGGGATTATGAGGTTTTGACGAATCGATCAAATGTTTCGACTTCATTCGGATGCTATGTGGTGAGATGCACTTCTTGGGAGACTCCAGATACGAGGATAGTCGTTGGAGCTCAGTCCATGCAGCCATGACGAGACGAGTCCGAAGCGGTCGACATTAGAGAAAGTGGAGTAAGAGGTTCGTACGAGATCTTAATGAGAAGACGTTCCACTCCGCCGACATCAGAGATGCGATACGCATGCCGAGGAATTGTATTTGGATGTACCTTCCAGAAGGAGTCGCGATGAGTATGCAGCCGCTCCGGAACAAGAAGCAGATATAGTAAGGGACGATGACTTCCGGACAGTTCGGAAGAGACGAGATTTGGGAGAGACCTCGACAGGACCTTTCTGGAATAAATTACGAGAAGGCTTGGACCCAGGAGTGGTCATGTTACGCATACCAGCAGGCCAGATTTCAGGATCGTCGACGAGACATGCTATGAGTGACCACGACAGTTGGCCAGAGATTCTTGGAGGATGTGCTTGAGCGGGACTATTCCGCCATACTTGATTTTGGTATTTTGAGCGATCTATTTGCATGATTTGGTTTTGATGATTGAGTTTCATGATATTTGTTTTCATGCACTATGGTTGCACCTACTGAGTATTTACGATTTTTGCACAGTTGTTGCACCTGACATCGTTTTCGTGCTTTGGTTTCACATGTTTATGATTTTATGGGTTTCATACAGTGAGATGATCTTGTGTATATGTACTCACACGTTTTGGTTTTTGCACTCGGTATAGTTCACATATGCTTGCAGTGCAGTGATACACATTTTGTGCACTACAGTTGCACTGGACTTCGATTTCGATGGTGATGTTCGATATTTGTTTTGTGCACCTTGTGCACCTGATTGGATTTTGCGCATGTTCGGCGCTTGATATTGGATTTTATGATTTCGTGCATGAGGGATGCACCTGATTTGGATTTTCGCGCATGTTGAGCGCATGTTTTGAGATGCGATTTTGGTGCACACCAGATGCACTAAATCAAGATTCTTCGTGCATGTCAGATACACCCATTTTTGCTGTCAGGCACACCTGTTGCCCTTGACAGATGTTTCATGCACACCCGATGCACTTAGATATTGTTTCTTTGCGCATGTATGGCACATTCATAGATTTTGATTTCCGTGCGCACCAGACGCACATAGTATTTATATGCATATTTTGGGATTATTTCTTATGGAGCAGTACGTTTTTTTATGATGATTGCTATGAGTTTTTGTACTGAGCAGGACTAGTCAGAGGACAGTACCTGAATATATTTTGCATGCATTGATAGTTATTGAAGGGATTTCCAAAAAGCTAGCTATAGTCTCAGTATTTACCTACGTGTTTGATATGACACGAAATGTTTAAAACAAGGAGACCCTTCTAAATTGTTTCCAAAACGGCGGAACACACATTTTAAACAAAAGGTATATATGTATATGGTTATTTTCTTATGATAGACGTCCGCCACTGTGCAGTGTTATGCGCATTGCACAGCGACTTTAAAAGATTTGGCATGCATTTTCTTCAGATATTTACATATATAGATTTGATATTTACAGGTATAGTTTTGAGTTATATCATATTGGTTTGGTATTGGATTTGACATTTGTGTCTTTACCATGACTCCGATGATTGCGGGATGCTTGACGGAGTTTTGATTTTGAGTTATATGCTCATTTATCATGCGCATGCGTTGCGCTACGAATTGTTTTATGTATTTATGATTTCGGAGCCCCGACGAATTGATGGTTTTGCTTAGATGTTTTAGTATTTGGGGGGGGGGAGTTTTAATTTAAATTCGGGGACCGAATTTCTTTAAGGGGGAAGATTGTAACGTTTTGAAAATCGTTTCGGTGAAATTTCAGAAAAATCGGTAAAATAAGGGGGTTTTCCGTAAAAAGTCAAAATATAAATATTTTTATTATAAAATTAAATATAGATATTCTAGCTATGTAATTGCTAGTATTTGGTGTTTATTGAGCCACTGGTAAAATTTCTAATTTTCTGAAATTTTTCCCGAAATTAATTATTTTAATATTATTTTAAGCTGTTAAAAATACATTAAATTAGCGATAAATACAAATTTGAATGGGCTAATTACACACTATAGAACCATGACATCTAAAATCTAGTGAGAAATATAAACTTTTAGCATGTCATTACAAAGATCTAGTTGAGTTTAGTCAAGGAAATTAAAATTTAATAAAATAAGCTTAGGGTTGCAATTAGGTAACTTGAGAGGGTCTTTTTGCACAAAATTTCCTTGCAAACTTTCACCAATCCTCACCTTAACCACTTGGCCGAACCCACCTTGGCAGCGGCCCAAATTTCCCCCTCCAATTTTGCTTCTTCAACTCATTTTAAATTGGTTGGAAATGAAAAGGTTTAATATATTATATTGAGGTATGGGTTTTAAGTGATTGGATGGGCTTTGACTTAGACATTTTCACACAAATCCCTCACTCTTCCCCACTTCCTCCCTGCTGGCCGAAAGAGCCCCTCTCCCCCTCCTTGTTCCATCTCTTCTCACATCAATTTCATCACAAAATTCAAATGAAAAATCTACAAATTTCTTCTCAAATTTTAAGCAAATCCTCATGCTATTCCCTTCTTAAGCCAAAATTGCTTTAAAGTATGGAGAATGATGGTGTCTATGGAGGCTGGAGAAACCTAGGGTTTCAAGCTTGGGAGGTAAAACTCTAATCTAATGTTTAAATTGTAGTTTGTATATACTAAATTAGAAATTAGAAGTGTTAATTAGTTGTGGTGGCTTATTTTAGAAAAAAATCAAGAGAAGGGGGTTGATTTGGAAATGGGAATTGAGGCATTGTAAATGGGTTATTTGAGTGTTGTAGCTAGCTAGTAGTGTGGATCGGGTGATTGTGCGATGTTGTGACCTTTTTGTCGCAAATCCACGATGTTTGCGCATATTTTCTATTTTCATGCTTACTAGGCTTTGAAAATTGAATAAGAATGTGGGATTAAAATTATGGTTAGGGTTTTATCACCTCGTTAACAATTTAATGAGTAGTTTAACACTCTAGTATATACACAACCAAGCTTAATTGTTAAGTTGTGAATTTTGTTTTAAAAGTGTTAAAATCGGTTATTTTTGCAAACTAAGAAATTGGAATTAATGCAAATTGATGAGATTAAAATATGAAAGTGTTTTGTGTGACCAAATTATGATATTTAATGAGCATTTTTTCCATTTGAATCATTAAAATATGTAGATTGGTAAAAACATCAAGTTTTTAACCGAAATGGGAATTTGTGCTAACTAGGTTTTTGGAAAACAAAACGATTGGTTTAATTTTATGGTTTTGACAAATTAAACCCTATTTCTTATGCAGTTAGTGAGTTTTGAAGCCATGTTTGGTATGTTTGGTGTTTTTCTTGATCAATTGACGTTTGTATGCCGATGTCGAGGGTTTTTGGGTTGATTTGTGAAAGCAAACCATAGGTTTTGACCTATGTAGGATTCGTGTGTCGTTTTGGTCATGAGTCAGATTTTAATGCGATACGGCGCGTTATGATATGTAGGTACCCCATATGGACTTCGAGACGATAAGCAAGCGCGTGGCGACGTCGGCAACGGCGAGCGAGGATCAGGTGAGTAGATTTATATCTACGGGGAGAAGTCGGGTGGATGGAGTATAGCACCCCCGCGGTTCGCAGTGATGTATACGAATACGTATACACTTATATATATATTATGTTGATATGAGACTTTGATGATAAAGGTAGATTCTAGGTGTTCATGGATTAGTTTAGTGTTAGTTGCGAAACCCTAGAGTAGTTGTTACACCCACACACGCACACACACACACATGCATACATCTATGTTATTACCTGTGCGTATATGGGAATATATATGGTTATGTGTTCACATGGGTATGGAACTATGTGTTCATATACTGGATTTGAGGATGATACTTGGGATTGAGATGAGTCGATGAGATGTGATTTGAGACCGTGAGATCAGTGATATGGCAGTATTCGTACTTGAGATACGTCATGATATTTTAGCGGATCTTTGGACGACGATACCATGTGAATAGTGATATATATAAAATGGTTGACATGAGATCAGATATGTTAAGATATTCATAATAGGTCGCATTGGGCGATGTATACCTATTTATGACGATATATGATGATGATATCGGTTTGTATGAGGCTGTAGATCAGCAGTCAGATCATGATTAGATTGATGATATTCATATTGTACTAGACGTAGATCAGTACCCCGGATTATGATCTTTGATAAAGAGGATACCAGATGAATAATATGAGGAATGTGATACTGACCTGTACCCAGATTTGGGGACGCCGTACGACGGATTTACGTACGAGTTATATATTGGTGATTGATCCGCACTCTTGACTTGGGAATATCTGATTATAGATATGGTATCGGATGTGATATTATAGAGGCGGGATCACCGACTAATATATATATATATATATATATATATATATATATATATATGTATCGACCCAGATGTTAGGCGGTTTTCTTACCTTCAGTTAACCTGTTAGCTCAGCCCTATATTTTAGTGTAGTTGTTAGACTAGATTTATATTAAATGCAGATTAGTTATTGTTGTGTCTAATATTCAGCTCCCGCTCATTATTGTTGTTCGCTCCGCATCGCATACTTATATTGTTATTTCATATTGCATTGTTGATATTATGCTGTTAGGACACCAACACTATTACCGATGATGCGTATGTACCACGTATACTTACTTGTCGGCTCACACACATATTCATCAGTAATTGCCATGTCACGTACACCTTAGGAAATATTATTGCTTAAGTTAGCTTGTTAGCTAGTTGTTTTGACATGATACTAGTGTATTTGCCTTATATGCCAGTTTAGACATTGTAGTTATTACTTGTCACTTCATGCATACTGTTATTCGTTGTTATGCCGTATTTATGGATTCTCATGCCTATATTCACTATTTTACGTGCTATTGAGGTTTTGGATTCGGATTTCCATGAGATTTTCTGGATTTGGGGGAAACCGCAAAACTTATATAAAATTCTTCTCTCTCTTTTTTTAAATAAAAGGTGCGGTTTTCCCATGATGTACGAGTCGTCCACCATGAGTTTGCTGATGAATTTCGAGACCCGATTCGAGAAGTTGGATGAACCGTTTCGGGTACATGGTGGACCCGGTAAGGTACCCCGGGGCAAGAAGCGCGTGGTGATGACGATGTGAGCCTGGCAGGGGGAGACTACCTACCGTTGATTTTACCCGACGCGTCGGATATCCGAAGGATACCGTCGTGGTCTTGAGATGGATGGTAGGAGCCGGTCTGGACTGACGGCGCCCTAGATAGTGAGATTGAGACATACAAAGATATTTGAGATATTGAGGTACAGAGATTGCGACACAGAGATATCGAGATATTTGGATACTTGTTTTGTGTCGATGCTAGGCACTGTTTATGTTGATTTCATTTATGATACCTTGTTTTTAAAAAGATACAGAAATCTCACTAATTTATGAAAGCAGTTTTCTTCAGTACATGCATTCTGTTTCATGCATTCATACGTAATCCATATGATATATTGCTACCTGAGACATGGACTCGGGCATATGGGATTACACTTGGGTTAGACATTTACCCTAGCCATTGTTATAGGCTGCTGGTTATATATTTGAGGATATATTATGATCGTTGACCTAAGATTGCGTTGTTCATGCGATTTCTGTTCGTAGTTGTTTTTCTACTCACGAGTTGGCAACTCACCCCCGTTGTACCACAGTTTCTTGCAGGTTTTGCCGTACAGGTTTCTTTATGGATTTGTGTTGGAGATAGTGCCCTCAGAGTCAATTATTGGATCACAGGCACGTGATTGCAATGATTGAGGGAGGACCTATCCCGGTAGGACAATCTTACTCGAGATGATAGTATGCTATCTGGTTTATCTTTATCATCGTGTACTGCTTTAGGTGACCTTACGAGTCGCTATTACACGTTGATAGAGCCCCTAGGATTCTTGCTTGACTACCAGCAGTATGAGGGCGATCATATACGTGAGAGCTGGAGTCTATAAGCACATCCTTAAAAGGTCCCTAGTCGTGGGAGTTTCGAGACAGGGCATCGATTCTCCAGAGTAGACTAGTGTATACTGTCGAGACCCCGACGAGGGGCGGTGTCCGGTCTCACAAGCCACTGGTGTCAATTGGTTCACCTAAGATGTATACAGGTGCTCATTGGGTTATGAGTACACCGGACAGGACTCGCCGGGAACCTGCTAGTTGGTATTATACCTGACGTCAGATAGCAGTTCCCTGGTGACATGTGTACATGTTAGTTCATCGACCTGAGATCGTCATTTGTCTCGTGTGAGTTCCCACTGTGCTTTGATTACTACCCTACCACGGCTCAAAGGAGTCATGTAAACAGGTTTTAGTTGGGTACAGTCCCGAGCCACATGGAGGCAGTGAGCGGATCTGCAGGGGTTTGTCTCTCCCGGTATTGGGGGTGAGGTCGCGCTGTGTCTAGGAGAGCCAGAACATGAAAATTCCTTGGCCAAGGCAAGGGATTTGCTGGTAGGTATTACAGTAGTATCTCAGGATGTTCTGGGCTACACTCCGACACGACTTGTACCGCTATTGGGGGTCTGACTTTCACCAAGCCCCTAGGCCCGCCATGCGATGCTCATAGACGAATGGACCGGACTGTACGGATATTGTCACTGACAGGCTCAGTAGGGTGTCAGGATGAGTTCGCTCATCGACGTCCCTTTTGGTCAATAGCTGGTGGCCCGTCACGTATGGCTAATACCTCTGACGTGCTAGTGGTTAAATCCACAGTCATAGTATTGACGAGTCTTTAGAGTCCACCACACACAGTTACTCAGGTTTCGGGCGAAACACTGTAGAGGCCGTATGGAGATATGGCAGGGTTCGATCAGATACGTGCGGTATTGCACGGATCGTGATCGGACGGATTTTACTAGCCGGCTTTGGCTTAAGCCGGATCCTAGTATTAGATAGTGTAGATATTGTCTCTTTGCATTTGTATTCAGTGGGAATACAAATGCGGGCATGTATATGCAGTAGTGGGGTTTTCCTGTAATTTATTACGGGATCAGTTTTCTGAAGTTGCCAGTTTGCATTCCGTTCCGGCCGGTTTTCCTTTGTTCCTTCACGGCCGGACTTTTCGATGGAGGGGGAAATTTGCAATTGTGCAAATTACTTTTTGTGGAGGGCTTTCTTGCATGTGTGTGGAATCATGATAGTCTATTCATCATGAGATTCTTTATTGGTCTTTTTCTCTGCTTTTTGAGATTGGATTTGGATGTGATGAGATTAGAAATGGGTGTGACTTTGTTATCATTTCTTTTGGGGTGTGGTCACCTTTTTTCCTCTCCTATGCTCACCTCCCTTCATGGATTCACTCCCTCATTTTATTTGGCCGGCCACATTTTGGAGAAGTAGGATGAGAGGTTCATTTTTTATGTATGGCATATTTCCTTCATCTCATTCTTGCTAGGAAAAATGAAAGCACCATTTTTCCTTAACCTCTTTCTCCTCCACATCCATGGCAACTTCACTACCCCAAAGAGACATAGATTCTACACTACATCTACAGCAAATCTTGGACGCGTCGGCTAGCCAACTTCACGCCCGAGTTGCCTCGGTCCAGAGGTGGGAGCCCGTAAAAGACTTCGGCGATGTGGTGCCCGTTTCGACGAGGAGGTGACGGACGGAGATTCCGCGGGAGATCGGAGTGGAGACGAAGACCGAAGGACACTGATCGATTGGTATATCTCTTCACCCATCTTTATGTTTGATAGTAGCTAGGTTAATGGCCCGATCCGGGTTAAAAGTGCGCGGTGGTGCCGGTTTGCTAGTTTGCAAAGTTTTTCGTTTCCGCATTTCCGGCGTCGGATCGACGGCCGGGGCGCCGCCGCGGACTTACAATGGTATCAGAGCCACGCCATTAACCTAGTCAAGCTTTCTAACGTGTTTAGAACTCGATCGAACAAAATGTCCCAAAAACCGTATTTTCAAATGCACAGGTTTCTGTCGAATTTTTTTTAGCTCCAAAAATTTTTCAGGTTATTTCAGAGACACGTGCAGGGTAATATAAGCATTCTGTGAAAATTTGGTGTCATGATATCACTATTCCACCGCGGAACCGCGGCCAAACCCATGCTTGGGCCGCGGTTCCGCCGCGCTTTTGATTGATCATTTGACCAAATTTTTGCAGATTGCTTATGAGTTGGAAATAGGGGTTTTAGGATATTCTTTTTGGGCCCAGATTTTCTGTAAGTGCTACAGTACTGCTTGGGGCCCACTTCGGTAAATTTGTTCGATCGGATATTTTAAACATGCTAGTTCACAGTATTTACATTATATCTGCGACCGTGAATGTCACTCGATTGGTAAATCCAGTCTATCTGCTATAGCCCTTTTAGACGGATTTGCGAACGTGACATTCACGTTGATGTTCTGTGTTTTGCTGTGATGTTGCGGATTGGTCGTGGGGGATAGCCTGGTTGCAGTATTAGTACAGTTTTGTTGTTTTATGTACATTTGCTATTGCGGGGCGAGCGTCCGACATGTGGACTGCTGTCACTGCCTGTTTGTATTATTCTTTTGGGGCTCGACCGGGTCGAGGTCGATGTACCCGTTGTATGTCTATTTTACTTTCTGTACTAGGATTACCCCGCGGAGGGGTGCACGGATAGCCGGATTCTAGAGGGCAACAAGCCCGCATCTCATGGCGTTGAGACGGAGGGGGCATTACTCTAGAATTGGCGGGCTATTCGCCGCACTCGTAGGGGGTACAGGTTGACCCAAGGAGGGGTGCACAAGTTACCGGATTCCGTGAAGTGCTGGGTGGTCCATTCACGTTGCTGAAGGGGGCTGCCTCGCTTCAGGTTTTGGCGGGTAACTTGCCGCGCCCGTAGGGGTCTAGGTTTTCATTGCACAGGCTATCCACACGACCAGGGGAACGTCGGGTTTCAGCAGTGGCTCTGTGAAACCCGGGGATCCCAGATATCTGTATTATTCTGTGATGCTGTACATTTCTGTGATGCTGCATTTTATCACGCCTTGAGCAAAAATTATATATTATATATATACTAGTAGATGTTGTATATGTTTTGCATCCGCGCTAGTCCAGTCCCAGCTCTGTCGTTAGTTAAGTAACCTAACGGGTGATGACGGGACCCAGTGGCGAATGCGGATGGCATATACGTACATCATTATTTTCGTTCTTTTTGGTGTGATCAATTGATGGGACTGCATTGATTCGGATCAATGCAAGTTAAACAAACCTATTCTGATGTTGTTGGAACATTTTTCAAAAAAACTATTATTGCAAGGGCGTTCTCTTTTGTTTTGCATCGTGGTATTCAGTTGGAATATCCTGCTCCTCAGTCGATGTGGCAAGGGCCGAGATCCCTTCACCGGGAGTGACCCGTTGGACAGAAGTTTGCGTCAGGGCAATAACTTCACTATAGCCGGTTACTTATGCTTTGCATCGTGGTATTCAGTTGGAATATCCTGCACCTCATTCTATGGGGAAAGAGCCGAGATCCCTTCACCGGGAGTGACCTCTTTAGCAAAGGTTTTCGTTACTATATTTTTTAAAAGCTATCCGGTTCCTTCAACAATATTAAGTTCATTACGTTAAAGGTTTTCGCCAGAAACCATTCGTAGCCCTCCGTCGTTTCAGACGGGTAGCACGTAGTATTCATGCTATGTTTGTTGGCCTTCATCAAGGCATAGTGTATGGTAGCTGCTTGTTACCTTTCTGCTGCATAGATAGATGCGTTGGTTTGGGACAGTCGTATAGCCTTGTTGGCCTTCGTCAAGGGCTTGTACGGGTGGGTTCAAATTAACCTGGACAATGACGGATAGAACTTGACATGTGACTTATGATTTGTTGGCCTTCGTCAAGGTCATAAGAGCATGGGGCAAAAATCCACATCGGGAGTTTCAAAAGAACTGAAACTTGCCAGATATGCGCATACCTTCTGGAGTGTGATAACGTGAGCGGATTCCGTCATGTTATCATGCGATGATAGTTGGATCCCGATTCCCACTGATGAGTTGGTTTACTCCTCGGGTGATCCCGGCTAATTCTTCTTTCAGGTTTGGGGAAGAATTTGACGTTACAGTGGGAGGTTTCCAGATTAGATAAAGTGATAACCATTCTGATCTAGGTTAGAGTGCACGCTGAGTGTTTCTTTTCTATCTCTCTTTGGCAGCGACCATTGACCCGACCCTAGACTATGACGCAGTGACCAAGTTGACCGAACCTTCTTAACACTGGCTTTTGGATTGTCAGAGTTGCAGACCTCATTGCAACTCCTACTTTTACCCTTTTCTCCAGGACACCCCGTATCACTACGAACGTCCACTTCCATTGGACAAAACCATTGTATGGTTATATACGAACTCGAAGGAATTCGAGGATGGTTTCCGGTTCTGGAGAAAACAAATAGGACTATTCAGTTGTCTTTTCTTTTTACCTTCTCTCAGGTTGCGAGTACTCCTTGGTTTAGGAGATAGTACACCTGTTACGTAAATTGGATAGTCTTCTTCCAAACCTTAGGCTGGTGCCGAACGGTGGAGAATGAAGAAAACCAATTAGCCTAACGGTGGTGTACAGAAGGTATTAAGTAAAGACAAAGAAAGGGATTAGTAAGAGGGAAAAATAAATTGCGACTGCTATTCACGACCAAACCAAGTATTTCTTCGCCAATCCTAAATCACCTTTGTATTTCTCTAGGACACTCCGTATCACTACGAAGATCCCAAGTTTATTGGATAATCCATCGTATGGTTATATACGAACTCGAAAGGAACTTGTTCCAGTTTGGGGATGGATCCTGGTTCAGGAGAAATAGGAATAAGGTTTATTCGGTTGTCTTTTATCTTCACCTTCTCTCGCATTGCGAGTGCTCCTAGGATTAGGGCAGTACACCCATTATGCTTATTGGATAGTCTTCTTCCAAACCATAGCTGGTGCCGAACGGTAGGGAAGGAAGAAAACCATTTGGCCTAAAGGGGTGTACAGAAGGTAATGACTAAAGACATAAAAAGGGATTTGGAGAAGTGGCAAAGAATTATACGGTTGCAGTTGTGAATCTGGATAATGGAAGAGGCATTACTAGGAATACCAGGATACCCCATCAAAACATTTCAATGTTTCAGTTTCACTGTGTACTGTTAAAAGAAAACTGATTTCCCAATTAGACACTTACTCCAGGGTATGTATTTACCAGGTTTGATCCTCACATCTGTATGGTTTTACAGATGATGAGTGGGAGTAAGTTATTGGGAATTAGGTGATCATCCTCATTATATCGGGATTCTTTGTAATTGGTGATATTTGAGGAAGTCACCTGGGTTGTTTGCCGGTCGGCAAATATTTGGTTTTGAATATCCGCTGTTGTGCACCAATTTCAAATTGATATATCTGTACGTCTATTTTCATAGAGTGAGATATATCTTTTTGAGATTATGTCCATGACATTTACCTATATCAGTGGATAGTTAGGTAAGGAGCATTGAACAGCGGTGTAATTCTTCTTAACCATAAGTACAGTTTTCAACCTACGATACACAGTGAATGAGTTATTAGACTCAGGGGACTTATACAGAGTATTGTATATTGTCCAGTGTCCATTAGGACAGAGGGGTTGGTCCTCGTACTATATTCTGTTTACTTATGACTTCTCTAGTTCTTAGACATGTGTTTCGTAGAAACACAGGGTCTAAGTTTTGAGGAGTTATAGGTATAAGAATAAAGTAGAGAACCAGATATTGCAAGTATCGGGATTCTTCAAGATGATCGAAGATGTAGATACTTGTATATGGTATTCAGTTGATAGTAATGATTAAGAGAACTTGCTTCTCTTTCCGGTTACTCATAATTGGAAGTATTCCTAAGTTGAGTAACGCTGATCGGCCTCCTTCCATTAAGTTGACATGCACTGGTGACAGCTGCATGATTTGAATCTGGTTCAATTAAATCAGTGCCTCTGTTTCTATATTGGATATAGAACAGTTCATATCTTGACATTGTTAAGATACGGGGAGTTGTCAGGCTTATGCTTAAAACCAGACTCCTGATAACTCAAGGCACGTTTCTGTAATGGCTGTTTGTGGGTTGACCCAGGCTATGACGAGGGTTGATATTCTACCATCTGGAAAATCAATAGTGATATTGTTCTTAATTCGCCACAGTTTTATTAAAAATGGATTTTTTTCAGAAAACAGTAGTGGGAGTATGGTAGAACTGGAAGTGATTCCAGAACCGCAAACGATTACTGAAGATTTGATAAGAACCTAAAGATTCAATCTGGTTTGACATTCCATTTGGCCACTCCGCAGATATGGTGGGTAACCTCAGGCACCCGAGAGGTACTTCGGTATACTCAAGGACGGTGACAGGGAGGTTCTTGTTTACCCAGACTTGCCATTGTTGTTGTTCCAGACTGTGAGATCCGGCAGGAGGATGAGTATAGCGTCGTTCTAAACTATCTTTAGAAGTGTACGTCTATATGACTCTGCCAGAGGGTTATCTGTAGGGTTCCTAGGCACACTCTAGAGGTCTCATAAGGCATCAACCATGCCAAATTCAAATTTTACAAGTGCCGAGAAACCCTAATACGGATCGTTGACTAGAGTTTAGACGATAACTACGTGCAACTAGTTAACAACTTAACTAAGTGAACGGAAATACAACCTTTGTAGATCCGGTCCTCCACCTCCATAGCTCCGTGATGAAGTCCCCTTGCTGCGATCATCGGACCCCGGACTCTCGCGGTGGTTTCATCGAAAGAATGATCGGGCTAGGTCATCGACTTCGTGCCGAAGATGATCTACGTCGAGGCAACACAAGACCAAGCTCCAACGTCACCAAGCCATGAAACTTGTGAAGAAAACACCCTATACTACTTGGCAAGTGGTAGAGGATGAAGAAATAGGAAGTGGGTTCACTTTAGAATTGGATTTCTCACTCTTTTTCTCAAGATGCCATTAATGGTTGCAAGCTTTCTTCTTTGTTGAAGAAGAAGAAGAAGAAAAAGAATATGATAAGAATTATTGAAAATAGAAAATAAGTTGATTCTTATCATATAGAAACCATGGTTAAGTGTAGAGAATAAACTAGGGTTAGGTTGAATGGTTAGGGTTAAGCATGAAACAAAAATGGTGGACTTATTCAAAGCTTCATGAAGCTTCAACTAGCAAACAAAGAAAGCCACCATGATTTATTTCTCTTTCAAAAATGAATAAATAAATAAATGAATAGATAAGTAAATCAAAACCCTAACCATTAACATAACCATGGTTTAATTCTTTACACAAACCCTAGTTTGCATGCATCATCAAACATGATACAAACAAGTGCACAAAAGTATATCATATATACAACTTGCACATTTCAAGTGAGAAAATCCATTTAAAGTGAACAATATTAGTCAATGTAAAGTAATATATCTAATATATAATTATACATTAAATCATTAAATCAATACTTGATCTAAGGATCCGGTCATATCACATATAACCGACTAATATCAATAGTAACAACTTATCGAATCAACACTTGATCCGATATCCCGGCTATATCGCATATAACCGATCAATGTCACAAATCGCGAGAATCGAATACAGTATCACATACTGGTATTATTCTCGGTTTCGCACATATCTCACATGCGCTCCTATTTCATTTCGCTTGAGCCAGGAAACCTCTGTGTAGGACTCTAAAGACTCGTCAATACGCCGGCAGTAGGTGATGATCATATCAAGCACCCACAAGCCGCAAGCGGTCTGCCAAACGTAACGGCCATCCGGGTATTGAGCGATCAGAAGATCGACGAGCAAGCCCGCTCACACTCCTGTGAATCCAACCAGTAACACTTACCGTACAGTCCGGTCTGTTCGTCTGATATGTCGCATATCTCGCCTAGGGGTGGTAAACGTCAGACCCCAATAGCTCAATAAGTCGTGTCGATATGAGGTTTATAACAGTTCGAGATACCACTGGTAACACTTACCAGTAAATCTCAGTAACCCTGGCCAGGGATTTCCGGTTATAGCCAATCGAACACAATGCAACATCAACTCCCTATACCGGGAGAGACGAATCCCCTCCTATTGCTCATTGCCTCCATGTGATTCGGGACTGAACCCAAAAGCCACCATTTTGCACGCCCTCTTGGACGTGGTAAGGTGGAAATTAAAGCACAGTGGGAATCACACAAGACTCTATGACGATCTCGGGTCTAACAGACTAACCTGTACCAGTGTCACCAGAGAACTGCCATCTGACGTGAGGTATAATACCATCTGGGAGTTCTCGGCGAGTCCGTCCAGTGTACCCAGTCTCCACTGAGCACCCGTATATAATCTCTGATGTCAAACACCAATGGATATGGGATCATCCATCGCCCATCTGTATGGGTCGAGAAGGTATACGCTAGTCTACTCTGGTATATCGATGCCCCGTCTCGATACACCCACGACTAGGGACCTTGAAGGATGTACTTATGGACTACCATGTCCCCACTAGTATGATCCGCATCATAGTCCAGGTAGTCAAGTACACATCCTAAGGGCTTTACCAACATGTAACAGAGAGACAATCGGTATACACGTTAAGGTAAAGAGTAACCAGATAGCATACTATCATGTCGAGCAAGAAAGTCCTCCCTATATATGTCCAAGCATCCACTACAATATACATCCTATATACAGTAATGGCCTCTAGGGCATACATATAACTAACAGTCGTGGTCAGTGGGAGCAGCAGAAGCATGATGGACAAGTGGCTTATGTCTATTTATAGACTAAAGCAGATATAGCGGAGATAGATCATCTATTTCTGATGTGACAGTCATAGGTTTGACTTCATCAGAATAGGGGATGGATCTGTTAAGAAGGTAGTAGGGTGTGATGTCTTGGTATTTGATGACATACACAGAGTAGGAAGTGATATTCCTATACTACGATCGGTTATACTTTGGTAGTCACACAGTAGTTTCTCCACATAGGAATTGGATCTTATATCGTACATTCTGGTTACTAGATCTATGGTTTTAGATCTAGATTTGGATAGTTTCCCAATCTGGGTACTTAGACAGCATTCTAAGAGTATTTAGAATGGACGACTCCTGGCATTGTGGTGTACCTGCAGGTAATGGAGTCACCTTCTCTAAAGGTGTCTTACAGACTAAAGGGGAGAGGGATGCACATGATTGGCAGATCACTTGCTTAGGCAATTGAGTCAATCATGAGATGTCAAGTACCACACCAGATGTTGTTCTTGCAGTAGATGCAATAAGTTGATATTGATCCAATCCTGGGGAAACAGTCGGAAGTAGTTTTAGAACATACGTGGATGTTCTAGGGATTTGATAACGGCAGCCTCCTTTAGGAGACGGTTATCATTCCAGGCTTCCAAGGTGACCTGGATGGCAGAGTGGCTGTCAGAGTTATAGTTTTCCCTCTGATGAGGGGCAGTATTATGGACAGGTGGTCCAGGTAGATACCGAGGGAAGGCATGGCGCAAGATACTGATTAAGTTCAGTTGACGATACAGTCTAAGAAGTTTGGATTTGGAGTTCACTTATGAGCTAGGTCCCATCAGATATCCAGACACATTCTAAGACAGGTATTGCTCATTTCGGGAGATGGCTTTCTCCGTGAACTTGAGAAAGAGAGAGACATAGAATGAAACATCAGAGCAGATCCACTCACTGAGGCTATTCTTCGAACGCAATAGTTTCGCAAACGAGCTTTGTGAGACTGACTAGTAGAGGAGTTGGGTGTTCGGTATCACACGGGCTGTGAGTATGCGACATCGCAATAATTAGCCTTGAGTCCAAGTGGGAGATTGTTGGAGATAGTGCCCTCAGAGTCAATTATTGGATCACAGGCACGTGATTGCAATGATTGAGGGAGGACCTATCCCGGTAGGACAATCTTACTCGAGATGATAGTATGCTATCTGGTTTATCTTTATCATCGTGTACTGGTTTAGGTGACCTTACGAGTCGCTATTACACGTTGATAGAGCCCCTAGGATTCTTGCTTGACTACCAGCAGTATGAGGGCGATCATATATGTGAGAGCTAGAGTCTATAAGCACATCCTTAAAAGGTCCCTAGTCGTGGGAGTTTCGAGACAGGGCATCGATTCTCCAGAGTAGACTAGTGTATACAGTCGAGACCCCGACGAGGGGCGGTGGCCGGTCTCACAAGCCACTGGTGTCAGTTGGTTCACCTAAGATGTATACAGGTGCTCATTGGGTTATGAGTACACCGGACAGGACTCGCCGGGAACCTGCTAGTTGGTATTATACCTGACGTCCGATAGTAGTTCCCTGGTGACATGTGTACAGGTTAGTTCATCGACCTGAGATCGTCATTTGTCTCGTGTGAGTTCCCACTGTGCTTTGATTACTACCCTACCACGGCTCAAAGGATTCGTGCATACAGGTTTTAGTTGGGTACAGTCCCGAGCCACATGGAGGCAGTGAGCGGATCTGCAGGGGTTCGTCTCTCCCGGTATTGGGGGTGAGGTCGCGCTGTGTCTAGGAGAGCCAGAACATGAAAAGTCCTTGGCCAAGGCAGGAGATTTGCTGGTAGGTATTCCCGTAGTATCTCAGGGTGTTCTGGGTTACACTCCGACACGGCTTGTACCGCTATTGGGGGTCTGACTTTCACCAAGCCCCTAGGCCCGCCATGCGATGCTCATAGACGAACGGACCGGACTGTACGGATATTGTCACTGACAGGCTCAGTAGGGTGTCAGGATGAGTTCGCTCATCGACTTCCCTTTTGGTCAATAGCTGGTGGCCCGTCACGTATGGCTAATACCTCTGACGTGCTAGTGGTTAAATCCACAGCCATAGTATTGACGAGTCTTTAGAGTCCACCACACACAGTTACTCAGGTTTCGGGCGAAACGCTGTAGAGGCCGTATGGAGATATAGCAGGGTTTGATCAGATACGTGCGGTATTGCACGGATCGTGATCGGACGGATTTTACTAGCCGGCTTTGGCTTAAGCCGGATCCTAGTATTAGATAGTGTAGATATTGTCTCTTTGCATTTGTATTCAGTGGGAATACAAATGCGGGCATGTATATGCAGTAGTGGGGTTTTCCTGTAATTTATTACGGGATCAGTTTTCTGAAGTTGCCAGTTTGCATTCCGTTCCGGCCGGTTTTCCTTTGTTCCTTCACGGCCGGACTTTTCGATGGAGGGGGAAATTTGCAATTGTGCAAATTACTTTTGTGGAGGGCTTTCTTGCATGTGTGAGGCATCATGATAGTTTATTCATCATGAGATTCTTTATTGGTCTTTTTCTTTGCTTTTTGAGATTGGATTTGGATGTGATGAGATTAGAAATGGGTGTGACTTTGTTATCATTTCTTTTGGGGTGTGGTCACCTTTTTTCCTCTCCTACACTCACCTCCCTTCATGGATTCACTCCCTCATTTTATTTGGCCGGCCACATTTTGGAGAAGTAGGATGAGAGGTTCATTTTTTATGTATGGCATATTTCTTTCATCTCATTCTTGCTAGGAAAAATGAAAGCACCATTTTTCCTTAACCTCTTTCTCCTCCATATCCATGGCAACTTCACTACCCCAAAGAGACATAGATTCTACACTACATCTACAGCAAATCTTGGACGCGTCGTCTAGCCAACTTCGCGCCCGAGTTGCCTCGGTCCAGAGGTGGGATCCCGTAAAAGACTTCGGCGATGTGGTGCCCGTTTCGACGAGGAGGTGACGGACGGAGATTCCGCGGGAGATCGGAGTGGAGACGAAGACCGAAGGACACGGATCACTTGGTATATCTCTTCACCCATCTTTATGTTTGCTATTAGCTAGGTTAATGGCCCGATCCGGGTTAAAAGTGCGCGGTGGTGCCGGTTTGCTAGTTTGCAAAGTTTTTCGTTTCCGCATTTCCGGCGTCGGATCGACGGCCGGGGCGCCGCCGCGGACTTACACTTTGCTGGCACTGCTTCTTTTCGGGTGACTTGCTAGTAGGTGGGTTTATTTGTATTGTACCCATCATTATACTTTGTATATTATTATTCGGTCGTATCTAGAAGTTCCATCAACCAAACATGTATTTATTTCAGAGATAGAAACCAGTAATGTTTATTCTTTCGACCTTAAAGTCGCGCGTTGTATTTCTATGGATTTTCTTGCTGTTTTTAGTTTCCTTTTGAGTTTTGATCCTTGCCCTTGGCATTGTATATTATATTGCTTGTGTGGTTGTGACCGTCGATTGATGAAGAGCAAGCTCCCGCTTGGGGATGCCTTTTTATTCATTTCGTATACTATTCATCTTGTATCCCGTTTGGGGGCCTGTATTTAGAAAGGAGGCTCTGCCGAAATTTTCAGAAAATACTTGATTTTTTTTAAACGCATAATTCGGCTTATGCTATTAAAACTACTTGCTTTTAGTTGGTTTTTCCTTCACTCTACTGCTTCTTTGGTTTTGATTTTTGGGTTTTCGGCTTACTTAGATTACGTACGCCTCGAGACGTTTCGTAGTCTAAGTTCCGGTCATGTTCCATACTTTCGGGTTGTAACAACATTGCTGCCAATGATGCTGCCAAAGAGGCTGTCTGGATCAAGAAGTTCATCACTGAACTTGGTGTGGTTCTGTCCATTGTGCATCCAATACCTTTATATTATGATAACAATGGAGCCGTGGCTTTGTCCAAGGAACCCAGGTCCCATCAGAGATCCAGGCATATTCTGAGGCAGTATCACCTGATCCGGGAGATAGTTGATTGCCGCGAGATCGAGGTCAGGAGAGTTAACACGAAGGACAACACTGCGAATCCACTCTTGAAGGCCATACCCCAGATACAATTTGAGACACTCTTCGGGATGTTGGGTATGAGATACTACAACGGCTGGCCTTAGTGTAAGTGGGAGATTGTTAGTTATGTATATGCCCTAGAGGTCATTGTTGTACATATGATGTATATTATAGTGGATACTTGGATATATATAGAGAGGACTTTCTTGCTCGACATGATAGTATGCTATCTGGTTTCACTTTGTCTTAACATGTTGACTTGTATTGGTTTACTATCTTGCTCTCACATGTTGATAAAGCCATTAAGATATGTACTCGACTACTGGGACTATGATGCAGATCATACTAGTGGGGCCAGGGTAGTCCAAGTGTACATCCTATAACTGTTCCTATTCGAGGGTGTATCGAGACAGGGCATCGATACTCCAGTATAGACTAGCGTATACGCATCTTGACCCATATGATGGGTGATGGATGATCCCATATCCATTGGTGTTTGACATCAAAGATGGTGTACGGATGCTCAGTGGAGACTGGGTACACTGAACGGACCCGCCGAGAACTCCTAGATGGTATTATACCTATCGTCAGATAGCAGTTCTTTGGTGACACTGGTACATGTTAGTCTGTAGACCCGAGATCGTCATAGAGTCTTGTGTGATTCCCACCGTGCTTTGATTTCCACCTTACCACGTTCATGAGAACGTGCAAAACGGTGGCTTTTGGGTACAATCCCGAATCACATGGAGGCAATGAGCGATAGGAGGGGTTTCGTCTCTCCCGGTATTGGGAGTTGATGTTGCGCTGTGTTTGATTGGCTATAACTGGAAGTCCCTGGCCAGGGCTGATATGGAGACCTACTGATAAGTGTTATCAGTAGTTTCTCGACCCGTTATGAGCCTCACATCGAAACGACTTATCAGTTACTGCGGTTTGACGTTTACCACCCCTAGACTGGATATACGACATATCAGAAGAAGAGACCAGACTGTACGGTAGTGTTACTGATTGGATTCACAGGAGTGTGTGCAGGCTTGCTTGTTGATCTTCTGATCGCTCAATTCGGGTAGCTGTTATGTTTAGCTGACCGCTTGCACCTTGTGGGTGTTTGATATGATCATCACCTACTGCCGGCGTATTGACGATTCATTAGAGTCCTACACAGAGGTTTCCTAGCTCAGGCAAAACGGAGTAGGAGCACATATGTGATATGTGCGGGACCAAGAATAATACGTGTATGTGATACCGTATTCGATTCTCGCGATATGAGATATCGGCCGGGTATATGTGATATAGCCGGGTCATCGGATCAAGTGTTGATTCGATGAACTGATACATGTTATATTAGTCGGTTATTTGCAAAATAGCCGGATTATCGGATCAAGTGTTGATTCGATAATTTAATGTATAATTATATATTTGATATATTACATTACATTAACTAATATAAGCTCACTTAAATGATTCTTTTTCTCACTTGATGATACATTGATATATATGTGATATATGTTAATTGTATTATTTTCTTTTGTTACATTATATATTATATATGTGATATATAATATTGTAACATGTAGGGTTACAAATGCAACTAGGGTTTATGAGATTAAACCATGCTAGGGTTTAAATTAGGGTTAACATTTTCTTTTTAGTTAATTCTATTTTGTATGGATATTGTTTAGATATTTATCCTTGTTGACTTTGTCCACCCTCTTTGATATTTTGCTAGATATTTGTTAACCTAACCTTTTAACCCTAGCCTATGGTTTATTCTCTACAAGGGTTAAGCATTCCATGCTTTACCTTGGTTGCATTTCTAACCTCAACAACAATTCATTCATCACACTTCATCTTCTTCTTCCTCTCACAAAAGCTCACTAGCTTTTTCTTTTGTGATGAATTAAAGTGAGATAAAGAAAACTAAAGAGAGCAAAATTCCTACTTCATCATCCTCATCAATTCTAGCCACTTAGATTATGGTGTTTGCTTCACTAATACCTCATTAGTGAAGTAAGAGCTTGGGTTTGTGTTTCCTCAAGGTAGATCGTCTTAGATTTCGAAGACTTCAAGCAGGATGTATCATTCACCTCATGGAGCCTCTCGAAAGTACGGGAACTTAATGTTCGCAGCAAAGGGACCTCAACTCGGAGCTTATGAAGCGAAGAAACGGACTACAAAGGTTGTAATCCCTATCTCTTCGTAGTAAAGATGTTTACTTTATCGATTCCGTATCATTCTCTAGTATCGATTCTAGGTTAGAGTTATCTAGAACATCAAAAAATGTAAACTTGGCATGGACGATGCTACCCGAAACCTTGCTGCCATCCTAGGTATCCCAACAAAAACACATAGCATTAATACTAGTAGATACCTATCTGAAATGACGGAGGGCTACGGCTGGTTTTCTGGCGAAAAAACCGTTAACGTATTGAACTTGATATAGTCGAAGGAACCTGACAGCTTTTGAAAAAGAGTGGTTTAAGCTCCGCTTTTAAAATTGCTTTTTGAAGAAAACCGAGTGGTTTTATAATTGTTCCAAAGACATCATATTTTAGGTTTATTTTCTTGCATTACTTAGAATTAATGCGTTCCCATCAATTAACCTTATCATTGCAGCAAAAGAAATGAAAATACAACGTACGCTTATGCCATCCGCATTCGTCACGGAGCCCCGTCATCACCCGTTAGGTTACTTAACTAATGAAAGAGCGGGGGCTGGACTAGCCCGGGTGCAAAACATAAGCAACGTTTATATATATATATATATATATATATATATATATATATATATATATATATAGCCATTCGCCTCACGCAATAATAAGCATTCCAGATCACAGAATTACAGATGGAAACATTGGATATACTAGGATTTACATGCTTCATTTAAGCCAGCAACGAAACACGGATTCCACGGTCGTGATGAATAGCCAAACCCCACCCTAGACTCCTACGGGTGCGACAAACTACCCGCCAAATTCCCAAAGTGAAGCAACCTTCCTCAACAAAGTGAGTAGGCCACTCGGCACTTCAAAGAACTGTTAGTTGTATGTATGCCCTAGAGGCCAGTATTGTACAGATGATGTATATTATATTGGATGCTTGGACATATATAGAGAGGACTTTCTTGCTCGATATGATAGTATGCTATCTGGTTGCACTTTACTTTAACATGTATACTTGTCTCTTTATACTGTCTTATAGTTACATGTTGGTAAAGCCCTTAGGATGTGTACTTGACAACCTGGACTATGATGCAGATCATACTAGTGGGGACATGGTAGTCCATAAGTACATCCTTCAAGGTCCCTAGTCGTGGGTGTATCGAGACGGGGCATCGATATACCAGAGTAGACTAGCGTATACGCTTCTCGACCCATGAGATGGGCGATGGATGATCCCATATCCATTGGTGTTTGACATCAGAGATGGTATACGGGTGCTCAGTGGAGACTGGGTACACTGGACGGACTCGCCGAGAACTCCCAGATGGTATTATACCTCACGTCATATGGCAGTTCTCTGGTGACACTTGTGCAGGTTAGTCTGTAGACCTGAGATCGTCATAAAGTCTTGTGTGATTCCCACTGTGCTTTGATTTCCACCTTACCACGTCCATGAGGGCATGCAAAACGGTGGTTTTTGGGTACAGTCCCGAGTCGCATGGAGGCAATGAGCGATAGGAGGGGTTTCGTCTCTCCCGGTATTGGGGGTTGATGTTGCGCTGTGCTTGATTGGCCGTAACAGGAAAGTCCCTGGCCAGGGCTAATTAGAGATTTACTGGTAAGTGTTACCAGTAGTTTCTCGACCCGTTATGAGCCTCACATCGGCACGACTTATCGGTTATTGGGGTCTGACGTTTACCACCCCTAGACTTGATATGCGACATATCAGATGAGGAGACCGGACTGTACGAGAAGTGTTGCCGGCAGGCTTTCACAGGAGTTGGAGCGGGCTTGCTTGCTGATCTTCTGATTGCTCAATACCCGGGTAGCCGTTACGTCCAGCTAGTACCACTGACGGCTTGTAGGTGCGTGATGTGATCATCACCTACTGCCGGCGTATTGACGAGTCTTTAGAGTCCTACACAGAGGTTTTACTGGCTCAAGCGAAACGAAATAGGAGCACGTATGTGATATGTGTGAGACTGAGAATAAATGCGTGTATGTGATACCGTATTCTATTCTCGCGACTTTTTGTATCGGTCGGTCATATAAGATATGACCGGGTTATCGAATCAAGTGTTGATTCGATAAGTCGATACAATGGATGTTAGCCGGTTATATGAGATATGACCAGATTATTAAGTCAAGTGTTGATTTAATAATTAAGTGTATAATTGTATATTAGATATACTAATTTATATTTGCTAACACTTGTTCACTTTAGGGTTTTTCTCACATGTACACTACTTTAACATGTATATGATATATGTTAAATTGTGTCATCTTTTTGTATCATGGTTGATGATACACATGACTTGTGTGTATGAGACATACACCATCCTAATTGTTATGATTGGGTTTAATGTTTAAAAGTAATTACAAAATTAGTGGGAAATTGGAAAATGCATGAAGCTTGTGGATGCATTGACTAAAAGTCCACTAGATTTGTTTTTACTTTGGACTTTAACCTAACCATCACACAATTAGCTATGATTATGGCTCTACAAGAGTTAGTATATGATACTTACTCACCATGGTTAGCCTTCTCACTTGATCATTATCCTCTTCACTTTCTTTTGTTCATCATCTTCTTCATTGAACAAAAAGAAAAAGCAAGCTAGGGTTTGATCCAAAGTGAGAATCCTTGTGAGAAACAAAATTCTAAAGAGAACGCACTTCCTATTTCTCCATCCTCTACTAGACTAGCCCTTTAGTATAGGGCGTTTGCTTCACTAATTCTCAAGTTAGTGAAGTAGGAGCTTGAGTCGGAATTCCCTCGACGTAGATCATCTTCGGCCTCGGAGACTTCAAGCAAGGTCGCATCCTTCGCGTCGTGAAGCCATGCAAGAGCACGGAGGAACCATGGTCGCAGCGAAGGGACTTCAACAAGGAGCAAATGAAGTGGAGGACCGATCTACAAAGGTTGTATATCGCGTTCCCTTTAGTGTAAAGTTGTTTACTTGCCATTAGTTTCTCCTAAACTCTAGTTAACGATCTTGCTTAGGGTTGTGCGGCACATAAAAATTTAATTTTGGTATGGTTGATGCCTTGTAGAGCCTTGTTAGTGTGCCTAGTAACCCTACAGTGGCATCAGAGCCTAGCTAGAGCATTAGACGATGCGTTAACGAAGTTAAAACTCCGAACGAACACGAATACGACAAAACGACCCCCTCTCTGGACAATTTTCAAAATCTGGGATTTTTGTGAATTAAAAATATCTAAAAAAAATCAGCAGGGTTTTATAAGAATTATTGTACAAAACGAGGACGTGAATCGAACAGTTGACCGCGTTTCCGCGGCAAATCCCTGCTTGTGCCGCGGAACCGCGGTAGTATGGTGACCGTTGGATCCTCTGTTTGCACAGTAATTCTAGATTCTGTGATTGTTATTTTCTGGGTATTTTTAATTTGACTCAAGTGTTGAGTATTCACAGGTTCATTTTGTAATCGTCGATTCGATCGGAGAATTTAATTTTGTTTTGTTATTCCGGATAATTTAGAAAGTATTAAAATGTTCGAACGGATATCCTTAACTCAATTTTTCCCGGCACGAAAAACATTCAAGTGTTGAATTTTTCTCGGGTTTAAATCTTTCGGAAATACGTGCATGTGACGTGATGGACCCTCTAGAAGATAACAAACCTTAACTCGATTATGTGACCGTCTTGAACTGCCCTTTGAACCTTTGGGTTTGGGGCAGTACGGCGTGCCATATGTGAGGCGTTGGCTTGACCCTTCTACGGCTGAACCGTTGCCACTGTAACGCATTCTGGAATTTTTGAACTCCGCTCAAGTGTTGAGCTATTTAGGAAATCTTGGGTATTTGATTATTCGATCGGAAAGTTTAATACTGTCTATTCATCTGGAATGTGATACAATATGTGGAATTTATACAGTTAGGCATGAAATGCGAAATATGTGATATTTCGGATTTACGATGTCTAAAGAGATTATGGATTCCAAATGTTGTAGTTTTACACTTTCTTTTCTGCGACCGTAAGTGTAATATGTGATATCGCCGGTTTCGTTGCTATATGTCAACGACAATTGGGATGCGCATATTTACTTACGTTGATGACATGTGATGTTCTGTGTTGCTGGATATATTATATTGGATCGTCGCGTTTTGAATAGCCGGGTTTTTTTTTTATGTGAGATGAGAGTTTTTATTTTCATTCATGTAAAATATAAATGTATGTAATATTCTTTTATTGGGGCACTTCCGGGATGAGGTTGTTGTCACCTTTTGTATATTATTTACTTTTCCGCACTAGGATAGACCCAAGGAGGAGAGCACAAGTAACCGGGTTCTGGAGTCCAGTGGGAGACCAACTCGAGGAGTCGAGTTCGGGTCTCCTAACTCTAGAATTGGTAGGGTTTCTTGCCGCTCTCATCGGGGTCTAGGGGTGTGGGTTTGGCTATTCATCGCGACTGTGGAATCCGTGTTTTATAGAGGCTCAAAATAAAACACGGACGTCCTAGTATATCCAATGTTTCATATATTTCTTCTGCTGCGATATCTATGATGCGATCATTTGATGTTCTGTGATAAATACTGTATATAGTATATATGATATATTATATAGGCCTTACTTATGTTTTACACCCGCGCTAGCCCTGCCCTGCTCTGCCGTTAGTTACCTAACCTAACGGTGCACGAGGGGACATCGAGGCGAATGCGGATGGCATAAGTGTACGCCGTATTTATCTGTGATGTTTAGGTGACTTAAATGATGGTACTTCATTAATGTGATTAATGAAAGAAAAGAAACCTAAAAGATGTTGTAGAATCAAATTTTCAAATAAAAAGGGTAGCTACAGTTTTGCTTTGCATAGCGGTATATATGATATACCCTGCACCTTATTCGACGAGGAAAGAGCCGAGATCCCTTCGCCGGGAGTGACCTCTTTAGTAAAACTAGCAAATGCTACAACACTCGGTTTGCTTTTGATTGCTTTTGGAGTTTTGCTTTGCATAGTGATGTATATGATATATCCTGCACCTTATTCTATAAGGAAAGAGCCGAGATCCCTTCACCGGGAGTGACCTCTTTAGCAAAACTAATAAAAGCCTCAAAATCACTCCATTTCAAAATTCACATGATTCTATGACGATATCAAGTTCATTACGCAATAGGTTTTCAGAAAAACCTGTCGTAGCCCTCCGTCATTTCAGATAAGAACTGTTTAGTATTCGTGCTGCGTTTGTTGGCCTTTGTCAAGGCGTAGTGTGCGGTATCTAAATGGTGCTTAACTGCTTATGCATATGATGCAGATTGTTTTGGGGTAGTCGTACGACCTTGTTGGCCTTTGTCAAGGGTCGTGCGGGTGGGTTTGATTCAATCAAGAAATGACGGGTTGAACTTGACTAACATCCTGTGATTTGTTGGCCTTTGTCAAGGTCATAAGGGTTAGGGGTAAAATATTATCGGGAATTTCAAGTGTTGAGATTTGCAATGAGATTGCATACCTTCTATGAGATAGTTGGATCCTGATACCCACTGCGAGTAATTGTTACTCCCGGGAGAGTTTTACACAAGACAATTAGCCGATCAAGTAGGTGTTTAGAAAGGTGTCAACGGGGTTACGCCTCTGGGAAAACGAGGTTTACTTTAATTAGGTCCGTGCAAAAGCACGGGGAACCTCCTTCAAAGTACCGACACTGGCCTGGGTGAAAGATCGGCGAAGTTGTAGGGTGTAATTAATCCCGGCTAGTCTTTCCTTTTAGGGTTTGAAGGAAGATTTGATAAAAACAGTGGGAGCCATCCTGATTAGATAAGATAATAATCAATCTGATCTTGCAAGAGCATACGCTAATGTGTTTTCTTCTCTCTTTCTCCAGGTAGCGACCATATCATGCCTTAATCAAGATAATAATATGGATGTATTGACCGAACCCGCATGTTATACTTTGCTGGGGAACGTTGGTTCCGTTCTTTCTTATAAGAGTTATAAGACTGATTAGGATATAGGGGAATACCAGGATTCTCATGCCACCCGAATGAAAAAAGTACATGTTGATGCATTTTCTTCGGGTGTGTTCGTTACAGAGAACTGTTTCTCCATTTGCTCTACGTCCTGGGTATTGGATACCGGGTCAGGATCCCATATATGTAATCAGTTACATGGGCTTAGGAAAGGTAGAGAACTTGGAGAAGGTGATAAAGACATAAGGGTTGGAAATGGTGCAATTGTTGCAGCTAAAACCATGGGAGAATATCACCTTGTATTGCCAACTGGTAATACATTGATTCTGAACGAATGCTATTTCATGCCGAACCTGATATGCAACATTCTATCGGTTTCTTTGTTGAGTAAAGAGGGATATAATTTTGTATTACAGGATAATGTTATGAACATTTTCCTTAACCAAAAGTTGGTTGGATCAGGCACGTTGTGCGATGGCATTTATGTTCTAAATCAATCTACAGTTCTGAGCATAACAAACACACACAAGAGGAAGAGTTCAGAACTGAACGAATCCTTCTTGTGGCATTATAGACTCGGTTATATAAATGCGACACGGCTAGCTAAGTTTCATAAGGATGGATATTTAAATCCGTTTGAATTTTCATCTTATGACACTTGCCAGTCATGTCTCAAAGGCAAGATGACCAAAACTCCGTTTACAGGACACGGAGAGAGAGTTACAGAACTCTTAGGACTGGTACATAGTGATGTATGCGGCCCCATGTCTACACATGCCAGGAATGGTTCTGCGTACTTCATTACATTCACTGACGATCTCTCTAGATTCGGATATGTGTTCTTGATGAAACACAAATCAAAAGATTTTGAGAAATTTAGAGAATATAAACAAGAAGTCGAGAACCAAACTGGAAAAAGTATTAAAATCCTTCGATCTGATCGAGGAGGAGAATACTTGAGCAATGAATTCCTGGACTTCCTAAAAGAGAATGGGATTCTCTCTCAGCTAACTCCTCCATATAAAACACAGCACAACTGTGTATCGGAACGGAGGAACCGCACCCTATTAGATATGGTGCACTCTATGATGAGCACAGCTGAGTTACCTATTTCCTTCTGGGGGTATGCGCTGGAGACAGCAACATACCTATTGAATCAAGTTCCATCTAAATCTGTACCTACCACACCATATGAGATATGGAGTGGGAAGAGACCATGTCTTAAACGAGTTAAGATATGGGGTTGTCCGGCCTATGTTAAAACACAAAATCCGGACAAACTCGAGGCACGGTCAGTTCTATGCAAGTTTGTGGGATATCCCAAACATTCACATGGATATCTTTTCTACCATACTGAGGAACAAAAAGTGTTTGTTTCTCGACATGCCACCTTTTTAGAAAAGGAATTTCTTACAAAAGAAATTAGTGGCGACAAGGTAGAACTGGAAGAAATTCCGGCTACACAAACTCAAACTGAAGATTTAGTGGAACCGGAGGATTCGGTAGTTCCCAACGAACCTCAGCCTCTCCGCCGATCTAGTAGGGTTTCTCACCCACCTGAGAGATACTACGGTTTTCTCATGGACGGTGGGAGCGAGGATTGCATCATGGTTGATGATGACCCAACTAGTTTCGAGCAGGCCATCACGAGTGGGGACTCAGTGAAATGGCCGGATGCAATGCGGTCCGAGATGGAATCCATGTACACCAACAAAGTATGGACTTTGGAAGATGCTCATGAAGGGGTAAAACCCATTGGGAGCAAGTGGATCTTCAAGAAAAAACTTGGTGTAAATGGGAAAGTGGAGACTTCCAAAGCTAGACTTGTTGCAAAGGGTTTTCGTCAAAGACCAGGTGTGGACTATGAAGAAACCTTTTCTCCAGTAGCTATGCTTAAATCCATCCGGATCATGCTTGCCATCGCTGCATATCATGACTACGAAATCTGGCAAATGGATGTTAAGACCGCCTTTCTAAACGGTGATTTAGAAGAGTGCGTGTACTGTTGGAGATAGTGCCCTCATAGTCAATTATTGGATCGCAGGTACGTGATTGCAATGATTGCGGAGGACCTATCCCGGTAGGACAGTCTTACTCAAGATGATAGTGTGCTATCTGGTTTGCCTTTATCAGTCGTGTACATGTTCAGGTGACTGATTGCATGTTACACTTTGATAGAGCCCTTAGGATCTTGCTTTACTACCAACTGTATGATGGCGATCATATACGTGAGAGTTGGGTAGTTTATATGCATATCCTTAATTGTGGTCCCTAGTCGTGGGAGTTTCGAGATAGGGCATCGATACTCCGGAGTAGACTAGTGTGTACAGTCGAGACCCCGACGAGGGGCGGTGGCCGGTCTCACAAGCCACTGGTGTCAGTTGGATCACCTAAGATGTATACAGGTGCTCATTGGGTTATGAGTACACCGGACAGGACTCGCCGGGAATCTGCTAGTTAGTATTATATCTACCGTCAGATAGCAGTTCCCTGGTGACATGTGTACAGGTTAGTTCATCGACCTGAGGTCGTCATTTGTCTCGTGTGAGTTCCCACTGTGCTTTGATTTCTACCCTACCACGGCTCAAAGGAGTCGTGCAAACAGGTAGCTTTTGGGTACAGTCCCGAGCCATATGGAGGCACGTGAGCGGATCGGCAGGGGATTCGTCTCTCCCGGTATTGGGGGCGAGGTCGTGCTGTGTCTAGGAGAGCCATTACACAAAGCCCACGGCCGTGGCAGGAGATTTACTGGTAGGTACTCCAGTAGTATCTCAGGGTGTAATTGGGCTTCACTCCGACAAGACTTATACTGCTATTGGGGGTCTGACGTTGCTAGCCCCCTAGGTGGATATGTGATACTCATTGACGAACGGACCGGACTGTATATACATTGTCACTGTTAGGCTCAGTAGGGTTTTCCGGATGAGTGCGCTCATCGGCATCCCTTGAGGTCAGTCCATGGGCAGCCGTTACGCATTGCTAGTGCCGCTGACGGTTTGTGGTTAAACCAACTGCCAGGGTGTTGACGAGTCATTAGAGTCCCACACAGACAGTTTCCCAAGTTCGGGCGAAACGTTGTAGAGGCCGTATGGTTTTATGGCAGGGTTCGGAAAATGCATGTGCGTTTACGCACGTGTTATTTTTCGGGCTGATAATACTGGTCGGCTTTGGTTTAAGCCGGATCCGAGTAGGTATAATATCTTTGTCTCAGTTGCATTTGTATTCGATCGTAATACAAATGCGGGTATATTTATACAGTTTCGGGGTTGTCCTGAAATTCGTTTCAGGATCACTTTTGGAAGTTGCCAGTTTCCAGTTTTCTATCAGCCGTCTTTTAACATTTGGTTAAAGGCGGATTTATCTTTTCTTGGATGAGAGTGAGTCGTGCTTCTAGAAGGTTCTAGAAGGTTCTAGAATTTGTGACTAAGCTTTGTGACTCATGCTTTGATTTTAACCATTTCTTGTTTAGCTAAAGATCTTTATGCTTGATATTTGTTCATAATATCTTTTGGGTTATGATAAGGTTGCATCCTATGGTCACCCCCTCTCCTACGGTCACCTCCCTCATTCTATAAAGAGGCCGGCCCCTCTCTCTCTCTGATGTTGGTTGTTTTTCACTAGAAAAGATTATGGTAGTAATTCGGGTGTATGGAATTTCACAGTTCATTTCATTCCATCACCCAATTCCACGGCAACTTCATTAACCGATCGTCCACGGACTTGGACGAAGAGAGACAAAGTCATCTACTCATTCTCTACATCAATCTTGGTCGTCTCTTTTAGCAAACTTGACGATCGAGTTGCCTCGAGTCAGAGGCGGGAGCCCGTTTAAAGAACCGATCATGTGGTGCCACCTCGACGGAGGAGATCGGAGATCGACGAGATCGGAGCAGCCGCAACGGAGCGTGGGATGATGGTTGAAGAACGAAGGACTCGGATCGTTCGGTATAACCTTCCTACACTCTTTACAATTTGTTAGTTTAGCAATAATGGCAGATCCGGGTTAAAGTATACGATAGCGCCCAGTTTAAAAGTTTTATTCCGCATTTGGCGTCTGTAGACTGCCGGGGCGCTAACGTAGACTTACAGTGGTATCAGAGCCTAACCATTTTGCTATACTAACTTATGCTAACGCGTTTAAAACATCGATCCGACCGGAAAACTAAAAACTGCATTTTCCAAGCCGACAGTTTCTGTTGATTTTAAACGGTATCAAAATTGATTTCTGTATGTCTTAAAAATCCGAGCAGGCTTTTCTAAGAATCACGACAAAATATGGGCTCATGATCTCTCCATGTAGGCGCGGAAGCGCGGCCAACTCTATTGTATTGGCCGCGCTTCCGCGGCCACGTGAGGAGCACGTGCTCCCAATTTTTTTCTGTGGGTTCTTGGTGGGATTTTAGGGTTTTTGGTATATAAAGTTTTGGCCCAGGTTTTGTTACTGTTCACCAGTAAGCAGTGGGGCCCACTTTTTGAAAATTGGTCTTTGGTCGATCGTAATTTAAACACGTTAGTTTACAGTGCTTACATTATATCTCCGACCGGGAATGTCATTTGATCGGTAAACCGCGTCTGATTGCTATAGTTCTTTTAGACGGGTTTGCGAACGTGACATTCGCGTTGATGTTCTGTGTTGTGCTGTGATGTTGCGGATTTGTCGTGGTGGATAGCAGTGTGCAATGATAGTACAGTTTGAGTTTATTTGTACATTTGATATTGCGGGGCGAGCGTCCAACTTGTGGACTGCCGTCACTGCCTGTTGTATAAATATTCTTTTGGGGCACGACCAGGTTGCGGTCGATGTACCTGTTGTACTATTTTTCATTACTGTACTAGGTTTTACCCCGAGACGAAGTGCACGGATAGCCGGGTTCGGGAAAGCAACGGGTCCGCATCTCATGGCTTTGAGAGGCAGAGGGGCCCCACTTCAGAATTGGCAGACTGTTCGCCGCACTCGTAGGGGGTACAGGTTGACCCAAGGAGGGGTGCTCAATTTACCGGATTCCGTGAAGTGCCGGGTGTTCCATTCACTATGCTGTGGGGACTGCCTCGCTTCAGGTTTTGGCGGGTAACTTGCCGCACTCGTAGGGGTCTAGGTTTCATTGCACAGGCTATCCACACGACAGGGGAACGTCGGGTTTCAGCAGCGGCTCTGTGAAACTCGGGGATCCCAGATTATCTGTATTGTTCTGTGATGCTTATTACTTTTCTGTAATGTTGCATATTATCACGCCTGGAGCGATTATGTATATTGGTTTATATACTATTAGATGTTGTATATGTTTTACACCCGCGCTAGTCCAGCCCCCGCTCTGTCGTTAGTTAAGTAACCTAACGGGTGATGACGGGACCCAGTGACGAATGCGGATGGCATATACGTACATTTTATTTTCGTTCTTTTCTGGTGTGATTGAATGATGTGACTGCGTTGATTCTGATCAATGCAAAGTAAAACAAACCTGTATACAGTTGTTGGAACAATTTAAAAAGTGTTATTGCAAAGACGTTTCCTTTTGTTATGCATAGCGGTATTCAGTGGAATATCCTGCACCTCATTCGACGGGGCAAGGGCCGATATCCCTTCACCGGGACTGACCCCTTGGGCAGAAGTTTGCGTCAGCGTAATAACTTCACTATAGTCGATTACATGTTGCTTTGCATAGCGGTATTCAGTGGAATATCCTGCACCTCATTCCACGAGGAAAGAGCCGAGATCCCTTTACCGGGAGTGACCTCTTTAGCAAAAGGTTTTCGCCACTATATTTTAAAAAGCTATCAGGTTCCTTCAGCGATATCAAGTTCACTACGCTAAAGGTTTTTTCGCCAAAAACCAGCCGTAGCCCTCCGTCACTTCTTTTGGGTATTCAGTAGTATTCAAGCTATGTATTTTGACCTAACGCCAAGGCATAGTGTTTGGTAGCTGCTGGGTATTCAATTGTTGCATAGATAGATGAGTTGGTTTGGGACAGCCGTTCTGCCATTTTGACCTAACGCCAAGGGCATGTGCGGGTGGGTTCAAATTAACAAGATAGTGATGGGTAGAACTTGGCATGTGACTTATGACATTTTGACCTAACGCTAAGGTTATAAGAGCATGGGGCAAAAAATAATATCAGGAGTTTCTAAAGAAACTGAAACTTGCCGAGTATGCGCATACCTTCTGGAGTATGAGTAACGTGGATGCATTCCATCACGTTATCATGCGATGAGAGTTGGATCCTGATTCCCACTGATGAGTTGGTTTACTCTTCGGGTGATCCCGATTGATTCTTCTTTAGGTTTGGAGGAGAATTTGACAGGACAATGGGAGGTTTCCGGATTAGATAAAATGATGACCATTCTGATCTAGGTTAGAGTGCACGCAGAGTGTTTCTTTTCTCTCTCTCTCTTTGGCAGCGACCTTTGACCTACCCTAGACTATGACTCAGTGACCAGGTTGACCGAACCTTCTTAAAATACTGGCTTTTGGATTGTCTGAGTTGCATAAGTCATTGCCACTCCTTCTTTTACCCTTTGTATTTCTCAGAACACCCGTATTACTACGGATATCCACTTCCATTGGATAGAGCCATCGTATGGTTATATACGAACTCGAAGGGACTTCTTCGGGGATGGATCCAGGTTCAGGAGAAATAGAATTGGTTTATTCAGTTGTCTTTTATTATCACCTTCTCTCAGGTTGCGAGAGCTCCTTGGTTTAGGAGAGTACACCTATTACGCCTATTGGATAGTCTTATTCCAAACCATAGGCTGGTGCCGAAAGGTAGGGAATGAAGAAAACCAATTAGCCTAAGTAGGGTGTGCAGAAGGTAATATGTAAAGACAAAATAAAAGGATTAGAAAGAGGGCAAAGTAAATTGCGACTGATATCATTCACGACCAAAACCGCGTACTTCATCGCCACTCCTATTTCACCTTTAAAGAAATAAGGTATTATTCGGTTGTCTTTTATCGTCACCTTCTCTCGAGATGCGAGTACTCCTTAGTTTAGGAGGGTACACCTATTATGCTTACTGGATAGTCTTCTTCCAAACCATAGGCTGGTGCCGAACGGTAGGGAAGGAAGAAAACCAGTTAGCCTAACGATGGTGTACAGAAGGTAACGACTAAAGACAAATAAAGGGGATTTGGAGAGATGGCAATAAAATATACGGTTGAAGTCATGAATTGGATTATGGAAGAGGCATTACTATGAATACCAGGATACCCCTACGAAACATTTTCATGTTTCAGTGCATTGTTAAAGGAAAACCTGTTTTCCTGATTAGACACTTACTCCAAGGGTATGTATTTACCAGGTTTCATTCTCATATCTGTATGGTTTTACAGATGATGAGTGGGAGTAAGATATTGGGAATTAGGTGATTATCCTCATTATATCGGAATTCGTTGTAATTGGTGATATTTGAGGAAATCGCCAGGGTACAGATTTCCACCTACAACGCACAGGTTTTGAGTTGTTTAACTCAGCGGACTTATACAGAGTATTGTATGTTGTCCAGTGTCCATCAGGACAAAGGGGTAGGTCCTCGTACTATGTTCTGTTTACTTATAACTTCTCTAGTATTTAGACGAGTGTTTCGTAGAAATACAAGGTCTAAGTTTTGAGAAGTTGTGGGTATAAGAATAAAGTAGAGAACCAGGTATCACAAGTATCGGGATTCTTCAAAGAGATCGAAGATGTAGATTCTTGTGATTGGTATTCAGATGATAGTGATGGTTTTGAGAAACGTGTTTCTCTTTCAGGTTACTCATAATGGAATGGATTCCTAAGTTGAGTAATGCTGATTAGCCTCTTTCCATTAAGTTGATATGCACTGGAGACAGCTGCATGGATTGAATATGGTTCCAATTAAATAAGTGCCAAAGTTTCTGTATTGGATATAGAATGGATCGTACCTTAAAAGATGTTAAGGTACGGGGAGTTGTCCAGCTTATGATTAAAACCAGACACTGGATAACTCAGGGCACGTTTCTGTAATGGCTGTTTGTGGGTTGACCCTGGCTATGACGAGGGTTGATATTCTACCATTTGGAAGATCAATAATGATATTGTTCTTGACTTGCCACAGTTTTAGTAAAAATGGATCTTTTTCAGAAAACAGTAGTGGGAGTATGGTAGAACTGGAAGTGATTCCAGAACCGCGAACGATTACGGAAAATTTAATAGGACCTATACATTCAATCAGGTTTGACATTCCAATAGCCACTCCGCAGATTTGGTAGGTAACCTCAGACACCCGAGAGGTACTTCGGTAGCCTCAAGGACGGTGACAGGGAGGTTCTTATCTACCCAGACTTGACACTACTGTTGTTCCAGGATATGAGACCCGGTAGGAGGGTTGTCGTAGTTAGTGGGAGCAACGGAAGCATAGTGGGCAAGATGCTTATTTCTATTTATAGACTTGAGCAGTTATAGCGGAGATAGATCATCTAATTTTGATGTGACAGTCATGGGTTTGACTTCAATCAGAATAGGGGATGGATCAGTTAAGAAGGCAGTAGGGTGTGATGTCATGGTATCTGGATGACATACACAGAGTAGGAAGTAAAATTCCTATACTACGATCGGTTGTACTGTGGTCGTCACACAGTTGTTTCTCCAGACAGGATATGGATATAATATTTGACATTTTGGTTTCTAGATCTATGGTTTTAGATCTGGATTTGGGTAGTTTCCCAATGTGGGTACTTTGACAGATATTCTAATGGTTTTTGGAATAGATGACTCCTAGCATGGTGGTGTACCTGCAGGTGATGGAGTCACCCTCTCTAAAGGTGTCGTATAGACTAAAGGGGAGAGGGATGTGCATGATTGACAGATCACTTGCTTAAGCAATTGAGTCAATCATGAGATGTCAAGTACCACACCAGATGTTGTTTTTGCACTAGATGCAATGAGTTTGTATTAATCCAATCCTGGAGAAACATAAGGAAGTAGTTTTAGAACATTGGTACATGTTCTACGGATTTGATAACGGCAGCCTCTTTCGGGAGACGGTTATCATTCCAGGCTTCAAAGGTGACATGGATGACAGAGTGATTGTCAGAGTTATAGTTTTTCCCTCTGACGAGGGACAGTATTATGGACAGGTGGTTCCAGAGGATACTGTGGGTGGCATGGTGCCCGATGCTGATAAGGTTCAGTGATCGATTCAGTCTAAGAAGTTTGGATATAGAGTTCATTTATGAACTAAGGTCCCATCAGATATCCAGACATATTCTAAGACAGGTACTACTCAATTCGGGAGATGGCTTTCTCCGCGAACTTGAGATTAAGAGAGATACAGAAAGAAACTTCTAGGCGGATCCACTCACCGAGGCTATTTCTCGAACACAATAGTTTTACAAACGGGCTTTGTGAAACTGATTAGTAGAGGAGTTGGATGTTCGGTTTCACACGGGCTGTGAGTAGTCGACATCGCAATATTAGCCTTGAGTGCAAGTGGGAGATTGTTGGAGATAGTGCCCTCATAGTCAATTATTGGATCGCAGGTACGTGATTGCAATGATTGCGGAGGACCTATCCCGGTAGGACAGTCTTACTCAAGATGATAGTGTGCTATCTGGTTTGCCTTTATCAGTCGTGTACATGTTCAGGTGACTGATTGCATGTTACACTTTGATAGAGCCCTTAGGATCTTGCTTTACTACCAACTGTATGATGGCGATCATATACGTGAGAGTTGGGTAGTTTATATGCATATCCTTAATTGTGGTCCCTAGTCGTGGGAGTTTCGAGACAGGGCATCGATACTCCGGAGTAGACTAGTGTGTACAGTCGAGACCCCGACGAGGGGCGGTGGCCGGTCTCACAAGCCACTGGTGTCAGTTGGATCACCTAAGATGTATACAGGTGCTCATTGGGTTATGAGTACACCGGACAGGACTCGCCGGGAATCTGCTAGTTAGTATTATATCTACCGTCAGATAGCAGTTCCCTGGTGACATGTGTACAGGTTAGTTCATCGACCTGAGGTCGTCATTTGTCTCGTGTGAGTTCCCACTGTGCTTTGATTTCTACCCTACCACGGCTCAAAGGAGTCGTGCAAACAGGTAGCTTTTGGGTACAGTCCCGAGCCATATGGAGGCACGTGAGCGGATCGGCAGGGGATTCGTCTCTCCCGGTATTGGGGGCGAGGTCGTGCTGTGTCTAGGAGAGCCATTACACAAAGCCCACGGCCGTGGCAGGAGATTTACTGGTAGGTACTCCAGTAGTATCTCAGGGTGTAATTGGGCTTCACTCCGACATGACTTATACTGCTATTGGGGGTCTGACGTTGCTAGCCCCCTAGGCGGATATGCGATACTCATTGACGAACGGACCGGACTGTATATACATTGTCACTGTTAGGCTCAGTAGGGTTTTCCGGATGAGTGCGCTCATCGGCATCCCTTGAGGTCAGTCCATGGGCAGCCGTTACGCATTGCTAGTGCCGCTGACGGTTTGTGGTTAAACCCACTGCCAGGGTGCTGACGAGTCATTAGAGTCCCCCACAGACAGTTTCCCAAGTTCGGGCGAAACGTTGTAGAGGCCGTATGGTTTTATAGCAGGGTTCGGAAAATGCACGTGCGTTTACGCACGTGTTATTTTTCGGGCTGATAATACTGGTCGGCTTTGGTTTAAGCCGGATCCGAGTAGGTATAATATCTTTGTCTCAGTTGCATTTGTATTCGGTCGTAATATAAATGCGGGTATATTTATACAGTTTCGGGGTTTTCCTGAAATTCGTTTCAGGATCACTTTTGGAAGTTGCCAGTTTCCAGTTTTCTATTAGCCGTCTTTTAACATTTGGTTAAAGGCGGATTTATCTTTTCTTGGATGAGAGTGAGTCGTGCTTCTAGAAGGTTCTAGAAGGTTCTAGAATTTGTGACTAAGCTTTGTGACTCATGCTTTGATTTTAACCATTTCTTGTTTAGCTAAAGATCTTTATGCTTGATATTTGTTCATAATATCTTTTGGGTTATGATAAGGTTGCATCCCATGGTCACCCCCTCTCCTACGGTCACCTCCCTCATTCTATAAAGAGGCCGGCCCCTCTCTCTCTCTGATGTTGGTTGTTTTTCACTAGAAAAGATTATGGTAGTAATTCGGGTGTATGGAATTTCACAGTTCATTTCATTCCATCACCCAATTCCACGGCAACTTCATTAACCGATCGTCCACGGACTTGGACGAAGAGAGACAAAGTCATCTACTCATTCTCTACATCAATCTTGGTCGTCTCTTTTAGCAAACTTGACGATCGAGTTGCCTCGAGTCAGAGGCAGGAGCCCGTTTAAAGAACCGATCATGTGGTGCCACCTCGACGGAGGAGATCGGAGATTGACGAGATCGGAGCAGCCGCAACGGAGCGTGGGATGATGGTTGAAGAACGAAGGACTCGGATCGTTCGGTATAACCTTCCTACACTCTTTACAGTTTGTTAGTTTAGCAATAATGGCAGATCCGGGTTAAAGTATACGATAGCGCCCAGTTTAAAAGTTTTATTCCGCATTTGGCGTCTGTAGACTGCCGGGGCGCTAACGTAGACTTACATGTACATGACTCAGCCAGAGGGCTTCGTAGATAGTGGGAGCAGCGGGAAGGTGTGCAAGCTGCTTAAATCCATTTATGGATTAAAGCAAGCATCGCGTAGTTGGAACATTTGCTTTGACGTCGTTATCAAAGAGTTTGATTTCGTCAAAAACATAGATGAACCTTGTATCTACAAGAAGGTGGCAGAGAGTAAGGTTGTCTTCATCATATTGTACGTGGACGACATACTCTTAATAGGAAATGACATTCCTATGCTGCAATCGGTGAAGCTCTTCTTATCACAAAGATTCTCAATGAAAGATCTTGGTGATGCCTCCTGCATATTGGGAATTATGATCTATAGAGATAGATCTAAACGGATATTGGGATTGTCCCAATCCAGGTATATTGACACCATACTAAAGAGGTTTAGTATGGAAGAGTCCAAATGTGGGTTTTTACCCACAATCTCAGGGCTCACTCTCTCCAAAGAGATGTCTCCCAAGACTGATTTGGAGAGAGCTCGCATGCATGGGATACCTTATGCTTCGGCAGTAGGATCTATCATGTACGCGATGCTATGTACCAGACCCTATGCAGCATACTCACTAAGTGTAGTGAGTAGGTATCAAGCTGATCCTGGAGAGAGTCACTGGACAGCTGTGAAGAGCATTCTCAAGTACTTACGAAGGACTAAAGAGATGCTCTTGGTGTATGGTAACGGAGAACTCCAAGTGGAGTCCTTTACCGATTCAAGCTTCCAGAGTGATAAGGACGACTCTAAGTCGCAGTCGGGATTTGTCTTTACCCTTTACGGAGGGGCGGTTAGCTGGAAGTGTTCCAAGCAGGAAACCGTGGCAGACTCGACGATAGAGGCTGAATACATTGCTGCCAACGATGCTACCAAAGAGGCTGTCTGGATCAAGAAGTTCATTACTTGGAGTGGTTCCTTCCATTGAGCATCCAATAACTTTGTATTGTGATAACAATGGAGCGGTGGCTTTGGCCAAGGAACCTAGGTCCCATCAGCGATCCAGGAATATTCTGAGGCGGTATCACCTGATCCGGGAGATAGTTGATCGCCGGGAGATAGAGGTCAGGAGGGTTGACACGAAGAATAACACAGCGGATCCACTCACGAAGGCCATTCCCCAGATACAATTTGAGAGACTCTTCGGGATGCTCGGTATGCGATACTACAGCAGCTGGCCCTAGTGCAAGTGGGAGATTGTTAGTTGTATGTATGCCCTAGAGGCCAGTATTGTACAGATGATGTATATTATATTGGATGCTTGGACATATATAGAGAGGACTTTCTTGCTCGATAGTGATAGTATGCTATCTGGTTGCACTTTACTTTAACATGTATACTTGTCTCTTTGTACTGTCTTATAGTTACATGTTGGTAAAGCCCTTAGGATGTGTACTTGACTACCTGGACTATGATGCGGATCATACTAGTGGGGACATGGTAGTCCATAAGTACATCTTTCAAGGTCCCTAGTCGTGGGTGTATCGAGACGGGGCATCGATATACCAGAGTAGACTAGCGTATACGCTTCTCGACCCATGAGATGGGCGATGGATGATCCTATATCCATTGGTGTTTGACATCAGAGATGGTATACGGGTGCTCAGTGGAGACTGGATACACAGGACGGACTCGCCGAGAACTCCCAGATGGTATTATACCTCACGTCAGATGGCAGTTCTCTGGTGACACTTGTGCAGGTTAGTCTGTAGACCCGAGATCGTCATAAAGTCTTGTGTGATTCCCACTGTGCTTTGATTTCCACCTTACCACGTCCATGAGGGCGTGCAAAACGGTGGTTTTTGGGTACAGTCCCGAGTCGCATGGAGGCAATGAGCGATAGGAGGGGTTTCGTCTCTCCCGGTATTGGGGGTTGATGTTGCGCTGTGCTCGATTGGCCGTAACAGGGAAGTCCCTGGCCAGGGCTAATTAGAGATTTACTGGTAAGTGTTACCAGTAGTTTCTCGACCCGTTATGAGCCTCGCATCGGCACGACTTATCGGTTATTGGGGTCTGACGTTTACCACCCCTAGACTTGATATGCGACATATTAGACGAGGATTCCGGACTGTACGGGAAGTGTTGCCGGCAGGCTTTCACAGGAGTTGGAGTGGGCTTGCTTGCTGATCTTCTGATCGCTCAATACCCGGGTAGCCGTTACGTCCAGCTAGTACCGCTGACGGCTTGTGGGTGCGTGATGTGATCATCACCTACTGCCGGCGTATTGACGAGTCTTTAGAGTCCTACACAGAGGTTTTACTGGCTCAGGCGAAACGAAATAGGAGCATGTATGTGATATGTGAGAGACCAAGAATAAATGCGTGTATGTGATACCGTATTCTATTCTCGCGACTTTTTGTATCGGTCGGTCATATAAGATATGACCGGGTTATCGAATCAAGTGTTGATTCGATAAGTCGATACGATGGATGTTAGCCGGTTATATGAGATATGACCGGATTATTAAGTCAAGTGTTGATTTAATAATTAAGTGTATAATTGTATATTAGATATACTAATTTACATTTGCTAAAACTTGTTCACTTTAGGGTTTTTCTCACATGTACACTACTTTAACATGTATATGATATATGTTAAAATGTGTCATCTTTTTGTATCATGGTTGATGATACACATGACTTGTGTGTATGAGACATACACCATCATAATTGTTATGATTGGGTTTAATGTTTAAAAGTAATTACAAAATTAGTGGGAAATTGGAAAATGCATGAAGCTTGTTGAAGCTTGTGGAAGCTTGTGGATGCATTGACTAAAGTCCACTAGATTTGTTTTTACTTTGGAATTTAACCTAACCATCACACAATTAGCTATGGTTATGGCTCTACAATAGTTAGTATATGAAACTCACTCACCATGGTTAGCCTTCTCACTTGATCATTATCCTCTTCACTTTCTTTTGTTCATCATCTTCTTCATTGAACAAAAAGAAAAAGCAAGCTAGGGTTTGATCCAAAGTGAGAATCCTTGTGAGAAACAAAATTCTAAAGAGAACCCACTTCCTATTTCTCCATCCTCTACTAGACTAGCCCTTTAGTATAGGGCGTTTGCTTCACTAATTCTCAAGTTAGTGAAGTAGGAGCTTGAGTCGGAATTCCCTCGACATAGATCATCTTCGGCCTCGGAGACTTTAAGCAAGGTCGCATCCTTCGCGTCGTGAAGCCATGCAAGAGCCCGGGAGAACCTTGGTCGCAATGAAGGGACTTCAACAAGGAGCAAATGAAGTGGAGGACCGATCTACAAAGGTTGTATATCGCGTTCCCTTTAGTGTAAAGTTGTTTACTTGCCATTAGTTTCGCCTAAACTCTAGTTAACGATCTTGCTTAGGGTTGTGCGGCACATAAAAATTTAATTTTGGCATGGTCGATGCCTTGTAGAGCCTTGTTAGTGTGCCTAGTAACCCTACAAGAACCTGGTAATTTGTGCACCCCACCTTGGGTCTATCCTAGGAGCAAAAACAGTAAAAGAAAATAGTACAACGGTGGTTACAACCTCAAACCGGATGTGCTCCGCAAAAATAATATTTTATCAATTTACAAATTGTACATGAATGAAAGAAAAGAAAAACACTCTTCTCACATCCCCTGGCTATTCATTCACGATGATCCAATCAATCCATATACACAAACCATCACAGTCACAGAAATGTGCAACCCCCGCTAATCGACATATAGCAATTAGCGGATATTTCGAAACACATTTATACAAACACAGAAGACCTAATTACCTAAATAACTTAGAATTTCGACCGAACATCAAATTTTTATCTACCCCATGAACAATCCAGAACACAAATAACTCTGGGCAGAAAAAAAATATTCCAGAAATCATATTCCCTTTAGATAGATCCACAGAGGAAAATTGACACGAATCGGCCAGGACTCGGCCGCGCATCCGCGGCGAAATTGTGAGTTACACAGTGGTTCCGCGACGTTCTTGGCCAATCTCGTGCTCAAATTTCATCTGTGTTCTTACAATAACCTGCACGTATTTTTAGGACCTCAAAAAATATTTTTTGAACTCGTTTAAAAATCGACAGCAAGCTAGGTAAAGGAATTTGATTTCGGGCTAAATACTTTTGATCGAACTTCTAACTATTTGCTAACAAGATAGTTTAGGTTTAACCTGGCTCTGATACCAGTGTAAGTCTATGTCGCACACCCCGCTAGTTAGCGGGGAGGCGGAATACATGAAAAACGATTTTTTCTTTTGTTCAAACATCAAGTTTGCTTTGCAACATAGACTTTATCAACTTAGGATCTTGACTAAACCTTAACTAGGTAAACTAAACATCAAGAAGGCTCTAACTACTCGGTTGAATGGTTATACCTTCGTGTCAAGTCCTTCGGGTCTTCTTATGGTTCTTTGCTCCTTGGTTCAAACTTCTTCTTGATCTCCTTTCTTTAGCTCCTCCGAAGCTTCAAATGAACTCGGTTGCCGGTCTCCTTGGTGTCGAAGAAAGATCCACCCGAGGGCCCATGGTCAAGCTCCAACCTCAAATGAGGTAACTTAGTGATCCAACTTGCTAAGAAAGACTACTAAGTAGAAGTAGAGAAAATGTAATGGATTAATTTGTCTCAATGCTCATTGATTCACAATTCATGTGATGGAATGAGCTTGAGGGAGGAGGAGAGGACACCTAGGAGAGAGAATGATAATGTGAGAATCAACTTGAGAATTAGGTGTGAGAATGGCTAAGTCTTTTTCCAATAATTCAAGCATAGAATAAAATACTCACTAAAAATGGAGCCATGCTTGAATAGGAAACACAAATGAATAAACAATATATTAAGCCATGCTTGCAACCCATTCCTCAAATATCTCCTAATTTCCACCTCATTAATCCTTTTACAAAAAAGAATAAATCAATAATGAGGTGTCTCATTCCAGAAGCTCATTCTTGTAAAATTACAAGAATGCCCTCACCATATATACATACCCGTATCCGTATTCCGAAAAATACGGATACACTGAGACGATATAAATCCAATAATACAATACTAGGATCTGGCTTATACCAAAGCCCACTAGTATTGTCCGTCCGAATATCATACGTATAGCCAGTATACGCATATGATCGAAACCCTGCCGTAAGACCATACAGCCTCTACTTCGTATCGCCTGATCCAGGAAAAACCCTCTGTGTGGGACTCTAAAGACTCGACAGTACGCTGGAAGTGATTTTAACCACAAGTCCGTCAGTGGCACTAGCTGTACGTAACGGCAACCCAGGTACATGTCGAAAAGGAGGCCGACGAGCGAACTCATCCGAAACCCCAACCGAGCCTGTCCATGACAATCTCTGTGCAGTCCGGTCTTTTCGTCTGAGAGTATCGCATATAAGGTCTAGGGGGTGGAGAACGTCAGACCCTTGATAACAAGACAAGTCATGTCGGTGTGGCTCAAGACCATCCGAGAATCTACTGGTCTGACCACTAGTAATTCTCAATCAACCCTGGCCAGGGACTTATAGTAATGACCAACCGATCACTGCGCGATATTGACTCCCTATACCGGGAGAGACGAATCTCCAACAGTCACTCACTGCCTCAATGTGGCTCTGGACTGTACCCAACTAAAACCTGTTTGCATAACTCCTTTGAGCCTTGGCAGGGCAGTAATCAAAGCACAGTGGGAACTCACACGAAACAAATGACGACCTCAGGTCGACAGACTATCTGCACTCATGTCACCAGAGAACTGGTATCTACGCTAGGTATTGCTAGTGATATATGCCCTAGAGGCTATTATTGTATCATACTGGATTGTATATTACTTAATGAGAGCTTAGGATATACACGGATATAGTAACAGTCTTGCTCGAAATGGTAGTATGCTACCTGGTTTGTATTTACCTCAATATGTGCATTTGTTTTAATCAACATATCGCTTATACATATTGGTAGAGACCTTAAGATCTTTGCTTGATTACCAGTATTGTGATGGCAATCACACTAGTGGGGGCTGGGTAGTCTATAAGCTTATTATATACAGGTCCCTAGTCGTAGGATTATCGAGACAGGGCCTCGATACTCCATAGTAGACTAGTGTATATGCTTCTTATCCCAGCAGAGGAGATGGTCTGTCCTACAGCCATCGGTACGTCGTACTGGAGATAGTATGCATGTGCTCATTAGGTTATGAGTACACTGTACAGGACTCGTCGGGAACTGTTGGTGGGTATTATACCTATCGTCGGGTAGCAGTTCCTAGGTGACATAAGTATAGCTTAGTCCGTCGACTTGATACTGCTACTTCGCCTCGAGTGTGTTCCCACCGTACTTTGATTACTACCCAACTACGGCTCAAAGGAGTCGTGTAAATAGGTAGTAGTTGGGTGCAGTCCCGAAGCACTTGGAGGCAATGGCGGTTAGATGAGATTGTCTCTCCCGGTATTGGGGGTTGATATCGCGCTGTGTTCGGAAGGCCATTACACAAAGTCCTTAGCCAAGGCAAGATAGATTTACTGGTAGGTATTCCAGTAGTTTCTCAGGGTGTATTGGGCTACTCTCCGACACGACTTATTGCACTATTAGGGGTCTGACGATTACCGCCCCTAGGCCCGATATGCGAACAGACCGGACTGTACAGAGATTGTCACATTCAGGCTCAGTAGGAGTTTGGATGGGTTTCCTCATTGGCCTTCTTATCGACATCTACCTGGGGACCGTTACGTGCAGCTAGTACCGCTTGTGCCCTATGGTTAAACCCACTGCCAGCGTAGTGTCGAGTCTTTAGAGTCCTACATAGAGAGTTTCCCTGCACCGAGCAAAAGGTGTAGAGGCCGTATGGTTTTGCAGCAGGGCTTCGATCACTTATGTGCACTTGTGCACGTATGATGTTCGGGCGGATAATACTAGTGGGCTTTGGTTTAAACCGGATCCTTGTATTATATTGATGGATCAGTTTCGTATCTTTGTATTCGTGTTTCTCGGAACACGAATGTGGTTATGCATATACAGATGAGAGGGACATAGAAGGAGACACCTCATTAGGGTTTTGACCATTGACTTGATTAAAACAATTATGAGGTGGAGGAAAGTATTTGTTATTTTTGTAAATGTTAATTGAGGCATGGCTACTTGTTTTGACTACTTGACTTGGTTTGACCATTTGACTTGGTTTGACCACTTGACTTGGTTTGACTAGATATTTCTTGTGAGATATTTTGTGGCACTAAATATTTTGGATGAGATATTTTCATGCCATGCTTGTAGTCAAGTCAAGGTAGCCATCTCATTTTTTATCATTATCATTATCAAAAATCATTTTCTCTTTCCTCATGTTAGCTCTCTTCTTCTTCCTCACATCAAAAACCCTAAAAGCTCTCATGTGTTGAGAATCCTAGGGTTTCAAGAGATAAATAAATCCATCTTCATACTCTGCATCACCTAGGCCATCAAGTTTAGCAAGATTGTTTCCCTAGTTACCTCGGTTTTGAGGTGGAGCTCGGACTATAGACTCTCGGGTGCATCGTCTTTGACTCGAGAAGGCCGTCGAGGTTGCTACGATCCGGATCGATCCTTGGAGCCTACGATGATGAGGAAGACAGCGGAGAAGACCCGAAAGACTTGTATCATGAGGTATAACATTCTTTCCGAATAGTTAAATCTCATGTTGTTTGCTAGCTAGGGTTTATGGACGATCCTTGGTTCTAGTCGGTGTTGAGAAGCTCGCAAAAATCATTTTTTGCAAATTCCGCCTCCCCATGAACACGTGAGGTGCACGCCATCGACTTACAGGTATAATACCAACTAGTCAGTTCTCAGCGAGTCCTGTCCGGTGTACTCACACCTAGTGAGCACCTGTATACAATCTTAGGTGCACCTCACCAATGGTTGCGGGACCAATCCATCGCTCCTCATCAGGGTCTAGATATGTATACACTAGTCTACTCTGGAGTAACGATGCCCAGTCTCGATACTCCTACAGCTAGCGACGCTTTTAAGGATGTTCCTTTTGACTACCCAGCTCCCACAAGTATGATCACCATCACAACGCAGGTAGTCAGGCAAATATCCTACGGGATTTATCAACATGTATATAAAATACAAAGTAAAACACATCACATGTTAAGATAAAGTCAAACCAAATAGCATACTATCATATCAAGCAAGATTGTCATGTACATATATATTCCTAGCATCCTATACAATGAAGGCCTCTAGGGAATAGATATCCAACACTGACCGATAACAGATAACCGCCAGATTATATTACGGTATCTCATACTCGTATTTAATCAGGCCCCCGCACATATCAACATATATGCCCTACTTCGTTTCGCTTGAACCAGGAAACTTCTGTGTGGGACTCTAAAGACTCGTCAATACGCCAGCAGTAGGTGATGATCACATCAGTCACCCACAAACCGTCAGCGGTACTAGCTGGACGTAACGGCTACCCAGGTATTGAGCGATTAGAAAATCAACAAATAAGCTTGTCCAAAATCCCATGAAGCTTATAAGTAACACTTACCGTACAGTCCGGTCTTTTTGTCTGATATGTTGCATATCGAGTCTAGGGGTGGTAACGTCAGACTCCAGTAACTTGATAAATCATGCCGATGTATGGCTCATAACGGTACGAGAAACTACTGAAAACACTTACCAGTAAATCTTATCAACAGGCCTGGCCAGGGTCTTACTGTTATAGCCAATTGTGCATAACGCAACATCAACTCCCAATACCGGTGTAACATTTCAGAAATATAAAATATTATTTTTGGAATTTAAATATTAAAATAATATATTTCGCGTAAACTATTCGATTTGCGAATATGGGTTTTTCGTAAAATAGTATAAGTATATACCAATATTTGGAATATAATTGGAGATTAAAATGATTTATTGATTATAAAAATAATTATCGGATTTTTGCATTTTTATAATTAATTATATGCAGGTTTAATTAAACTTGATTAGTGCACTACTAATCACGATTAAGCCAAATCCGTATTTTTATATTTTTCCATGTGTAACGTTTTAGAATTCGTTTTGCGAATTTTCCCGTTTTAGGGCAAAATTGTCGGTTTTTCCCGTTTTAACCCGATTTCGATCAAACGACCGTATAAGCTTACCGACACCTAATTTGGCCAAAATAAAGCTTGTGCGCGAACTTTGGGGGTATTTGGGAGGTTTTGGTTCAGATAGATTTTTTCCCGAAAAAAATATTATTTTAAGCGGTGTTTTGTGCACGTTAATCGGGAAAAATTTTATTTTTGTGAATAAATTAATTTTGTCACTAGAATTATTTTAGAATGTTCTTTTTAAAAATCTAGATATTTTTTGGTGACTAATGGTGTGTTTTAAAATTTAAAAGAAAAGGATGTAATGGTGGCAAAATGCATTAATTAGCATTTAATTCTCTTTTTCCTTGCTTTTTCTTCACAAAATATTACACAAACCCCCCCCCCCCACTCACCTTGGCCGACCCTAACTCCCCCATTTATGTCCAAAATAATTCCATGCTCATTTCTCTCTCATTTCCTTTCAAAAACACAAAAAGATATCCAAAAATAAATCCAAAAATTCCTATATAAATATTAAACCTTTTTCCTTCACTAATCCTTCATGGATCTTCATCAAAGCTTGAGTTTTGGAGGCTAAAGTGATGGATCTAAGTTCTTTTTGGTGTTCTTGAGGAGGTATAATTTCTTACCTTAATCCATAATTAATTGCTTTAATCTTTAACTAGCTAATTTAGTTAACTAGTTAAGTGCTTAGTTTAGCATATAAATCATGATTAATTCATTATATTTGGTTTAAGAAATTCATGTTAGGGTTAAATTTTGATTAAGTGATTATTGTTTAATTCAAGTGTTAAATTGTGTTTTGGAAAAGAATAAGCTAGTAGAAAGTGTTAAAATTTGCTAATAAGCATTTTGTTTAATTAAGCAAAATTGCTTACTAGATTTTTGCTAAAACATAATTAGCGAGTGTTAAAAATATAGGATTAGTTTAGATAGCTTAGTTAAGCTATTTTAAGGTATTTGTAATTTTTAGATTTGTGTTATCTTGAATCTAGTGCGATATATTGCGATAGGTTGCTTACTAGATTTCGGGGTTTTCCGACGTAGGGTTCGTCTGGTAGTTGCGAGGTTATATCCAGTGTATTCCTCGTAATTTTTGTGTTGTGTTGCGCGATCGGGACGATCGGGGTCCAGACTCGGTATTTTGTAGTTTAGCGACCCCAATTGGGGTTTTGGCCGGTATCGTGCGCGATAGATGCGCTAAGCGCGCAGTGTAATTTTCCGGACGTTTTCGTCGCGTTTCGTTGTCTTTCCGTCATTATAGGATATTTAGCTTATGTGTTTTATTTATGAAATTTTAGGTTCGCAAGCAGGGACTTCGGGTTCTGCGGACAAGGGGAAGCAGGTGGTCGGATTTTCTTAGCTCGAGACCATCGGTGAGTAGATTTAACATCTACGGGGAAATCGCCCGTATGGCGTTATGCGTCGGGGCGAATATGATATGATAGCTGCATGTATTTGCATATTAGTTACTTTCATATGAATGTCATTGCATAGCATTATCTGTTGTACTTGACTCGTACCTTTAGATATAACACATTACTGACGGTTCATGTTGCACGAGCACTAGATTGTATGCTACACCCACACCGTCTGTAATTGCCATGACACGCACAAACACCTACATATGTGATATGATAGTGGATAGGAATGATTAGAGTAGTAACTCATATTCTATTGCGCATATGAAATACTGTGGACACATACATACGTGATATTGCATTGGGCAGGAATAGTTAAGGTAGTGAACCCTATTCTACTTCACTTATATCTTGTTATAATTACCTATACATCATGCATACATATTGACATGTACACCCTCGTACTTGATTACATGTAGATACTTAAACCCTGCTACACTTACATGTACACTTCATATGATACTGCATTTATTTTCGAAGGAATTGGGGACCGCATGATGTGTTTTAAAGTTAGATTCAATTTAAAGAGCGGTTTTCCCTTTATATGCTCATATTGATGTTTTATGTTGCATATATCAGTTTTATATGGATTTTACGCATTGAGATATGGATTTCATATGATTTATGGATTTGAGAACCGTAGGGGATATTTTCAAGAAAACATTGTATTGTTTGAAAACCCGGTTTCTCTTGATATGATATTTGATGCGTCCACCATGTGATTACTCGGTTCTGAGATTTGGCTTGTGATACCCGATTCGAGGAGCGGGATGCACCGTCTGCGGGTACATGGTGGACCCGGTATGGTACCCCGGGGTGAGTGGTGATTTCGTGGTGTAGACGATAAACCTGACGGTGGGACCACTACCTACCGGTGATTGTATTTGGACTCGGCGGTTATCATGGAGATACCGACCGGAGTGAGGTATGACATATCGTCAGGACTAGTCATGGTGACAGTGCCTGAGTTATGAGGATTTACGTGTCGATGCTAGACACGGGTTTCATGATGTTTCGAGTGTCGGTGTTGGACACTCAGGTTTTCGTGAGACATACAGGATGTGAGGGCCGATCTGAGGATGCGGTGCCTGAGGATTTGGGATTTGATGTGTCAGTGAGGGACACTGGTGCTTTTCCATGATGATGATTTTTGCATGAGATTCTATATTATATCATCCCACACTCAGGATTATGTTGATAAGCATCGTTTCATGTAGTTGTAGTACCCTGATGATGTACCTTTACATGATTGTTGCATATTCACTTATCATACTTGTGCTATCGGATTACTTGTGATAGATAGATCGCTGTTCGTGCATACTTGCGATTACTGTATGATGTTAGTTACTATTCACGAGTTGGCAACTCACCCCCGTTGTGCCACAGTGTTGTGCAGGACTTACCCTCTGAGTAGTCGCGGCAGGGCATCTTTTCATCTCTACTTTTGCGGATACCGCTACGGTTGGCTGTGAAGCTTTGCTTTTAGGTGGGTTGCGGTTATCTGTTTGTACTTTGTATATTTTTTTGTTGGATCTAGTATTCTCCATCTACCACTATGTTGTATATGACTTAGAGACGACTTGTGAGGATTCAGTGTTATATTTTGTGGTGACTTTGGGTGCCGTGCTCGTGGGAGCCGGTTTTTGTTGAAAAGTTTTACTTCTTTATGCAGTTTCCTTTTATATCTCTTCGCTTCGGCGTCGTATATATGTTGTGGTGGTTGTCTCCGCCGTTGGGCGTGATTTGCTCCCGTTTGGGATGCTTTTATTATTATCTATGTTGTACCCGTTTTCGGGGTTAGTTTTTACAAAGGAGGTGCTGCCGAAATTTTTAAGAACGAAAACTAAACTTAAAGATTTTTACTTGAAAATTTTCGAATATTTAAAACTATGTTTTTCTCCGTTGATCCAGTTTTGGGTGGTTTAGATTTCTGGGTTTCGGCTTACTTAAGTTGCGTACGCCTTTAGACGTTACGTAATTTAAGTGCCGGTTACGGGCCAAATTTGGGTCGTGACAAAGTTGGTATCAGAGCGCTAGGTTTTTACCTTTCGGAGTGTAGGATGACCTCTGTATGATGGAGTAGGTAGCTTAAGCAGAGTGGCGTAGCGTGTGTATGTTCCGCGGCATACTTACGACACGGTACTCCGCCTAAGTGACCTTAGGACTTATTGATTTAAATTCCTTCCGTGATTGATATACATCCTTGTGATTCGATTTCCGTTTCCTTATCGAATCTTGTTTCAATTTCCATCCCATATGCCGCCGAAGACTACGAGGGCACAGAGAGCGGCCGCGAGGGCCGAGGCCAGAGTCGACTCGTCTGAGGCGAGGGTTGACCAGGGCGATACACCTGTGGTACCGGAACACATTGCTATGATTGGGGCTGGTATGCAGGATCTGCGCCAGATTGTGGGGACTTTAGTAGAGGCCATTCGAGCGCAGGGGAAGGCTGTTGTTCCACCCGTTACAAGGACCACGATGGTACCTACTGATCCGGCAGTCGTAGTTGCAGCTCCAGAGGTTATTACCGTGTCACTGACGGAGTTCATGAGGCTGAGGCCTCCGGTGTTTACTGGCATAGATGTTACTGAGGATCCGCAGTCGTTCATCGACCGGATGGCCAGGATTTGTCGCTCACTCCGATGCTCTGACGAGAGATAGGTAGAGTTTGCGAGTTTCCGGCTGGAGGGTATGGCTCAGAAGTGGTGTGAGTCGTTGGAGAGGGGCAGAGCCACTGGTCTTGCTCCTATGACCTGGGCTGAGTTTGTGACGTCGTTTCTTGCCCGTTTTCTTTCACCGAGCGTCAGGGATGCGCGAGCGCGCAGATTTGAGTCTTTACGTCAGACGCCGGGGATGACGGTGTCGGAGTATGATGTATTGTTTACTGAGCTGTCGGTGTATGCTCCGTACTTGGTGGCGACTGAGGAGATGCGGGTGAAGAGGTTTGTTCGAGGCCTGCTTACCCAGTTGTTCTTAGACATCAGCATTCAGCATTGTGACACGTATGCTGCAGCTGTCGATGCAGCCCTATTGGTGGAGGAGCGTCTAGCTGAGTCATCGGTTGTTCCAGAACCAAAGAGGACTCGTACGGATGAGCCAGCACGAGGACCGAGGTTTGTCCGCAGAGGCAGAGTTCCATCAGACTCGGGGAGTAGCAGAGACGTGGGACGTGGCCAGTTATTCAGTTCTTATTCCCAGGAGGGCCAGTGACCGTCTTATGGATGCTTTGGTTGTGGCAGTTTGCAGCATCTTGTTCGGAATTGTACTGTGGTGCGTCAGAGAGGGCCAGCAGTACCGCTGGTTACCTTACCACCTTCTCCGCCTCAGAGAGCGTTGCCTCTTATTCCTATTGTTGCGCCGCGTCAGACTCCTACTCAGAGAGGTCGTGATCGCGATGGTTTTGTGCCGAGAGGACGAGGCGGCAGAGGCAGAGGACAGCCAGTAGCCGGTAGAGGGCAGGCACGGGTTTTTGCCTTGACTCACCAGGACGCTCAGGCGTCTAATGCTGTGGTTTCAGGTACCCTTTCCTTATGTTCTTTTGATGCACATGTTCTTTTCGATCCGGGATCTACGTATTCGTATGTTTCTACGCACTTCGTGCCGAGGTTAGGCCGAGAGTCGTGTTTGCTAGATTAGCCGCTAGTAGTGATTACTCCTGTGGGAGAGTCGTTTGTTGCGCGGCACGTGTTCCGATCATGTGCTGTCCGCTTAGGAGACAGAGATCTGTCCGTCAACTTGATCCTTCTTGAGATGTTAGACTTCGACGTTCTGTTGGGCATGGATTGGCTAGCTACTTGCTATGCGTCCGTGGACTGCCGCGAGAAGACAGTTAGATTTTGTTTTCCCGGCGAGTCAGTGTTTGTTGTGCAGGGAGACCGTGGTGTCGCCCCTCACAGTTTGGTTTCTGTTCTGTGCGCTTGTCGGCTTTTGAGGAGGGGATGTCAGGGATTCTTGGCTTTCATTCATGATACTGGAGTTACGGTGGAGTCGTTGGACCAGGTTTCTACCGTGCGAGAGTTTCCCGATGTCTTTCCCGATGAGTTACCTGGGTTGCCGCCAGAGCGCGATATTGAGTTTTGCATTGATCTGATTCCTGGCACGGAGCCTATTTCTATACCGCCTTATCGGATGGCTCCGGCAGAGCTTAGTGAGCTTAAAGATCAGTTGCAAGAGTTGCTTGTTTTGGGACTTGTGCGTCCGAGTGTTTCGCCGCGGGGAGCTCCTGTTCTGTTCGTCAAGAAGAAGGACGGCAGTTTGAGGCTATGTGTGGATTATCGTCAGTTGAACCGAGTTACGGTGCGGAACAGGTATCCTTTACCCCGCATTGACGATTTATTTGATCAGCTCCAGGGTGCGAAACATTTTTCGAAGATTGATTTGCGTTCGGGTTATCATCAGTTGCGGGTTCGGAATGATGACATTCCGAAGACTGCTTTTCGTACACGCTATGGGCATTATGAGTTTTTGGTGATGTCGTTCGGACTCACCAATGCGCCAGCAGCGTTCATGGATCTGATGAACCGGATTTTCAGGCCGTTCCTCGACCAGTTGATTATAGTGTTTATTGATGACATACTGGTCTACTCTAGGAGTCATGAGGAGCATGAGCAGCACTTGAGGATTACTTTGCAGATATTGAGAGAGCACCGGCTGTACGCTAAATTCTCAAAGTGCGCATTTTAGCTTGATAGAGTTGACTTCCTGGGTCATGTGGTGACTGGTGATGGTATTCTTGTGGACCCGAGGAAGATCGAGGCTGTACAGCTTTGGCCCAGACCTGTATCGGTGACGGAGGTCCGCAGCTTTTTGGGCTTAGCTGGTTATTATCGCCGTTTTGTGCAGGATTTCTCAAGTATCGCTGCACCGCTGACTGGACTGACCCGGAAGGGAATTCCTTTTCTCTGGACTGATGCTTGTGAGCAGAGTTTTTAGCAGTTGAAGACTCGGTTGACGACAGCACCGGTTCTTTCTTTACCTTCTGGATCAGGCGGCTTTGTTGTTTATTGTGATGCTTCTCGAGTGGGGCTCGGCTGTGTTTTGATGCAGCATGATAGGGTGATTGCATATGCTTCTAGGCAGTTGAAGAAGCATGAGCAGAATTACCCCACTCACGATCTTGAGATGGCAGCGGTAGTCTTTGTGTTGAAGATTTGGAGACACTACTTGTACGGAGAGTCGTGTCATATCTTCACGGATCACAAGAGTTTGAAGTACATCATCCAGCAGCGAGATCTGAACCTGAGACAGCGCCGATGGATGGAGCTAGTGAAGGATTATGATTGTGAGATCCTTTATCACCCGGGCAAGGCGAATGTGGCAGCTGATGCTTTGAGTCGTAGGCCCGTGGGTAGCTTGTCCCAGTTGAGCGCAGTTCAGTGTCAGTCTTCTGCAGATTGGCAGCTCTTGTGTGATAGTAGAGTGCAGTTCGAGTTCACTTCCGCTGGGGGACAGCTTGCTCATGTCCGCGCCTGTCCACTTCTTTTTGATCGTATCCGTGAGGCGCAGCCCAGTGATGCCCGTTTGATTGAGATTCTTGAGCTTGTTCGGCAGGGAGGAGTTTCGGAGTTCATGATTGATGACCAGGGTGTGCTACGATGCGGGACTCGCTTGTGTGTACCAGACGTTGATGGGTTAAGACGCGAGATCCTAGAGCAGGCACATCAGTCAGCCTTTAGCGTTCATCCAGGTTCCACCAAGATGTACCGTGACTTGAGGGACTTCTACTGGTGGGAAGGGATGAAGCGTGATATATCGGACTTCGTTTCGAGGTGCCTGACTTGTCAGTAAGTCAAGGCTGAGCATCAGAGACCGGCTGGAGAGTTGCAGCCTTTACCCGTTCCGGAGTGGAAATGGGAGCAGATTTCCATGGACTTCATTGTGGGTCTACCCAGGACCAGTCGAGGGTATGACTCCATTTGGGTTATTGTAGACCGGTTGACGAAAGCGACTCACTTTCTTCCAGTGAAGACCACTTTCGGTTATGCTCAGTATGCTCAGTTATACATAGATGAGATTGTGCGTTTGCACGGTGTTCCCACATGCATAGTATCCGACAGAGGCACCCAGTTTACTAGCTGTCTTTGGCAGAAGCTTCAGGAAGCTTTGGGTACCGGCTGAGTTTTAGTACCGCTTTTCATCCACAGACCGATGGCCAGTCGGAGCGGACTATACAGACTCTGGAGGATATGCTCCGTGCATGTGTGCTTGATTTTGGTGGCAGTTGGGATCGTCACTTGCCGTTGATTGAGTTCTCCTACAACAACAGCTTTCAGGAGACTATTCAGATGGCACCTTTTGAGGCTTTATATGGTAGGAAGTGTCGATCGCCAGTCTGTTGGACCGAGCTTAGTGAGAGTTTGGTTTTGGAACCCCAGCTAGTTCAGGAGACCACGGAGAAGATCCAGCTGATTCAGGATAGGATGAGAGCAGCCCAGTGCAGGCAGAAGTCTTATGCCGACCGTCGTCGTCGCAGACTTGAGTTCGCAGTGGGGGATCATGTATTCCTGAGGATTTCTCCGATGAAGGGCGTTATGCGATTTGGGAAGAGAGGGAAGCTCAGTCCCAGATTTGTAGGTCTTTTCGAGATCCTTGAGCGAGTGAGTTCTGTTGCTTATCGTTTGGCGCTCCCGCCCAGTTTTCCGGATGTTCACCCTGTTTTTCATGTGTCGATACTTCGTAGATACCTTCATGATCCTTCTCACATGATTCAGCACGAGACCATTCAGCTTGAGCGCGATCTTTCGTTCACCGAGCAGCCGGTAGTTATTTTGGATCGGCAGGTGAAGAAACTTCGGTCAAAGGTCTTGCCATCTGTGAAGGTTCTTTGGCGTAGCCCGACTAGTGAGGAGATCACTTAGGAGGCCGAGAGCGAGATGCGGAAGAAATTTCCTCATCTTTTTGAAGGTACGCTTATTATGAAATTTTAATTCGGGGACCGAATTTCTATAAGGAGGGGAGATTGTAACGTTTTAGAAATCGTTTTGCGAATTTTCCCGTTTTAGGGCAAAATTGTCGGTTTTTCCCGTTTTAACCCGATTTCAATCAAACGACCGTATAAGCTTACCGACACCTAATTTGGCCAAAATAAAGCTTGTGCGCGAATTTTGGTGGTATTTGGGAGGTTTTGGTTCAGATAGATTTTTTCCCGAAAAAAATATTATTTTAAGCGGTGTTTTGTGCACGTAAATCGGGAAATTTTTTATTTTTGTGAATAAATTAATTTTGTCACTAGAATTATTTTAGAATGTTCTTTTTAAAAATCTAGATATTTTTTGGTGACTAATGGTGTGTTTTAAAATTTAAAAGAAAAGGGTGTAATGGTGGCAAAATGCATTAATTAGCATTTAATTCTCTTTTTCCTTGCTTTTTCTTCACAAAATATTACACAAAACCCCCCCACTCACCTTGGCCGACCCTAACTCCCCCATTTCTGTCCAAAATAATTCCATGCTCATTTCTCTCTCATTTCCTTTCAAAAACACAAAAAGATATCCAAAAATAAATCCAAAAATTCCTATATAAATATTAAACCTTTTTCCTTCACTAATCCTTCATGGATCTTCATCAAAGCTTGAGTTTTGGAGGCTAAAGTGATGGATCTAAGTTCTTTTTGGTGTTCTTGAGGAGTTATAATTTCTTACCTTAATCCATAATTAATTGCTTTAATCTTTAACTAGCTAATTTAGTTAACTAGTTAAGTGCTTAGTTTATCATATAAATCATGATTAATTCATTATATTTGGTTTAAGAAATTCATGTTAGGGTTAAATTTTGATTAAGTGATTAGTGTTTAATTCAAGTGTTAAATTGTGTTTTGGAAAAGAATAAGCTAGTAGAAAGTGTTAAAATTTGCTAATAAGCATTTTGTTTAATTAAGCAAAATTGCTTACTAGATTTTTGCTAAAACATAATTAGCGAGTGTTAAAAATATAGGATTTTTTTAGATAGCTTAGTTAAGCTATTTTAAGGTATTTTTAATTGTTAGATTTGTGTTATCTTGAATCTAGTGCGATAGGTTGCGATAGGTTGCTTACTAGATTTCGGGGTTTTCCGACGTAGGGTTCGTTTGGTAGTTGCGAGGTTATATCCAGTGTATTCCTCGTAATTTTTGTGTTGTGTTGCGCGATCGGGACGATCGGGGTCCAGACTCGGTATTTTGTAGTTTAGCGACCCCAATTAGGGTTTTGTCCGGTATCGTGCGCGATAGATGCGCTAAGCGCGCAGTGTAATTTTCCGGACGTTTTCGTCGCGTTTCGTTGTCTTTCCGTCATTATAGGATATTTAGCTTATGTGTTGTATTTATGAAATTTTAGGTTCGCAAGCAGGGACTTCGGGTGCTGCGGACAAGAGGAAGCAGGTGGTCGGATTTTCTTAGCTCGAGACCATCGGTGAGTAGATTTAACATTTACGGGGAAATCGCCCGTATGGCGTTATGCGTCGGGGCGAATATGATATGATAGCTGCATGTATTTGCATATTAGTTACTTTCATATGAATGTCATTGCATAGCATTATCTGTTGTACTTGACTCGTACCTTTAGATATAACACATTACTGACGGTTCATGTTGCACGAGCACTAGATTGTATGCTACACCCACACCGTCTGTAATTGCCATGACACGCACAAACACCTACATATGTGATATGATAGTGGATAGGAATGATTAGAGTAGTAACTCATATTCTATTGTGCATATGAAATACTGTGGACACATACATACGTGATATTGCATTGGGCAGGAATAGTTAAGGTAGTGAACCCTATTCCACTTCACTTATATCTTGTTATAATTACCTATACATCATGCATACATATTGACATGTACACCCTCGTACTTGATTACATGTAGATACTTAAACCCTGCTACACTTACATGTACACTTCATATGATACTGCATTTATTTTCGAAGGAATTGGGGACCGCATGATGTGTTTTAAAGTTATATTCAATTTAAAGAGCGGTTTTCCCTTTATATGCTCATATTGATGTTTTATGTTGCATATATCAGTTTTATATGGATTTTACGCATTGAGATATGGATTTCATATGATTTATGGATTTGAGAACCGTGGGGGATATTTTCAAGAAAACATTGTATTGTTTGAAAACCCGGTTTCTCTTGATATGATATTTGATGCGTCCACCATGTGATTTCTCGGTTCTGAGATTTGGCTTGTGATACCCGATTCGAGGAGCGGGATGCACCGTCTGCGGGTACATGGTGGACCCGGTATGGTACCCCGGGGTGAGTGGTGATTTCGTGGTGTAGACGATAAACCTGACGGTGGGACCACTACCTACCGGTGATTGTATTTGGACTCGGCGGTTATCATGGAGATACCGACCGGAGTGAGGTATGACATATCGTCAGGGCTAGTCATGGTGACAGTGCCTGAGTTATGAGGATTTACGTGTCGATGCTAGACACGGGTTTCATGATGTTTCGAGTGTCGGTGTTGGACATGTTGGATATATGTATGCCCTAGAGGCCATTATGAGATAGTGTATGTACTGATGTGTATATATATATATATTCGGGTGACAGTCTTGCTCAAAATGATAGTATGCTATCTGGTTTTACTTTATCATATGTTCACTTGATCATGTTTATATTCATTTGGTACATGTTGATAAAGCCCTAAGGATATTGGCTTAACTACTGGAATTATGATGCGGATCATACTAGTGGGACATCTGTAGTTTATAAGCATATCCTTGAAATGTTCCTAGTCGTAGGTATATCGAGACAGGGCATCGATATTCCAGCTTAGACTAGCGTATACCATTCTTGTTCCATATGATGGGCGATGGATGATCCCATATCCGTCTGGTGTGTTGACACCGAAGATAGTATACGGGTGCTCAGTGAGACTGGGTACACTGAACGGACTCACCGAGAACTCCTATATGGTATTATATCATACGTCGGATAGCAGTTCTCAGGTGACACTGGTACAGGTTAGTCTGTAGACCCGAGATCGTCATAGAGTCTTGTGTGTCCTCCCACTGTACTTTGATCTCCACCCTACTGCGGCTCTACTGAGTCGTACATACAGGTGGATTTTGGGTATAGTCTCGAGGCATGTGGAGGCAGTGAGCGATAGGAGGGGTTTCGTCTCTCCCGGTATTGGGGGTTGATGCTGTGCTGTGCACGATTGGCTATAACGGGAAGTCCCTGGCCAGGGCTGCTGAGATATTACTGATAAGTGTTATCAGTAAGTTTCTCGATCTGTTATAGACCATATACCGGCATGACTTATTGAGTTATTGGGGTCGACGATTCCATCCCTAGACTCGATATGCAGCATATCTGATGAAGAGACCGGACTGTACGGTTAGTGTTTCCAGATGGATTGACAGGAGTTTTGACAGGTTCGCTTGTTCTTATTCTGATCGCTCAATACCCGGGTGGCCGTTACGTTTAGCTGACCGCTTGCGGCTTGTAGGTGTTTGATATGATCATCATCTACTGCTGGCGTATTGACGAGTCTTAGAGTCCCACATAGAAGTTTCTCGGCTCTGGCGAAACGAAGTGGTGCACATATGAGATATGCGCGGAGCCTCGATTAAATACTAGTATATGATACTGTATTTTAATCGGGCATTTAATATTAGTCGGGTCATATGAGATATGATGGATTTATTAAATCAAGTGTTGATTTAATATTGGCTTTTATATTATTTATTTAAATCCTTTTCTTGTTTTGGACACATGCATGTATATGTACATGATGATGTGCATACATACATACATACATGAAATGTATCATGGTTGATGATACAAAGAGGAAGGCAATATAAGAATCATATTGTAGAAAAGATAATGCTTAGATTTTTCATTAAAGATTAAAGGCAAAAGAAATGGTTAATGAGTCATTACTTCCACACTCATCTACACACTTCTTTAACTCAACCATAGTTTCCATTCCTTTTGCCATTTAACCTTAGATGAAATATCTAGATTTTTATTCTACTATGGTTAAAGTTATGATAAGATCTCTCACTCTCTCTCATTATCCTTTTACATTATCATTATCTTAGAAAAAGAAAAGAGTGAGAGTTCTTATTCTTCCTCAAACCCTAGCTCTCTTTTAATGGTTAAAAAGAGTTAGAAAAAGAAAAGAAAAGGTAATAAATAAGAATATCAACCACTTCATCATCCTACACAACCTTAGCCATCTTGTGTAGGGTGTTGTGCTTCAAGGATTTCCAAAGATCGTAGGAAGCATCAAGCTTAGGGCAAAGTGCTTCGGGTGGATCGTCGTGGACGAGGAGTTGATCAAGTGGACCTTTCCAAAGCTTAGGAGTCTTCCAAAGTGAACTACAAAGGTTGTAGTTTCAACACTTAGCATAACTTAACTCTTAATCTTGATAATATTAATTGTTACTTCATATATTCTAGTTCGATTCTATGTTTAGTTTGCTTAGCACCTCAAATATTTTATTGTTATAGCATGCATGATGCTTCTAAACCTTCATAGAGGTGGAAAGAAAACCCTACATGGTATCAGAGCCAAGCTAGAGCTTTGTGGTAACCTAAACGACGTCGAAAACATCGAACGGACGAAAAACGACACCCGAAAAGTGCTCTCTGGAAATTTTTTAAAAACCTGGAATTTTTCAAATTAAAAATATGTAAAAAACAGAGCAGGAAATTGTATGGACCCACATGAAAAACGATGCCCTAATTCAACTATACTGCCGCGGAACCGCGGCCAAGAGTGACTTGGCTGCGGCGGTTCCGCGGTGGTATAGGTGATTCATGGGCCCATTTTTCTTGTGCTGGCCCATATTTGTTTTCTGATGTTACTGTTATTTTTATAATCTGCCCAGGTGTTGAGATTACAGAGCAGTTTCTGGTTGTTTAATATGTTTGATCGGATTTCCAACGTCGCTTAGTTTAATAGTATGTGTTACAATAATTGAAATCTACAAATTTGTTTGTTGCGTGTAAATCTAGCAATTCGGTCTCGGGAATAACGGAAATCTTGTTGAATTATCCGGTTTGTTTTGAAAAGGTGTTTTCTTGTATGAGACCCAAATGCGAGCTTTACATTGTTTAGGCATGAAATCTTGTATATGTGATATTCCGGATTTGTGTTGTCTAAAGGCGGTTAAAGATTCCAATTGTTGTATTTTTCCTTTTTATTTTTCTGTGTCGAATGAGATTTGATATGCAGGATTGTCGCAATGAATAGCCAGGGGTTTTCTTTTTTATGTGAGATGAGAGTATTCTTTCAATTCATGTAATATTAATTTGTATGTAATATTCTTTTATTTGGGACACTTCCGGGGTGAGGTTGTTGTCACCAGTGTTGTATATTATTTACTTTTCCGCATTAGGATAGACCCAAGGTGGAGGGCACAAGTGACCGGGTTCTTGGGTTCAGTGGGAGGCCATCTCGAGGAGTCGAGACCGGGTCTCCTAAACTCCAGAATTGGTAGGGTCGCTTGCCGCTCTCGTAGGGGTCTAGGGATGTGGGCTTGGCTATTCATCGCGACCGTGGAATCCGTATTTTTTTATTGCTGGCTAAATATAAAATACGGACCTCCTAGATATCCTTTATGTGCTTCTGCTGCTTTTATTATCTGATGTGATATTTTAATGTATATTTTCGTTTTTTTCTGTAATGGCTTAGGATTTAAATGATGGGACTACATTAATGAGATTAATGTAAAAGATAAATGAACCTAAAAAGATGTTGTAGAATCAGATTTTAAACACACTCGGCCTTTTTGTAAGAAAAAAACAAGTTTCAAAATGCGGAGCTTAAGCCACTCCTTTTAAACTCATTAGATTCTACAACGATATCAAGTTCAAAGCGTCAAAAGTTTTTCTAAAAACTATCCGCAACCCTCCGTCATTTTAGGAAGTAGAGTACTTAGTATTCGTGCTGCGTATTTTGACTTTAGTTAAGGCGCAGTGTACGGTAGCTGAGTGATGTCTTCCTACACTGCATATGATGCTGAATAATTAGGACATTCATATGATTATGTTGACTTTAGTTAAGGGTCATATGAGTGGGTCTAGTTAATCACGAAATGACGGGAAGAACTTGACTAGTACTTATGATATGTTGACTTTAGTTAAGGTCATAAGTACTAGGGGTAAAAAATTATATCGGGAATTTCAAGAGTTGAAAATTACAATGAGATTGTATACCTACTATATGATAATAGGATCCCGATCCCACTGCGAGCAAATGTTGCTCCCGGGAGAATTTTGTACTTTACAATTAGCTGACTCGGTAGGTGTCTAGAAAGGTGCTAAACGGGGCTACGCCTCTGGGAAGACGAGGTTTACTCTAATTAGGTCCGTGCGAAAGCACGGGGAACCTCCCTCAAGTACCGGCACTGGCCTGGCTGAGAGGTTGGCGAAGTTGTAGATTGTAATTAATCCCGGCTAGTTTTCTTTTTAAAAGGTTTTAAAGAAAATTTGATAAAAAACAGTGGGAGACATCGATTAGACAAGATAATAACCAATCTGATCTTTGCAAGAGCATTCGCTAAGTGTATTCTTTTCTCTCTCTTAATGGCAGATACCCATGACAGGACTTAAGCTTCTATTAGATAAAAACAAGCTGAATGGGACAAACTATAAAGACTGGTTGAGGAATTTAAACATAGCCTTGACTTATGATAAAGTATCATATGTCCCTACCGCACCAGCCATGCCCCCCTAGGTCCTAAACCTTCAGTTGCGGATAGGGAAATCCGCAAAACCTGGGACACTGACTGTGCCACGGCAAAATGCCTCATGCTTGCATCGATGGATAACACACATCAGAAGCAGCACGAGAATATGGACGTACAAGCCATATTCCTCCATACAAAAGAGTTGTATGGAGAGCAATCCTGCGTATTAAGATACGAAGCGTCTAAGAAATTGTTTCAGATGCGCATGACCGCTGGCACAGCAGTAGGAGACCATGTTCTAAAAATGATAGCTCTCATAGAAGAGCTTGAGGACCTTGGGTGGACAATGGACAATGAACAGTATACAGATATCATTCTACAGTCTCTCCCCTCCACCTTTGCTCAGTTCATCGTTAACTTCAACATGCACAACATGGAGAAGGAACTACCTGAACTCTTTAATATGTTAAGGAGTGCAGAGAGCACACTGAAGTCAGTGAAGACTCCCGTTATGTCCGTTGGGCAATCCTCCTCATCTTACCCAAAGGCTAAGGCCAAGGGAAAGATGAAGAAGAAACCCACCAAACCTAAGGGTGGAGTCAAAAAGGTGAAGGGAAAAGGCAAGTCCAAGGTTGGGGCATCAGAGAAAGGCGAATGTTTCCATTGCAAGAAGACGGGACACTGGAAGAGGAACTGTATCGAGTACCTAGCACTCAAGAAAGAGCATGATGATGCTTCAGCCTCAGGTGTGTTCGTAATTGAAAACTGTTTTTCTATTAATTCTGCATCCTGGGTATTGGATACCGGTTCAGGTTCTCATATTTGCAATTCTGTGCAGGCGTTGAGAAATAGCAGAGTTCTGAAGACAGGTGATCATACTCTCCAAGTTGGAAATGGTTCCAATGTAAATGCAGTTTCAGTAGGAGAGTATCACCTAGGTTTGCCTTCGGGTTGTATATTGGTTTTGAACCCGTGTTATTTTGTACCAACTATGCTTTGTAATATTATATCAGTTTCCTTGTTAGACAATGAAGGATATCATTTTGCTGTGCAACACAATGTTATGAACATTAGACTGAATCAAGAGTTGATTGGTTGTGGTACATTAAATAACGGGATATACGTCCTTAATCAACACACAGTTTTCAACATACAACACAAAAATAAAAGGAAATTTTCAGAAATAAATGAAGCTTTTCTTTGGCATTGTAGACTTGGTCATATTAATGAAACAAGACTAAACAAGCTTCATAAAGATGGATATTTAAATTCATTTGAGTATAAATCTTATGCAACTTGCCAGTCTTGTATCAAAGGTAAAATGACCAAAACCCCGTTTACAGGACACGGAGAAAGAGCTACTGAGCTCCTAGGCCTCATACATAGTGATGTATGCGGACCAATGTCTACACATGCAAGAGGCGGTTTTTCATACTTCATAACTTTTACTGATGATTTCTCAAGATTTGGTCATGTATATTTGATAAAACATAAATCTGAAGCTTTCGAGAAATTCAAGGAGTATAAACATGAAGTAGAAAACCAAACAGGAAAGAGTATCAAGATACTTCGATCGGATCGAGGTGGAGAGTACTTAAGTACTGAGTTCTTAGACTTCCTAAAAGAGAATGGGATTCTCTCTCAGCGCACTCCACCTTACACACCACAGCACAACGGTGTGTCAGAACGAAGGAACCGTACCCTATTAGATATGGTACGATCCATGATGAGTGATGCTGAGTTACCTCTCTCGTTTTGGGGGCATGCATTGGAAACAGCAGCTTTTCTGTTAAACAAAGTTCCAACCAAAACCGTGTCTACCACTCCATATGAGATATGGCATGGGAAGAAACCATCTCTTAAAAGAGTTAAGATTTGGGGTTGTCCGGCTTTTGTTAAAAAGCAGAATCCAGACAAATTTGAGACACGATAAGTCAAATGTATATTTGTAGGATATCCTAAACATTCGTTTGGGTATCTTTTTTACCACAAAGAGGAACAAAAAGTGTTTGTTTCTCAGTATGCCACCTTTTTAGAAGATGAGATTTTTTCAAACAATGAAAATGGCAATGTGGTAGATCTAGAAGAAGTTCTAGAAACACAAATTACAGATGACAACTTGGCTGAACCTGAAGTTATAACAGAATCTAATGAACCTCAGCCACTCCGTAGATCTGGTAGGATTTCTCGCCCACCGGAGAGATACTACGGTTTTCTCATTGATGGTGATAGAGAAGACTGCATCATGGATGATGATGATCCTTCCAGTTTTCATCAGGCTATCACGAGTGGTGACTCTGTGAATTGGCTGGATGCCATGAGATCCGAAATGGAGTCCATGTACACCAACAAAGTATGGACTTTGGAAGATGTACCCTCCGGGATAAAACCTGTGGGATGCAAATGGATCTTTAAAAGAAAGATCGGTGTAGATGGACAGGTAGAGACCTATAAAACAAGGTTGGTAGCGAAAGGTTTTCGTCAAAGACCAGGCTTGGACTATGACGAGACTTTCTCTCCGGTAGCCATGCTTAAATCCATTCGGATCCTACTCGCTATTGCTGCTCACTACGACTATGAAATCTGGCAGATGGACGTTAAAACTGCATTCCTAAATGGTGATTTAGAGGAATGCGTTTATATGGATCAACCAGAGGGATTCATTGATAGTGGGAGCAGCGGTAAAGCATGTAAGTTACTTAAATCCATTTATGGATTAAAGCAGGCATCACGGAGTTGGAACATCTGTTTTGATGATGCTATCAAAGAGTTTGATTTCATCAAAAATCCAGATGAACCTTGTGTTTATAAGAAGACTGTAGGAAGAAATGTCGCAATCCTCGTATTGTACGTAGATGACATACTTCTGATAGGAAATGACATTCCTATGCTACAGTCGGTCAAATCATTCTTATCACAAAGGTTCTCCATGAAGGACCTGGGAGATGCCACATACATATTGGGTATACGGATCTATAGGGATAGATCCAAACGGTTATTGGGATTGTCCCAAACCAAGTACATAAACACCATCCTAAAGAGATTTAGTATGGAAGACTCCAAGCGGGGTGCCTTACCCGCTTGCCATGGAGTCACTCTCTCAAAAGACGATTGCCCAAAGTCTGATATAGAGAGAGCTCGCATGAGCATTATTCCCTATGCTTCGGCAGTAGGATCGATAATGTATGCGATGTTATGTACACGCCCTGATGTTGCTTATGCACTTAGTGTAGTAAGCAGGTATCAATCTAACCCAGGGGAGAATCACTGGATTGCTGTAAAGAACATTCTTAAGTACTTACGAAGGACTAAAGAATTGTTCTTGGTGTATGGTAATGGGGATCTCCAAATGGAGGCCTTTACCGATTCGAGCTTCCAGAGTGACAAGGATGACAGCAAGTCTATCTCAGGGTTTGCATTTACCCTCAATGGAGGGACGGTGAGTTGGAAGAGTTCCAAACAGGATACCGTTGCAGACTCAACGATGGAAGCTGAATATATTGCTGCAAATGATGCTGCCAAGGAAGCTGTCTGGATGAGAAAATTCATCGCGGAGCTAGGAGTAGTTCCAACCATTATTGATCCAATACCTCTGTATTGTGACAATAATGGGGCTATGGCGTTGGCCAAAGAGCCCAGGTCCCATCAGAAGTCCAGACACATCCTGAGGAGATATCATGTGATCCGGGAGATAGTTGATCGCCGCGAGATCGAGATTAAGAGAGTAGACACAAAGGACAACGCTGCGGATCCATTCACCAAGGCCCTCCCTCAGCCGCAGCATGAGCGACTTTTTGAGATGTTAGGTATGAGATATGCCAATAACTGGCCTTAGTGCAAGTGGGAGATTGTTGGATATATGTATGCCCTAGAGGCCATTATGAGATAGTGTATGTACTGATGTGTATATATATATATATTCAGGTGACAGTCTTGCTCAAAATGATAGTATGCTATCTGGTTTTACTTTATCATATGTTCACTTGATCATGTTTATATTCATTTGGTACATGTTGATAAAGCCCTAAGGATATTGGCTTAACTACTGGAATTATGATGCGGATCATACTAGTGGGACATCTGTAGTTTATAAGCATATCCTTGAAATGTTCCTAGTCGTAGGTATATCGAGACAGGGCATCGATATTCCAGCTTAGACTAGCGTATACCATTCTTGTTCCATATGATGGGCGATGGATGATCCCATATCCGTCTGGTGTGTTGACACCGAAGATAGTATACGGGTGCTCAGTGAGACTGGGTACACTGAACGGACTCACCGAGAACTCCTATATGGTATTATATCATACGTCGGATAGCAGTTCTCAGGTGACACTGGTACAGGTTAGTCTGTAGACCCGAGATCGTCATAGAGTCTTGTGTGTCCTCCCACTGTACTTTGATCTCCACCCTACTGCGGCTCTACTGAGTCGTACATACAGGTGGATTTTGGGTATAGTCTCGAGGCATGTGGAGGCAGTGAGCGATAGGAGGGGTTTCGTCTCTCCCGGTATTGGGGGTTGATGCTGTGCTGTGCACGATTGGCTATAACGGGAAGTCCCTGGCCAGGGCTGCTGAGATATTACTGATAAGTGTTATCAGTAAGTTTCTCGATCTGTTATAGACCATATACCGGCATGACTTATTGATTTATTGGGGTCGACGATTCCATCCCTAGACTCGATATGCAGCATATCTGACGAAGAGACCGGACTGTACGGTTAGTGTTGCCAGATGGATTGACAGGAGTTTTGACAGGTTCGCTTGTTCTTATTCTGATCGCTCAATACCCGGGTGGCTGTTACGTTTAGCTGACCGCTTGCGGCTTGTAGGTGTTTGATATGATTATCATCTACTGCTGGCGTATTGACGAGTCTTAGAGTCCCACATAGAAGTTTCTCGGCTCTGGCGAAACAAAGTGGTGCATATATGAGATATGCGCGGAGCCTCGATTAAATACTAGTATATGATACTGTATTTTAATCGAGCATTTAATATTAGTCGGGTCATATGAGATATGATGGATTTATTAAATCAAGTGTTGATTTAATATTGGCTTTTATATTATTTATTTAAATCCTTTTCTTGTTTTGGACACATGCATGTATATGTACATGATGATGTGCATACATACATACATACATGAAATGTATCATGGTTGATGATACAAAGAGGAAGGCAATATAAGAATCATATTGTAGAAAAGATAATGCTTAGATTTTTCATTAAAGATTAAAGGCAAAAGAAATGGTTAATGAGTCATTACTTCCACACTCATCTACACACTTCTTTAACTCAACCATAGTTTCCATTTCTTTTGCCATTTAACCTTAGATGAAATATCTAGATTTTTATTCTACTATGGTTAAAGTTATGATAAGATCTCTCACTCTCTCTCATTATCCTTTTACATTATCATTATCTTAGAAAAAGAAAAGAGTGAGAGTTCTTCTTCTTCCTCAAACCCTAGCTCTCTTTTAATGGTTAAAAAGAGTTAGAAAAAGAAAAGAAAAGGTAATAAATAAGAATATCAACCACTTCATCATCCTACACAACCTTAGCCATCTTGTGTAGGGTGTTGTGCTTCAAGGATTTCCAAAGATCGTAGGAAGCATCAAGCTTAGGGCAAAGTGCTTCGGGTGGATCGTCGTGGACGAGGAGTTGATCAAGTGGACCTTTCCAAAGCTTAGGAGTCTTCCAAAGTGAACTACAAAGGTTGTAGTTTCAACACTTAGCATAACTTAACTCTTAATCTTGATACTATTAATTGTTACTTCATATATTCTAGTTCGATTCTATGTTTAGTTTGCTTAGCACCTCAAAATTTTTATTGTTATAGCATGCATGATGCTTCTAAACCTTCATAGAGGCGGAAAGAAAACCCTACAGGACACTCAGGTTTTCGTGAGACATACATGATGTGAGGGCCGATCTGAGGATGCGGTGCCTGAGGATTTGGGATTTGATGTGTCAGTGAGGGACACTGGTGCTTTTCCATGCTGATGATTTTTGCATGAGATTCTATATTATATCATCCCACACTCAGGATTATGTTGATAAGCATTATTTCATGTAGTTGTAGTACCCTGATGATGTACCTTTACATGATTGTTGCATATTCACTTATCATACTTGTGCTATCGGATTACTTGTGATAGATAGATCGCTGTTCGTGCATACTTGCGATTACTGTATGATGTTAGTTACTATTCACGAGTTGGCAACTCACCCCCGTTGTGCCACAGTGTTGTGCAGGACTTACCCTCTGAGTAGTCGCGGCAGGGCATCTTTTCATCTCTACTTTTGCGGATACCGCTACGGTTGGCTGTGAAGCTTTGCTTTTAGGTGGGTTGCGGTTATCTGTTTGTACTTTGTATATTTTTTTGTTGGATCTAGTATTCTCCATCTACCACTTTGTTGTATATGACTTAGAGACGACTTGTGAGGATTCAGTGTTATATTTTGTGGTGACTTTGGGTGCCGTGCTCGTGGGAGCCGGTTTTTGTTGAAAAGTTTTACTTCTTTATGCAGTTTCCTTTTATATTTCTTCGCTTCGGCGTCGTATATATGTTGTGGTGGTTGTCTCCGCCGTTGGGCATGATTTGCTCCCGTTTGGGATGCTTTTATTATTATCTATGTTGTACCCGTTTTCGGGGTTAGTTTTTACAAAGGAGGTGCTGCCGAAATTTTTAAGAACGAAAACTAAACTTAAAGATTTTTACTTGAAAATTTCCGAATATTTAAAACTATGTTTTTCTCCGTTGATCCAGTTTTGGGTGGTTTAGATTTCTGGGTTTCGGCTTACTTAAGTTGCGTACGCCTTTAGACGTTACGTAATTTAAGTGCCGGTTACGGGCCAAATTTGGGTCGTGACACCATGGCTGGTGCACCATGTCATATTGCATTTTGTTGCAAGTTGTTTTATTGTGTTTGTGGTATTGGTTTTATTTGGTTGAAAGAAAAAAAGAAATGAAAAGAAAAGAAAAACAAGTCATGAGAGAGAGAGAGAGAGGAAAAGAGATATTTGTGAGAGAGTGAGCATAAGAGAAAGTGAGGTTGAGTGAGATAGAGACCCTTGACCATTCCATTCATGCTTTTTCATTCATCATTTCATTTCCTCATCTTCATGTTCTCCTTCATGTTTCCTCCACCTCCTCTACCTCCATGTATCAACCTCAAACCATCACCAAAACCCCATGCCACCTTCACAATAAATGAATCCCACCTCTTCCTAAACCCATTGGACCAAACAAGTTAGGATTTTGAAGACTTGGGCAACCCAAGATTTTTTTTGAGTGGACAAAGAAGGTATATTTTTTGGATGTGACCGGCACTTAGATTGTATGGTATCTAAAGATATGAACACAATCTGAGTAAGCCAAAAACCAAGATCAAAAACCCTTTTTGCGGAATTTAGAAAATTTTAGTTTTTAAGTAAAAGAATGAAGTAGCATGCAGAATGTTTTTTTTATAATTGAAGTTTAAACAACTGGTTTTGAAACTTCGACAGTACTCCCTTTTTAATTATTAAATAAGCAGTTATAGGGTGTATAAATAGGTTGCATCCCTAGTTGGGAGTAAAACAATGCCAAACAGTGGAAATCAATACACAGTAATAATACGACACTCAAAATGAAGAATCTCATGCATAAGTAAAAGAAATATACTTTAACACCACTAAACGATCTCATCAGTCGAGATAATATGCATACAACCACATTCCGTTCTAAGTCAATTATACAGGGTCTGATGGAGTAATACTAGATCCAATATACAAAACCAAAATAGGAGGGTACAACGTAGGTAACCCACCTAGCAAAAAGAGCGATAAAAGCTGATAAGTGGATCCGCACTGCTGCTACGCGTCCATCCGACTCCTGCAAGGAACTATGGCACAACGGGTGTGAGTTGCCAACTCAGTGAATAAAACTAACATATATCGGCTGATAATGTAAGTATGACGAACTAGAGCTAATATCAACAAGGATGAATATAGTGCATGATAATATGTGGAAGGAAGAACATGTGCTACTAGTATATAAATCAAAACTGAAATCTCATCAATTATTTCCAAATAAGGTTCATTTTTCTGTGTCCAACATCGACACAAATCTTCTATTTCCATCAGGCATCGTTCCCCGAATGATCCTGTCATCCAATAACACCGGTCGGTATCACCTAGATATCCTCCGTGTTTATAACTGTCTCCGGTATCGAGTATCCTCGCTAGGCTCCCCGCCTCAAATGCGGCTTTCCTGCCCCTCGGTCTTGACCGGGTCCACCATGAATCCAACTGTATAACTCCCCCACTCAGTCTGGATAACGTAAAAATCCGCGACCGTATAGCTCCCCCACTCGGTCCGGAATAAAACAAAATCATAAAAACAACATCTCATGGTGGACATCTCACATCAACATGAAGAATCACTGATTCTACTCAATAGTATAATAAAACTCAAAACCATAAATCCTCAATAATCTAATGCATCTTATATCAAACTACTAATGCTTGAATATGAAACATGATATCATTTATGCAAAGTAACTACCATTATTGATGCTTAAGGTATAATAGGAATCATATTTAACATAATAAATAGTAAGTGTGTAGGTGACATGTTAATATCGACGAGGTGTAGTGTAATATGTAGATATGCACATGTGCAGCATGACTCGTCAATAATTATGCAGTGTTCTAACAATTATTAACATGACGATATATACGTATCTGAATGCATATGGTCAACTTTATATACAAAAGCAATTTTTTTTATTTAAACTTAAACTACGGGCGTATCACGCCATCCATACAAAATCCCCCGGTAGATGTTTAGTCTACTCACCGGAATACGTCGAATTCTACTCAGAAATCATCAACCCCCTTCCATTCCTTGCGGCCTCTGAAGTTTCCGTACTCAAATCTAACATTGAATTTAACTTCGTATAAGAAACGGCTAAACTCCGATACGGCGAAAACATGAAAATACAAGTTTTACGTACTAACTATACTACGCACGACTATGGTAGATTATCTAATACTTATACTAACTGAATTTTAACCATTCGCTGTTCGTAACAGAAAACTGAAACTTGTCACGAAACCTCCGTGTCGTATTTTAGAATTTTAACCCCTTTACAGATATTAGCTTCCAGATTTCATATACTGCTAAAATAGCTTAAACAAACAATACCAAACATCTTAATACATATAAAAATCCCCAATACCTAACTCCTATAAAAATCCGGCGAGCTCGGATATTTTGAACTTGTCGCCGGCCAAAATCCGAGTAACAGGTTTCGTCTTCCTAGGGTTTATTCTACGTCCAGTTTATAAGATGATTTAACTGTTTGATTATGTTAATTATTATCTAAATGTTAGTTATATGTATGCCCTAGAGGCCATTACTGTACATACGATGTATATTGTAGTGGATGCTAGGACATATATAGGGAGGACTTTCTTGCTCGACATGATAGTATGCTATCTGGTTGTACTTTATCTTAACATGTACTCTGATTGTCTCTATGTTACATGTTGATAAAGCCCTTAGGATATGTACTCGACTACTGGGACTATGATGAGATCATACTAGTGGGGCCACGGTAGTCGACGAGTATATCCTATAACTGTTCCTAGTCGAGGGTGTATCGAGACAGGGCATCGATGAACCAGAGTAGACTAGCGTATACGCATCTTAACCCATATGATGGGCGATGGATGATCCCATATCCATCGGTGTTTGACATCAAAAATGGTGTACGGGTGCTCAGTGGAGACTGGGTACACTGGACGGACTCGGCGAGAACTCCCAGATGGTATTATACCTCACGTCAAATGGCAGTTCTCCGGTGGCACTGGTACAGAGTAGTCTGTTGACCCGAGATCGTCATAGAGTCTTGTGTGATTCCCACTGTGCTTTGATTTCCATCATACCACGTCCAAGAGGGCGTGCAAAAAGGTGGCTTTTGGGTACAGTCCCGAATCACATGGAGGCAATGAGCGATAGGAGGGGATTCGTCTCTCCCGGTATAGGGAGTTGATGTTGTGCTGTGTTCGATTGGCTCTAACCGAAAATCCCTGGCCAGGGTTGCTGATATTTACTGGTAAGTGATATCAGTAGTTTCTCGAACTGTTATAGACCTCATATCGACACGACTTATCGAGCTACTGGGGTCTGACGTATACCACCCCTAGGCGAGATATGCGACATATCAGACGACGAGACCGGACTGTACGGGAGTGTTAGTGTTTGGTTTCACAGGAGAATGTACAGGCTTGCTTGTTGAACTTCTGAGCGCTCAATACCTGGGTAGCTATTACGTTTAGCTGACCGCTTGCAGCTTGTGGGTGTTTGATATGATCATCACCTACTGCCGGCGTATTGACGATTCTTTAGAGTCCTACACAGAGGTTTCTTGGCTCAGGCAAAACGGAGTAGGAGCACATATGTGATATGTGCGGGACCGAGGATAATGCGATATGTGATACCATATTCTATTCTCGCGATATTTGATATCAGCCGGGTCATCGGATCAAGTGTTGATTCGATGAATCGGTACGGATATATATTAGTCGGTTATATGCGATATAGCCGGATTGTCGGATCAAGTGTTGATTCGATAATTTAATGTATAATAATATATATGATATATTAAATTACATTAACTAATATTAGCTCACTAAAAGATTCTTTTTCTCACTCGGGTAATACATTGATATATATGCGATATATGTTAATTGTATTATTTTATTTTGTTACGATAAATATTATATATGTGATATATAATATTGTAACATGATATGATAACTAATGCAACATGTTTAGTGGAGTTTAAACATGATTAGGGTTTGGATTAGGGTTATGCTTTCTAGATGATTCTAGAAGGTTTTGGTTTTGTTTTGTGAAAGATATTTTCAAGTGACTCATGCTTTAACCCAACCCAAACCCTAACCCTAGTTAATTCTCTACATGAGTTTAGTTGACCATGGTTGCATTATTTATCATATTAATTCTTTCTATTCATCATAAAAGGAATTCTATCACTATTCTTCTTCTTCCTTGAGTTCTTCTTGCAAAGCTTTCTTGTTTTGATATTTGTGATGAATAAATATAAGAAAAAGATAAATAAAGAGAGCAAAAATCCTACTTCATCATCCTCATCTTCCCTTTCCATTTAGATGAGGGTGTTCACATCATTTCTTGAGTGTTAGCTTGTGTTAACGAAACTTCAAGGTAGATCATCTTTGTATCGAAGATCGGAAGTAAAGGTTGCATCTTTCTCTTCGTGGAACCTCTCGAGAGTCCGGAGCACGATGATCGCAGCGAAGGGACCTCAACACGGAGCATATGAAGTGAAGGACCGGATCTACAAAGGTTGTAATCCCTCTCACTTAGTGTTAAAATGTTTAGCATGTTAGTTTTCGCCTAATCTCTAGTTTAAAGATCCGTATTCGGGTTGTTCGGCACGGCTAAATTTTTAATCGGGCATGGTTGATGCCTCGTAGACCCTTGTGCGCGTGCCCAGCAACCCTACAGTGGTATCAGAGCCAAGCTAGAGCTTTAGGCGAAGTCTAGACGAAGTTTAAAGTCCGATCGAACCCGGAAAACCCGATATACCCTAGTTTCTGGAAATTTTTCAAAATTGTGATTTTTTCCAAATTAAAAATGCTCAAAAAATTCAGCAGGGAATTGTAAGAAATACTGTGAAGCACATGCGCCTGATTCCACCAAAGTGCGGCGGAACCGCGGCACAAGCATGGCTTGTGCGGCGGTTCCACGGCCATTTAGTCACTTCAGCATTTGAAATTTGCACAGTAATTCTTATCTTTTAGTGCTGTATTTTCTGGGAATTTTTAATATTTATTCAACTGTTGAGTTTTCAAGGGTTGTATTGGGGAATCGTTGATTCGATCTGATAATTTAACTTTGTTTTGTTTGTCCGGATAATTTTTAGAAACTGTTAAAAAGTTCGAACGGATATCAATAACTCACTTTTTCCCCTGTCGGAAAATTTTTCAAAAGTTGGATTTTTTCTCGTGTTTAAGAATGTTCTAAGTCATGCAAGTAACGTGGTGGACCCTCTAGAAGACAACAAACCTTAACTCGATTATGTGACCGTCTTGAACTGCTTCTGAACCTTAGGGTTTGTGGCAGTACGGCGTGCCACATGTGAGGCGTTGGGTTGACCCTTCTACGGCTGGACCATTGGTACTGTGGCATGTGATGGATGTTTTTAAACTAATTTCAAGTGTTGAGATATATTGGGGAAAACTTGGGTGTTTGATTATTCGATCGGAAAGTTTAACATTGTCTATTTATCTGGAATGTGATACAATATTTGGAATCCACTTGTTGTTATGAGATAACTAATTTGAATATTATAAACATAGCAGTTTAGTCTTAGATGATCGGTTGCCACGGAATTTTGATGTGATCAAAAGTCCGTCGCAATCACGTAGCGTACGCGGATACTCGCCGGGTAAACTTAATAGACAGCTACGCCCCATAGCCCCGACCAAGTGACTGTAGGAGAACCCCGTCGCCAAAAGCATCCGTTCGGGTGCTTGCGGCAACGGTGTTCCGCCTTAGTGCACTTTGTCGACGGCATCCGGGGGTGCGGCCGTCTACTAAAGTTTGCGATGAGCATTCGATCATAATGTCGGGAATCTTGTTGAATTGCCCGACTTGATATTGAAAAGAGTTTTCGATAATGAGACTAAAATGCGGAGTTTATAATTGTTAGGCATGAGATGTCTAAGGAATTCATTTGGTTAGGCATGCGATGTCTAAGGAGGTTGCGGATTCCAACTGTTGTAGTTTTACACTTTCTTTTCTGTGACCGTAAGCGTAGTATGTGGTGTATCGCCGGCTTCTTTGCTATACATCAACGACAATCGGGATACGCATACTTGCTTACGTTCCGAAAGAACACTTTGAACTTCAAAAAAAAGATATTATGTGTTGCTGTGATATGTTATATTGGATCGTCGCGTTTTGAATAGCTGGGGGTTTTATGTGAGATGAGAGTTTTTCTTTTTCATTCATGTAAAATTCATTTGTATGTAATATTCTTTTATTGGGGCACTTCTAGGTTGCGGAAGATGTCACCGTTGTATATTATTTACTTTTCCGCATTAGGTAGACCCAAGGAGGGGAGCACAAGTAACCGGGTTCTAGGGTCCAGTGGGAGACCATCTCGAGGAGTCGGGACTGGGTCTCCTAACCCTAGAATTGGCAGTGTTGCTTGCCGCTCTCGTAGGGGTCTAGGGATGTGGGTTTGGCTATTCATCGCGACCGTGGAATCCGTGTTTTATACAGGCTCGTATTGAAAACACGGACGTTCTAGTATATCCAATATTTCATATATGTTTCTTCTGCTGCAATGTTCTGTGATGAGATCATATTACTGTTTGAGATGAATATTTATATTATATATATGAGATATATGTTATATTGCAGATTTCGTTTCAAATGTGATGCTTGTGAAGCATAATAAAATGGGACTTCATTAATGAGATTAATGAAATAAAAGAAACCTAAGATGTTGTAGAAACTTGTTTAATAAAAACTGGTAGATCTAGTTCTTGCTTTGCATCGCGGTGTTCCTTGTAGAACATCCTGCACCTTATTCGATAAGGAAAGGACCGAGATCCCTTCACCGGGAGTGACTCCTTTAGCAATAACTGGCAGATGCTACAAACTCGGTTTGTCTTTTGATTGCTTCTATAGTTCTTTCCTTGCATAGTGATATTTGTGAAATATCCTGCACCTTATTCGATGAGGAAAGGGCCGACGATCCCTTCACCGGGAGTGACCCCTTTAGCAAAACTAGAAAAGCCTAAAAAACACTCCATTTAAAATCACTCGATTCTACGACGATATCAAGTTCATTACGCTCAGGGTTTTCTGAAAAACCTGCGTAGCCCTCCGTCATTTCAGATAGATATTATTTAGTATTCGTGCTATGTTTGTTGACTTAGTTAAGGCATAGTGTACGGTAGCTAAGTAATGTTTTATCTGCTAAAACATGAGATGTGATTGGATTAGGGTATTCGTACGGTCTTGTTGACTCAGTTAAGGGTCGTACGGGTGGGTTTAATTCAATCGGGAAATGTACGGGTTGAACTTGACTTGCGATTTATGGTTTGTTGACTTAGTTAAGGTCATAGATTGCTAGGGGCAAAATAGTATTGGGAATTTCAAGTGTTGAAATTTGCAATGAGATTGCATACCTTCTATGAGATAGTTGGATCCCGATACCCGCCGCGAGTAAGAGTTACTCCTGGGAGAGTTTTACACATTACAATTAGCCGATCAAGTAGGTGTCTAGAAAGGTGTTAACGGGGTTACGCCTCTGGGAAAACGAGGTTTACTTTAATTAGGTTCGTGCGAAAGCACGGGGGACCTCCCTCAAAGTACCGACACTAGCCTGGCTGAAAGATTGGCGAACTTGTAGCGTGTAATTAATCCCGGCTAGTCTTTCCTTTTAGGGTTTGAAGGAAGATTTGATTAAAACAGTGGGAGTCATCCTGATTAGATATATTAGATAACCAATCTAATCTTGCAAGAGCGCACGCTGAGTGTTTTCTTCTCTCTCTCTCCAGGTAGCGACCATATCACGCCTTAATCAAGATAATAATACGGATATATTGACTGAACCCGCTTGTTATACTGAGCTGGGGAACGTTGGTCCCGCTCCAACTTATAATTGTTATAAGTCAGAGCAGGAAATTGGGGAATACCAGATTTCCCGTGCCGCCCAAACGAAGAAAGTGCATGCCGATGCATCATCTTCGGGTGTGTTCATTACACAGAACTGTTTCTCAATATCCTCTGCGTCCTGGGTATGAGATACCGGATCAGGAACCCGCATATGTAATCTGTTACATGGGCTACAGATAGGTAGAGAACTGAGAACGGGTGATAAGTTTCATGAGGCAGAAAACGGTGCAAGTGTTGCAGCCAAGTCTGTTGGTCACTGTCACCCTGTATTACCGGAATACATTGATTCTGAACAAATGTTATTAGATACCGAACCTGATATACAAAATCATATCAGTCTCTTTATTAGTAAAGAAGGATATAATTTTGTAATGTTGTATAATGTTTTGAACATTTCCTATATCAATAGTTGATCGGTTCAGGCACGTTATCTAAAAGCATTAACGTTCTAAATCAAACTACAGTTCTTAGTATACAGAACACACACGAGAGGAAGAGTTCAGAAATGAACAAATCCTTCTTGAGGCATTGTAGACTAGGTCATATCAATGCGACCCGACTAGCTGAAGTTACATAAAGATGCATATTTAAATTAGTTTAAATTTACATCTTATGAAACTTGCCGGTCATGTCACAAAGATAAGATGACCATAGCTCTGTTTATTGGGAACAGAGAAAGAGTTAGTGAACTCTTGGGATTGATACATGCTGATGTATGTAAGTCCCCTGTCTACATATACCAGGACCGGTTTTTTTGTACTTCATTCCATTCTCTGATAATCTTTCAAGATTCAGACATATATTCCTATTGAAACACAAGTCCGAAACTTTTGAGATATTCACAGAATATGAATTAGAAGTAGAGAACCAAAAATACGGGTAAAAGTATTATGTCCTTTGATGTGATCAAGGAGGAGAATACTTGAGCACGGAATTCCTGGACTATTCTAAAGGAGAATGAGATTCTCTCTCAGTATTACTCCTCCGTATACACCACAGCACGTCGGTGTATCGGGGTGGAGCAATAGCACCCTATATGATATGGTGTGCTCTATGATGAGTACTACTGAGTTTCCTATTTCCTTTAAGGAGTTATGCACTTGTGAAGTTGCATACCTATTGAATAGGGTTCAAATCAAATCAATTGCCCACCACTTTATATGTGATATGGAAAGGGAAGAGCCCATATCTTAAGTTTGTTAAAGATTTGGGGTTGTCCGGCCTATGTCTAAAAGCAAAATCCGGACAAGCTCGAGGCAAGGTCTGTTATGTAGAACTGGAAATGTTCCAGCTATACAAAATGCAGCTGATGATTTGGTAGAACCAAAGGATTCAATAGTTTCCAACGAACCTCAGCCTCTCCGCCGATCTAGTAGGGTTCCTCACCCACCTGAGAGATACTTTGGTTTCTCTATGAAAGTGGGAGTGAGGATTGCATCATGAGATGATGACCCAACTAGTTTCGAGCTGGCCATCAGGAGTGAGACTCTGTAAGAATGGCTGGATGCTTAGCGATCTGAGATGGAATCCATATACACTGACAAAGTATGGACTTTGGTTTCTTTATCTGAAGGGTTAAATCCCCATCAGGAGCAAGTATATCTTGAGAAGATTACTTGGTGTACATGGAAAAGTTGAGACTTTCAAAGCTATGCTTAAGTCCATCCAGATCCTACTTGCCACGGCTACATTCCATGACTACGATATCTAGTGGTTGGGTGTCATGACTGCTTTTCTAAATGATGTTTTAGAAGAGAGCGTCTATAAGTACACAGCTAGAGGGCTTCGTAGACAGTGGGAGCAGTGGAAACGTGTGCAAGATGCTTTATAGGATAAAGCAGGCATCGCGGAGTTGGAACATCTGTTTTGATGTGGTAGTCAAAGAGTTTGACTTCATCAAAATGGTAGATGAACCTTGTATATACAAAAAGGTAGTAGAGAGTATGGTGGTGATCCTTGTAGAGTACGTGGATGACATACTCTTGATAGGGAAGGAGTTTCCTATGCTACGCTCGGTCAATCTCCGCTTATCACAAGGATTCTCTATATAGGATCAGGGTGATACCTCCTAAATCCTAGGTTTTGGATCTATGAGATAGATCTAATTGGATGTTAGGATTCTCACTAGTTGTAGTGAGATGGTATCAATTGATCCTTGGGAGAATCACTGGAAAGGTTCCAGGGTGATAAGGACGACTGAATGTCAGTCGCAGGCTTGTCTATACCCTTAGTGGAGGGACGGTATGTTGGAAGAGTTCCAAGCTAGATACCGTGACTTACTAGACGATTAAAGGCAAGATACATCGTTACCAAGGATGCTACCAAAGAGGCAGTCTGGATATTTATAAGTTCATGAGATGAACTTCGTTCCTACCATTGTGTGACAATGGAGTTGTGGCTTTAGCCAAGGAACTACCGTCCCATCAGAAATCCAGATATAATTCTTAGGCAGTATCACCTGATCATGGAGATGGTTGATCTCCAGGGAGATCGAGGTTAGGAGAGTAGACACAGAGGACAACAGCGCGGATCCACTCACAAAGGCTTTTTTCCCAGTAGATACTTTTATAGGATGGTTGAGTATGAGATACTTCAACCACAGCTAATTGTTGGGTATGCGATACCATAACAGATGGCCCTAGTGCAAGTGGGAGATTGTTAGTTATATGTATGCCCTAGAGGCCATTACTGTACATACGATGTATATTGTAGTGGATGCTAGGACATATATAGGGAGGACTTTCTTGCTCGACATGATAGTATGCTATCTGGTTGTATTTTATCTTAACATGTACTTTGATTGTCTCTATGTTACATGTTGATAAAGCCCTTAGGATATGTACTCGAATACTGGGACTATGATGAGATCATACTAGTGGGGCCACGGCAGTCGACGAGTACATCCTATAACTGTTCCTAGTCGAGGGTGTATCGAGACAGGGTATCGATACACCAGAGTAGACTAGCGTATATGCATCTTGACCCATATGATGGGCGATGGATGATCCCATATCCATCGGTGTTTGACATCAAGGATGGTGTACGGGTGCTCAGTGGAGACTGGGTACACTGGACGGACTCGCCGAGAACTCCCAGATGGTATTATACCTCACGTCAGATGGCAGTTTTCCGGTGACACTGGTACAGAGTAGTCTGTTGACCCGAGATCGTCATAGAGTCTTGTGTGATTCCCACTGTGCTTTGATTTCCATCATACCACGTCCAAGAGGACGTGCAAAAAGGTGGCTTTTGGGTACAGTCCCGAATCACATGGAGGCAATGAGCGATAGGAGGGGATTCGTCTCTCCCGGTATAGGGAGTTGATGTTGTGCTGTGTTCGATTGGCTATAACCGGAAATCCCTGGCCAGGGTTGCTGAGATTTACTGGTAAGTGTTATCAGTAGTTTCTCGAACTGTTATAGACCTCATATCGACACGACTTATCGAGCTACTGTGGTCTGACGTATACCACCCCTAGGCGAGATATGCGACATATCAGACGACGAGACCGGAATGTACGGGAGTGTTACTGTTTGGATTCACAGGAGAATATACAGGCTTGCTTGTTGATCTTCTGAGCGCTCAATACCTGGGTAGCTGTTACGTTTAGCTGACCGCTTGCAGCTTGTGGGTGTTTGATATGATCATCACCTACTGCCGGCGTATTGACGATTCTTTAGAGTCCTACACAGAGGTTTCTTGGCTCAGGCAAAACGGAGTAGGAGCACATATGTGATATGTGCGGGACCGAGGATAATGCGATATGTGATACCATATTCTATTCTCGCGATATTTGATATCAGCCGGGTCATCGGATCAAGTGTTGATTCGATGAATCGGTACGGATATATATTAGTCGATTATATGCGATATAGCCGGATTGTCGGATCAAGTGTTGATTCGCTAATTTAATGTATAATAATATATATGATATATTAAATTACATTAACTAATATTAGCTCACTAAAAGATTCTTTTTCTCACTCGGGTAATACATTGATAAATATGCGATATATGTTAATTGTATTATTTTATTTTGTTACGATAAATATTATATATGTGATATATAATATTGTAACATGATATGATAACTAATGAAACATGTTTAGTGGATTTTAAACATGATTAGGGTTTGGATTATGGTTAAGCTTTCTAGATGATTCTAGAAGGTTTTGGTTTTGTTTTGTGAAAGATATTTTCAAGTGACTCATGCTTTAACCCAACCCAAACCCTAACCCAAGTTAATTCTCTACATGAGTTTAGTTGACCATGGTTGCATTATTTATCATATTAATTCTTTCTATTCATCACAAAAGGAATTCTATCACTATTCTTCTTCTTCCTTGAGTTCTTCTTGCAAAGCTTTCTTGTTTTGATATTTGTGATGAATAAATATAAGAAAAAGATAAATAAAGAGAGCAAAAATCCTACTTCATCATCCTCATCTTCCCTTGCCATTTAGATGAGGGTGTTCATATCATTTCATGAGTGTTAGCTTGTATTAACGAAACTTCAAGGTATATCATCTTTGTATCGAAGATCAGAAGCAAAGATTGCATCTTTCTCTTCGTGGAACCTCTCGAGAGTCCGGAGCACGATGATCGCAGCGAAGGGACCTCAACACGGAGCATATGAAGTGAAGGACCGGATCTACAAAGGTTGTAATCCCTCTCACTTAGTGTTAAAATATTTAGAATGTTAGTTTACGCCTAATCTCTAGTTTAAAGATCCGTATTCGGGTTGTTCGGCACGGCTAAATTTTTAATTGGGCATGGTTGATGCCTCGTAGACCCTTGTGCGCGTGCCCAGCAACCCTACACTAAACTATAGCAGATTTAACACAGAGCCTAATTTTCCTAAAATACGATATATCCGATATCCGATTTCTACATTTAAACATTTGAGAACTAAATTTCTACAGTGTTTAAAGATTATACCTACAGAAGATTGCTGAAAAGGTTTCCTCAAAGACGCACAAGCTCTTAGCTCCTAGCTTGATGGTAGTGGTGAAAGTCCTTAGCCCTTAGTTCTTCTTCTCTTCTCTCTTTTCTTTTCTCTTGTTGTGTACTAAGGTTTTTCTTTTTCTAAACTAGTTTCTTTTCCCTAACCTAATATATATCAACTGAACAAATTTGTAACATTAAGGGCTAAGGGAAGATAAGGTAGTAGGTGGTGTCACCATACAAGATGGTGGGGGTTTCATGCAAGGAGGAGGTGTGGCCATTATGTTAACCTAGGGTGTGGTGTCTAAGAGGTACATCTTAACCTTAACCATTATCTAGCCCTATTTGCATAAACACCCTCATTACATATGTTATTATATAAACACTATTTTCTTTACTAATTTAAGTCTACTTTAACTTAAAAAGCCATCTTTACTACAATAAAAATTAAATAACATTATCTATTTAACTAAATAATTTAATTAATTATCTAAAATATTTCAAAATGTTACAATATTCCCCCCTTAAGAAAATTCGGTCCCCGAATTTAAAACTTAACTACACGTACCTTCAAAAAGATGTGGAAATTTCTTCCGCATCGCATCCTCGGCCTCCCAAGTGGTCTCCTTTCGATTCGTTCCTCGCCAAATAACCTTTACAGACGGAAGTACCCTTGATCTCAGTTTCTTTGCCTGTCAGTCTAGAATAGCTACTGGCTGCATTATGTAGGATAAATCCTGCTCAAGCTGTAAGGTCTGATGCTGGATCGCGTGAGAGGGATCGTGAAGATACTTGCGAAGCATAGACACGTGAAACACTGGATGCACATCAGGAAAACTCGGTGGAAGTGCTAAACGATAAGCTACAGCATCCACTCTCTCCAGAATCTCATAGGGTCCGACATATCTGGGGCTGAGCTTCCTCTTTTTCCCGAAACGCATCATACCCTTCATCGGAGATACACGAAGGAACACATGATCTCCCACATCAAACTCGAGTCTACGACGGCGTCGATCGGCATATGATTTCTGTCTGCACTGGGCCGCTCTCATTCTGTCCCGTATCAACTGGATCTTTTCTGTAGTCTCCTATACTATCTGCGGTCCCAAAATGCTACTCTCGATGAGTTTTGTCTAGCAAACGGGTGATCGATACTTCCTCCCTTACAAAGCTTCAAAGGGTGCCATCTGGATCGTCTCTTGAAAACTGTTGTTATAAGAGAATTCTATCAAAGGTAAGTGACAATCCCAACTGCCACCGAAATCAAGACTGCAGGCTCGAAGCATATCCTCTAGAGTTTGTATGGTCCGCTCTGACTGACCATCTGTCTGCGGGTGAAAAGCTGTACTAAAACTCAATTGTGTACCTAGAGCCTCTTGAAGTTTCTACCATAGCCGGCTGGTAAACTGTGTACCCCTATCGGACACTATGCACGTTGAAACTCCATGCAATCGCATAATCTCGTCAATATAGATCTGAGCATACTGCACATATCCAAACGTTGTCTTTACCGGATGAAAATGAGCTGTCTTTGTCAATCTATCTACAATCACCCAGATGGAATCGTACCCTCTGCTAGTCCTAGGTAGACCCACAATGAAATCCATGGAGATCTGCTCCCATTTCCACTCCGGAATAGGCAAGGGTTGCAACTCTTCTGTCGGCCTATGGTGCTCGGCCTTGACTTTATGATAAGTCAAGCATCTCGAAACAAACTCCGCGACATCTCTCTTCATTCCTTCCCACCAATAGACATCCTTCAAGTCATGATACATCTTGGTGGAACCGGGATGAATACTATATGCTGACCGATGGGCCTCCTCTAAGATCTCACGTCTCAGTCCCTCTGAATCTGGCACACAAAGACGAGTCCCAAACCGTAATACTCCACGGTCATCTATCACGAATTCAGACTCTTTACCCTATCTAACCTGATCCATGATCTCCGACATACGAGCATCTGCTACAACATTCGCCTTGCCCGGATGGTACAGGATCTCGTAATCGTAATCCTTCACGAGTTCCATCCATCGACGCTGCGTCAGATTCAGATCACGCTTCTGGAAACTATATTTAAAACTCTTGTGATCTGTGAATATCTGGCATGACTCACCGTACAAGTAATGCCTCCAAATCTTCAGTGTGAATACTACAGCAGCTATATCTAAGTCATGAGTGGGGTAGTTTTTCTCGTGCCTCTTCAGTTTCCGTGAAGCATAAGTGACAACCCTGCCGTGCTGCATCAACACACAGCCTAAACCCACTCGAGAGGCATCACAATAAACAACAAAACCACCTGACCCAGAAGGTAAAGATAAGACTGGTGCAGTCGTCAAGCGAGTCTTCAACTGCTGGAAACCCTGCTCACACGCCTCTGTCCAAAGAAATGGAACCTCCTTCCTGGTCAACCCGGTCAGCGGTGCAGCGATCCGAGAAAAATCCTGCACAAAACATCGGTAATAACCGGCTAGACCCAAGAAACTGCGAACCTCTGTAACTGAAACAGGTCTGGGCCAGTGATGTACTGCTTCGATCTTCTTTGGGTCCACACGTATACCATCTCTCGTAACTACGTGACCCAAGAAATCCACACTATCCATCCAGAAAGCACACTTGGAGAATTTAGCGAACAATTGATGCTCCTTCAAGGTCTGCAATGTGATACGCAAATGCTGCTCGTGCTCCTCCCAGCTCCGAGAATAAACAAGAATATCATCAATGAATACAATAATAAACTGATCAAGGAATGGCCTGAAAATGCGGTTCATCATATCCATGAAAGCTGCTGGGGCGTTGGTGAGCCCGAACGATATCACCAGAAACTCATAATGCCTATATCGTGTGCGAAAAGCGGTCTTCGGAATGTCATCCTCCCGAACTCTCAACTGGTGATACCCTGACCGCAAATCAATCTTCGAGAAATAGCCAGCTCCCTGCAGCTGATCGAATAAGTCATCGATACGAGGTAGTGGATACCTATTTTGCACAGTAACTCGATTCAGCTGCCTATAGTTAATGCACAGTCTCATGCTACCATCCTTCTTTTTAACAAACAAGACAGGAGCTCACCACGACAATACACTCGGACGAATAAGTCCTCTATCCAACAACTCTTGCAACCGACCTTTGAGTTCCCTCAACTCCGTCGGGACCATCCGATATGGTGGTATAGAAATAGGCCCCGCACCCGGAATCAAGTCAATGCAAAATTCGATATCGCGATCGGACGGAAACCCTGGTAATTCATCAAGAAACACATCAAAATATTCTCGTGCGATTGGAACCTGGTCCAACGGGACTTCAGCGGCTCCTATGTCCTGAACAAACGCTAAGAATCCATGACAACCCTTCTTCAAGCGCCCTCCCGCACAAAGAGCACAAATCATGTTGGCAGGAGTTATACTACAGTCTCCATGAACAACAAAAATCGGCTCGCCTGGAAAACAAAATCTGACCGCTTTCCACTGACAATCTACATAAGCATGACAAGCGGCCAGCCAATCCATACCAAGAAGTATATCAAAATCTAGCATATCCAGGAGAATCAGATCAACTAATGAATCCCTATCACCAATACGTACTGAACAAGACCTGAATACATGTCGAGCTACAAAAGAATCTCCCACAGGAGTAATCACAACTAGCGGTAACTCTAACAATGATGACTCTCTCCCCAGAGAAAGTGCAAAGTGTGCAGATACGTAAGAATGCGTAGAACCGGGATCAAATAAAATATGTGCATCTAAGAAACATACTACAAGAGTACCTGTTACAACTGCATTGGATGCCTGGGCATCCTGTGGAGTCCGTACAAAAACTCATGCCTGGCCCCTACCCGCATCTGGTCGTCCTCTCCCTCGGTCTCCTCAGCCTCTCTGAAAGCGTCCTGCAAAGCCCCGACCTTGCGGTGCAACAGCCTTGCGCATAGTGCCAACTAGGGGAGGAAGTAAGGCCATCGAAGTAGAAAGTGGAGGGGGTAAAGAAGCCTGTGGAAAAACAGTCCTTCCCTGGGGTCTACAATCCCTCGCGAAATGCCTTGGAAGTCCGCAACTAAAACATGTAGATGGGGGCTTCTGATCATCGGGGTACGAACTGAACATCTGGCCTTGGGTCCTATCTCGCCCAAAACTGCGGCCTGGAAAGTGTCTGCCTCTACCTCTACCAAACTGCCTAGTAACTGACCCAATAGGTCTGGTCCTCTTTGGCTCCGGATTAATCACTGCCTGGCTCAGACGCTCTTCCACTCGCATAGCTGCGTCCATGGCCTGCGCATAAGTATCGAAATGCTGGGAGCCTATTGTAGGGTTCCTCGGCACACCCATGAGGTTTCACAACTGGTCAAACATGGCGAATTCAAAGCTTTTCTATATGCCGAGTAACCCTAAGCAAGATCGTAACTAGAGGTATAGGCAAAACAACAAGTTAACAACTTAACTAGATAGTGAAAGGGGCTACAACCTTTGTAGATCCAGTCCTCCACTTCCTTAGCTCCATGATGATGTCCCTCCGCTGCGATCATCGGATCCCGGACTCTAGCGATGGTTTCGTCGAAGAAATGATCGGTCTAGGTCGTCGACTTCGACGCCGAAGATGATCTACGTCGAGGCAACTCAAGATCAAGCTCCAACTTCACCAAGTCATGAAACTTGTGAAGAAAACACCCTATACTACATGACAAGTGGTAGAGGATGAAGAAATAGGAAGTGGGTTCACTTTAGAATTGGATTTCTCACTCTTTTTCTCAAGGCACCATTGAAGCTAGCAAGCTTCTTTCTTCTTGAAGAAGAAGAAGAAGGAAAAAGAATATGATAAGAATTATGAATAAATGGTAATAAAGTCATTCTTATCATTTTAGCAACCATGGTTAAGTGTAGAGAATAAACTAAGGTTAGGTGAATGGTTAGGTTTAGGAAAGAAACAAGAATGGTCAAAGCTTCTTGAAGCTTCAAAGAAACAAACAAAAGAAGCAACCATTTCTTTTCTTTCCCTAAACTAAATAAGTAAAATAAATAGTTAAGAAAAGATAAAAAAAACCCTAACCATTCACTTAAACATGGTTTAAAGTAAACCTACACCCAAGCTTGCATGTATCATCAAACATGATACAATTTAGTGCACAAAAATATATCACATATACAATGTGCACAATCAAGTGAGAAAATAATCTTAAGTGAAAAAATACTAGTTAATGTAAAGTAATATATCAAATATATAATTATACATCAAATCATTAAATCAACACTTGATTTAACGATCCGGTCATATCGCATATGACCGACTAATATCCAATGTATCGACTTATCGAATCAATCCTCGATTCGATAACTAGGTTATATCCCATACAACCAATCGATACATTCATCGCGAGAATAGAATACGGTATCACATACACGCATTATTCTCGGTCCCGCACATATCTCATATGCGCTCCTATTTCGTTTCGCTTGAGTCAGGAAACCTCTGTGTAGGACTCTAAAGACTCGTCAATACGCCGGCAGTAGGTGATGATCATATCAAACACCCACAAGCCACAAGCGGTCTGCTAAACGTAACGGCCACCCGGGTATTGAGCGATCAGAAGATCGATGAGCAAGCCCGCTCACACTCCTGTGAATCCAACCAGTAACACTTACCGTACAGTCCGGTCTGTTCGTCTGATATGTCGCATATCTCGCCTAGGGGTGGTAAACGTCAGACCCCAATAGCTTGATAAGTCATGCCGACGTAAGGTCTATAACATTCGTGAAACTACTGATAACTCTTACCAGTATATCACAGCAACCCTGGCCAGGGATTTCCAGTTATGGCCAGTCGAGCATAGCACAACATCAACCCCCAATACCGGGAGAGACGAATCCCCTCCTATCGCTCATTGCCTCCATGTGAATCGGGACTGTACCCAAAAACCACCTGTTTGCACGACTCAGTAGAGCTATGGTAGGGTGGAAATCAAAGCACAGTTGGAGACACACAAGACTCTATGACGATCTCGGGTCAACAGACTAAGCTGTACCAGTGTCACCAGAGAACTGCCATCTGACGTGAGGTATAATACCATCTGGAAGTTCTCGGCGAGTCCGTTCAGTGTACCCAGCCTCCACTGAGCACCCGCATACCATCTCTGATGTCAAACACCAATGGATATAGGATCATCCATCGCCCATCACATGGGTCGAGAAGATATACGCTAGTCTACTCTGGAATATCGATGCCCTGTCTCGATATTCCCACGACTAGGAACATTGAAGGATGTACTCATGGACTACCCAGGCCCCACTAGTATGATCTACATCATAGTCCTGGAAGTCGAGTAGTCATCCTAAGGGCTTTATCAACATGTAACAGAGAGACAGAAAGTATACATGTTGAGATAAAGAGCAACCAGATAGCGTACTATCATGTCGAGCAAGAAAGTCCAACCTATATATGTCCCAGCATCCACTACAATATACATCCAATGTACAGTAATGGCCTCTAGGGAATACATATAACTAACACCTATAGCAAGAAATAGCTGGGTATCTAGGCTCTTCTCAAATCTCTTCACCCGGTGTTCCTGATTGGGAACTAAGTACGGAACATAGAGTGACAACTGGGTGAACTGTAAATCATACTCTGCCACCGACACACTAGCAGTTTTCCGCAATGCTTCAAAATTGATGGCTCTAGCATCCCTCACGCTATGTAGAAGAAATCTGGCAAGGAAGATCTCGGAAAACTCTGCCCATGGCATCGGAAGAAGACCTACAGCTCGCCCTCTCTCCATCGACTCACACAATGTCTGGGCAAGTCCCTCTAATCGAAAACTGGTCAACTCAACCGACCTCGCATCAGAACATCGCAATGACCTGCCAATCCTGGCCATCCTATCAAGAAAGGATTGAGGATCCTCTGCTGCATTGGTCCCTATAAACACCGGAGGCCTCAACCTCATGAACTCTGGAAGAGATACCTCCATCACTCTCGGTTCTACCAGTGCGACAGTCTGCATAGGGTGTTCATCGGGTTCTACCATCGTCGGTACCTGATCATGCATCTGAACATGGGTGGCCTCAGTCAGTTGTCCTACTATTTTCTGTAGGACCAACATGCCCTCCTCTATCCTAGTTAGTCTGTCTGGAGGAGGACGATCGACATGCTCATGTACCGCCGGAATGTCCGGTGCGTCAGTCGCCGTCACAGGTGGATTCGCCCTAGCTGCATCCCTGGCTGCGGCTCGTCTAGCTCGCGTAGCCATAACAACTGGAACAAGAAACGAGAGTTGATAAGGTGTACGAATAGGAGCAGCAATAATAGGAAGTCAAAGGAAGGATTTAAGCAAGATATACATTCTAAGGTTACTTAGGCTGAGTATCGTAGTGTAAATATGCCGCGAAATATATGTACGTTATCCTACTCATCCTAAATCACCTACTCCATCAAACTAAAGGTCATCCTACGTAACGAAACTTAAGTCTACTAATTCCAAATCACTACTCGGTTCCGTAAGGTTAATCCTAAGATATGATACCAACTTTGTCATGACCCAAAGTTTGGATGTGACCGGCACTTAGATTGTATGGTATCTAAAGATATCAACACAATCTGAGTAAGCCAAAAACCAAGATCAAAAACCCTTTTTACGGAATTAAGAAAATTTTAGTTTTTAAGTAAAAGAATGAAGTAGCATGCCGAATGGTTTTTTTATTTTTTATAATTGAAGTTTAAACAACTGGTTTTGAAACTTCGACAGTACTCCCTTTTTAATTATTAAATAAGCAGTTATAGGGTGTATAAATAGGTTGCTGAAAGGTTCCTAGGCACTCTAGTAAGGTCTCACAAGGCATCGAACATGCCAATTTAAAAAAATGTTGCCGAGAAACCCTAGACTACGGATCTTTAGACTAGATGTTTAGGCGAAACAAGATACTAGCTAACTACTTAACTAGAAGTGAGAAGCTACAACCTTTGTAGATCCGGTTCCCCACTTCCTTAGCTCCACGTTTGTGTGCTCTCGCTGTCCATCACGAATCCTAGACTCATTTGTCGGCTTCATCGGAAAACGGGCGAACAAGGTCGTCGGCTTCGTGTCAAAGACGATCTACGTCGAGGTTGCACTAGTTCAAGCTTCGACTTCACCGAGTAGTGAAACTTGTGAAGAAAACACCCAAAACCACTTGGCAAGAGGTAGAGGATGAAGAAATAGGAGGTGGGTTCACTTTAGATTTGGATTTCTCTCACTAGATCTCTAGTTGCCATTAATGGCATCTAGGTTTCTCACTTGAAGAAGAGGAAGAAGATGATAGAATATGATAAAAAACTTTTTTCAAAATAGAAAAGAAAATGATATTTATCATATCCTAACCATGGTCAAGTGTAGAGAATTGACCATGGTTAGTGGGAGTGGTTAGGCTTAAGTATGAAGACAAAATGGCATCATTAGAAAAAGCTTCATGAAGCTTCACCATTCTTCATGATAAATGAAACCATTTTATTTTCATAAAACCAATTAATAAATAATGAATGGATTAAATAATAAGTGAATAAATCATAAACCCTAACCACTCTCATAACCATGGTTCAATTCTTTTACACATAGTCAAGTCAACATGCATCATCAAACATGATACAATCATGTGCACAAAAGCATATCACATATACAATGTGCATCAAGTGAGAAAAATCCGTTTAAAGTGAACCAATACTAGTTAATGCAAAGTAATATATCAAATATATAATTATACATTAAATCATTAAATCAACATTTGATTCAATGATCCGGTCATGTCGCACATAACCGACTATTATTCAATGTATCGATTTATCGAATCAATGATTCGATAACTAGGTCATATCGAATATAACCAATCGAAACATATATCGCGAGAATGGAATACGGTATCAAATACACGCATTATTCTCGGTCCTGCACATATCTCATATGCGCTCCTATTTCGTTTCGCTTGAGCCAGGAAACCTCTGTGTAGGACTCTAAAGACTCGTCAATACGCCGGTAGCAGATGATGATCATATCAAGCATCCACAAGCCGCAAGCGGTCTGCTAAACGTAACGGCCACCCGGGTATTGAGCGATCAGAAGATCGACGAGGTAGCCCGCTCATACTCCTGTGAATCCGACCAGTAACACTTGCCGTACAGTCCGGTCTGTTCGTCTGATACGTCGCATATCAAGTCTAGGGGTGGTAAACGTCAGACCCCAATACTCAATAAATCGTGCCGATGTGAGGCTCATAACGGGTCGAGAAACTACTGTTAACACTTACCAACAAATCTCTGATCAGCCCTGGCCAGGGACTTCCCTGTTACGGCCAATCGAGCACAGCGCAACATCAACCCCCAATACCGGGAGAGACGAAACCCCTCCTATCGCTCATTGCCTTCATGTGACTCGGGACTGTACCCAAAGACCACCGTTTTGCATGCCCTCATGGACGTGGTAAGGTGGAGATCAAAGCACAGTGGGAATCACACAAGACTCTATGACGATCTCGGGTCTACAGACTAACCTGTACAAGTGTCGCCTGAGAACTGCCATCTGACGTGAGGTATAATACCATCTGGGAGTTCTCGGCGAGTCCGTCCAGTGTACCCAGTCTCCACTGAGCACCCGTATACCATCTCTAATGTCAAACACCAATGGATATGGGATCATCCATCGCCCATCACATGGGTCGAGAAGCGTATACGCTATTCTACTCTGGTATATCGATGCCCCGTCTCGATACACCCACGACTAGGGACCTTGAAGGATGTACTTATGGACTACCATGTCCCCACTAGTATGATCTGCATCATAGTCCAGGTAGTCAAGTACACATCCTAAGGGCTTTACCAACATGTAACTATAAGACTGTATAAAGAGACTAGTGTACATGTTAAGATAAAGAGTAACCAGATAGCATACTATCATATCGAGCAAGAAAGTCATCTCTATATATGTCCAAGCATCCAATATAATATACATCATCTGTACAATACTGGCCTCTAGGGCATACATACAACTAACAATCTCCCACTTGCACTAGGGCCAGCTGCTGTAGTATCGCATACCGAGCATCCCAAAGAGTCTCTCAAACTGTATCTGGGGAATGGCCTTCGTGAGTGGATCCGCCGTGTTGTTCTTCGTGTCAACCCTCCTGACCTCGATCTCCCGGCGATCAACTATCTCCCGGATCAGGTGATACCGCCTCAGAATATGCCTGGATCGCTGATGGGACCTGGGTTCCTTGGCCAAAGCCACCGCTCCATTGTTATTGCAATACAAAGGTATTGGATGCTCAATGGATGGAACCACTCCAAGTTCAGTAATGAACTTCTTGATCCAGATAGCCTCTTTGGCAGCATCGTTGGCAGCGATGTATTCAGCCTCCATCGTCGAGTCTGCCACGGTTTCCTGCTTGGAACTCTTCCAGCTAACCGCCCCTCCGTAAAGGGTAAAGACAAAGCCCGACTGCGACTTAGAGTCGTCCTTATCACTCTGGAAGCTCGAATCGGTAAAGGACTCCACTTGGAGCTCCCCGTTACCATACACCAAGAACATATCTCTAGTCCTACGTAAGTACTTGAGAATGCTCTTCACAGCTGTCCAGTGACTCTCTCCAGGATCAGCTTGATACCTGCTCACTATACTTAGTGAGTATGCTACATCGGGTCTGGTACATAACATCGCATACATGATAGAGCCTACTGCCGAAGCATAGGGTATCCCTTGCATGCGAGCTCTCTCCAAATCAGTCTTGGGAGACATCTCTTTGGAGAGAGTGACTCCAGAGATCGTGGGCAAGTTCCCACGCTTGGACTCTTCCATACTAAACCTCTTTAGTATGGTGTCAATGTACCTGGATTGGGACAATCCCAAAATCCGTTTGTATCTATCTCTATAGATCCTAATTCCCAATATGCAGGAGGCATCACCAAGATCTTTCATTGAGAATCTTTGTGATAAGAAGAGCTTGACCGATTGCAGCATAGGAATATCATTTCCTATCAAGAGTATGTCGTCCACGTGCAATACGAGGAAGACAACCTTACTCTCTGCCACCTTCTTGTAGATACCAGGTTCATCTGGGTTTTTGACGAAATCAAACTCTTTGATAACGACGTCAAAGCAGATGTTCCAACTCCGCGATGCTTGCTTTAATCCATAAATGGATTTAAGCAGCTTGCACACCTTTCCGCTGCTCCCACTGTCTACGAAGCCCTCTGGCTGAGTCATGTACACGCACTCTTCTAAATCACCACTTAGAAAGGCGGTCTTAACATCCATTTGCCAGATTTCGTAATCATGATATGCAGCGATGGCAAGCATGATCCGGATGGATTTAAGCATAGCCACTGGAGAAAAGGTCTCGTCATAGTCCACACCTGGTCTTTGACGAAAACCCTTTGCTACAAGTCTAGCTTTGAAAGTCTCCACTTTCCCATCTACACCAAGTTTCTTCTTGAAGATCCACTTGCTCCCAATGGGTTTTACCCCTTCAGAAGCAACTTCCAAAGTCCATACTTTGTTGGTGTACATGGATTCCATCTCGGACCGCATAGCATCCAGCCATTTCACTGAGTCCCCACTCGTGATGGCCTGCTCGAAGCTAGTTGGGTCATCATCCTCCATGATGCAATCCTCGCTTCCACCGTCAATGAGAAAACCGTAGTATCTCTCTGGTGGACGAGAAACCCTACTAGATCGGCGGAGAGGCTGGGGTTCATTGGGAACTACGGAATCCTCTGGTTCCACCAGATCTTCTGTTGTAGCTTCTGCAGCTGGAACCTCTTCCAGTTCTACCTCATGACCACTTATCTCTTTTTCAAGAAATTCCTTTTCTAAAAAGGTGGCATGCCGAGAAACAAACACTCTTTGTTCCTCAGGTGGTAGAAGATATACCCTTGAGAATTCTCGGGATATCCTACAAATTTGCATAGAACAGACCGTGCCTCGAGTTTGTCCGGATTTTTTCGTTTGACATAGGCTGGACAACCCCATATCTTAACATAGTTAAGACTTGGTCTCTTCCCTTTCCATATCTCATATGGAGTGGTAGGCACAGATTTGGTGGGGACCATATTCAATAGATGTATGGCTGTCTCAAGCGCATACCCCCAGAAGGAAATAGGTAACTCAGCTGTGCTCATCATAGATCGCACCATATCTAATAAGGTGCGGTTCCTCCGTTCTGATACACCGTTGTGCTGTGGTGTATATGGAGGAGTCAGTTGAGAGAGAATCCCATTCTTTTTTAGGAAGTCCAGGAATTCATTGCTCAAGTATTCACCTCCTCGATCAGATCGAAGGATTTTAATACTTTTTCTGGTTTGTTTTTCGACTTCTTGTTTATATTCTCTAAATTTCTCAAAAGCTTCAGACTTGTGTCTTATTAAGTACACATGTCCGTATCTTGAGAGATCGTCAGTGAATGTAATGAAGTACGAAGAACCATCCCTGGCATGTGTAGACATGGGACCACATACATCACTATGTATTAGTCCCAAGAGTTCGGTAACTCTTTCTCCGTATCCCGTAAACGGAGTTTTGGTCATCTTGCCTTTGAGACATGACTGGCAAGTGTCATAAGATGAAAATTCGAAAGGTTTCAAATATCCATCCTTATGCAACTTATCCAGTCGTGTCACATTGATGTGACCCAGTCTACAATGCCACAAGTAGGATTTGTTCAGTTCTGAACTCTTCCTCTTGTGTGTGTTTGTTATGCTCAGAACTGTTGATTGATTTAGAACATAAATGCCATTGCATAACGTGCCTGATCCAACCAACTTTTGGTCACGGAAAATGTTCATAACATTGTCCTGTAATACAAAATTATATCCTTCTTTGCTTAATAAAGAAACCGATATAATGTTGCATATCAGGTTCGGCATGTAATAGCATTCGTTCAGAACCAATGTATTACCAGTTGGTAATACAAGGTGATATTCCCCGACAGTCTTAGCTGCAACAATTGCACCATTTCCAACTCTAATGTCTTTATCACCTTCTCCAAGTTCTCTACCTTTCCTAAGCCCATGTAACTGATTACATATATGGGATCCTGACCCGGTATCTAATACCCAGGACGTAGAGCAAATGGAGAAACAGTTCTCAGTAACGAACACACCCGAAGAAAATGCATCAACATGTACTTTCTTCATTCGGGTGGCATGGGAATCCTGGTATTCCCCTATATCCTGTTCATTCCTATAACTCTTATAAGAATGAACGGAACCAACGTTCCCCAGCACAGTATAACATGCGGGTTCGGTCAATACATCCATATTATTATCTTGATTAAGGCATGAACTGGTCGCTACCTGGAGAGAGAGAGAAGAAAACACTTTCGCGTATGCTCGTGCAAGATCAGATTGGTTATTATCTTATCTAATCAGGATGGCTCCCACTGCTTTTTATCAAATCTTCCTTCAAACCCTAAAAGGAAAGACTAGCCGGGATTAATTACATACTACAAGTTCGCCAATCTTTCAGCCAGGCCAGTGTCGGTACTTTGAGGGAGGTCCCCCGTGCTTTCGCACGAACCTAATTAATGTAAACCTCGTTTTCCCAGAGGCGTAACCCCGTTGACACCTTTCTAGACACCTACTTGATCGGCTAATTGCACTGTGTAAAACTCTCTCAGGAGTAACTCTTACTCGCAGTGGGTATCGGGATCCAACTATCTCATAGAAGGTATGCAATCTCATCGCAAATTTCAAAACTTGAAATTCCCGATAATGCTTTTGCCCCTAGCGTGCTATGACCTTGACGATAGCCAACAAACCACAGCCCGCTAGTCAAGTTCAACCCGTACATTTCTTGACTGAATCAAACCCACCCGCACGACCCTTGACGAAATCCAACAAAGCCGTACGACTACCCTAATCCAGTCGCATCATCTGCAGCAGATAAACAGCACATAGCTACCGCACACTACACCTTGACGAAAGCCAACAAATGTAGCACGAATACTATATGTAACCTATCTGAAATGACGGAGGGCTACGCTGGTTTTTCTGAAAACCTATTGCGTAATGAACTTGATATCGTTGTAGAATCAAATGAAGTTTTGAAATGGAGTGATTTTGAGGCTTTTCTAGTTTTGCTAAAGGAGTCACTCCCGGTGAAGGGATCTCTGTCCTTTCCTCGTCGAATGAGGTGCGGGATATATCATATATATCGCTGTGCAAAGCAAAAAACCCAAAAGCAGTCAAAAGCAAACCGAATGTGTAGCATCTTCCAGTTACTGCTAAAGGAGTCACTCCCGGTGAAGGGATCTCGGTCCTTTCCTCATCGAATAAGATGCGGGGTATATCATATATACCGCTATGCAAAGCAAGAACTGTAGCTACCTGTTTTATTTAAAATCTGATTCTACAACATCTTAGGTTTCTTTTCTTTCATTAATCACATTAATGAAGTCTCATCATTTAAATACCTAAACATCACAGATAGATAGGACGTACACTTATGCCATCCGCATTCTCCTCGATGTCCCCTCGTGTACCGTTAGGTTAGGTAACTAACGACAGAGCAGGGTAGGGCTAGCGCGGGTGTAAAACATAAGTAACGTCTATATAATATATCATATATACTATATACTATATCCATCACAGAGTTACAACACAGATATCCCAGCAGAATAAACATATGAAATATTGGATATACTAGGACGTCCGTGTTTTCAATACGAGCCAGTATAAAACACGGATTCCACGGTCGTGATGAATAGCCAATCCCACACCCCTAGACCCCTACGAGAGCAGCAAGCAACCCTGCCAATTCTAGGGTTAGGAGACCCGGACTCGACTCCTCGAGTTGGTCTCCCACTGGACCCCAGAACCCGGTTACTTGTGCTCCCCTCCTTGGGTCTATCCTAATGCGGAAAAGTAAATAATATACAAAGGGTTACAACTTCCGCTACCTGGAAGTGCCCCAAATAAAAGAATATTACATACAAGTTTTTACATGAATGAAAATGAAAAACACTCATCTCACATAAAAACCCCCGGCTATTCAAACACGACGATCCAATATAACATATCCAGCAACACATAACATCACATGCCATCAACGTAAGTAAGTATGCATACCCCAATTGTCGTTGACGTATAGCAACGAAACCGGCGATTCACATATTACACTTACGGTCACAGTAAAGAAAGTGTAAAACTACAACAGTTGGAATCCGCAACCACTTTAGACATCACATGCCTAACAGTTACAAACCCCGCATTTTAGTCTCATTATCGAAAACTCTATTCAATATCGTATGGGACTAAAGTGCTAGATTTATAACATTCATCCAGTTATCTCATAACTGTTTGTGAATTCCAATTATTGTATCACATTCCAGATAAACAGATAATGTTAAACTTTCCAATCGAACAGTCGAATACCCAAGTTTTCCCGATACAGTCCAACACATGAAATAAGTCTAACAACATTCAGTTCGTGCCTCAGTACCGACGGTCCAGCCGTAGAAGGGTCAAGCCAACGCCTCACATGTGGCACGCCGTACTGCCCCAAACCCGAAGGTTCAAAGGGCAGTTCAAGACGGTCACATAATCGAGTTAAGGTTTGTTGTCTTCTAGAGGGTCCATCGCGTTACTTGCACTACTTAGAACGTCGTTAAACTACGGAAAAATCCAACACTTGGAAATTTCCCGACAGGGGAAAAATTGGGTATTTATATCCGGTCGAACTTTTTAACATATTCTGAAAATTATCCGGAAATACACAAAAGACGAAATTTGATAATCCGATCGAAATACCGAATCCCCAAAACAACCCCAGAAAATTCAACTCTTGAATGAATACTAAAAATTTCCAGAAGACTCAGCACTACACTACATGAATTACTGTGCAAGCCACGTGCTGTAAATCAATACAGTGGCCGCGGAACCGCCGCGATATCTATAGTGGGGGCCGCGGTTCCGCGCCTAAGTTGTAGATTTATCAGCACGTGTTTCACAGTAACTCACTATATTCCCTGCTGAATTTTTTGGCAACTTTTAATCTGGAAAAATCCACGTTTTCAGAAAAAGTACAGAGAGCAATTTGTATTGGGGTTTCGGGTTCGTTCGGAGTTCAAATTCCGTCTAGACTTCGCCTAAGGCTCTAGCTTCTCTCTGATACCAGTGAAAGGTTCCTAGGCACTCTAGTAAGGTCTCACAAGGCATCGAACATGCCAATTTAATAAAATGTTGCCGAGAAACCCTAGACTACAGATCTTTAGACTAGATGTTTAGGCGAAACAAGATACTAGCTAACTACTTAACTAGAAGTGAGAAGCTACAACCTTTGTAGATCCGGTTCCCCACTTCCTTAGCTCCACGTTTGTGTGCTCTCGCTGTCCATCACGAATCCTAGACTCATTTGTCGGCTTCATCGGAAAACGTGCGAACAAGGTCGTCGGCTTCGTGTCAAAGATGATCTACGTCGAGGTTGCACTAGTTCAAGCTTCGACTTCACCGAGTAGTGAAACTTGTGAAGAAAACACCCAAAACCACTTGGCAAGAGGTAGAGGATGAAGAAATAGGAGGTGGGTTCACTTTAGATTTGGATTTCTCTCACTAGATCTCAAGTTGCCATTAATGGCATCTAGGTTTCTCACTTGAAGAAGAGGAAGAAGATGATAGAATATGATAAAAAACTTTTTTTCAAAATAGAAAAGAAAATGATATTTATCATATCCTAACCATGGTCAAGTGTAGAGAATTGACCATGGTTAGTGGGAGTGGTTAGGTTTAAGTATGAAGACAAAATGACATCATTAGAAAAAGCTTCATGAAGCTTCACCATTCTTCATGATAAATGAAACCATTTTATTTTCATAAAACCAATTAATAAATAATGAATGGATTAAATAATAAGTGAATAAATCATAAACCCTAACCACTCTCATAACCATGGTTCAATTCTTTTACACATAGTCAAGTCAACATGCATCATCAAACATGATACAATCATGTGCACAAAAGCATATCACATATACAATGTGCATCAAGTGAGAAAAATCCGTTTAAAGTGAACCAATACTAGTTAATGCAAAGTAAAATATCAAATATATAATTATACATTAAATCATTAAATCAACATTTGATTCAATGATCCGGTCATGTCGCACATAACCGACTAGTATTCAATGTATCGATTTATCGAATCAATGATTCGATAACTAGGTCATATCGAATATAACCAATTGAAACATATATCGCGAGAATGGAATACGGTATCACATACACGCATTATTCTCGGTCCTGCACATATCTCATATGCGCTCCTATTTCGTTTCGCTTGAGCCAGGAAACCTCTGTGTAGGACTCTAAAGACTCGTCAATACGTCGGTAGCAGATGATGATCATATCAAGCATCCACAAGCCGCAAGCGGTCTGCTAAACGTAACGGCCACCCGGGTATTGAGCGATCAGAAGATCGATGAGCTAGCCCGCTCATACTCCTGTGAATCCGACCAGTAACACTTGTCGTACAGTCCGGTCTGTTCGTCTGATACGTCGCATATCAAGTCTAGGGGTGGTAAACGTCAGACCCCAATACTCAATAAATCGTGCCGATATGAGGCTCATAACGGGTCGAGAAACTACTGGTAACACTTACCAGCAAATCTCTGATCAGCCCTGGCCAGGGACTTCCCTGTTACAGCCAATCGAGCACAGCGCAACATCAACCCCCAATACCGGGAGAGACGAAACCCCTCCTATCGCTCATTGCCTTCATGTGACTCGGGACTGTACCCAAAGACCACCGTTTTGCACTCCCTCATGGACGTGGTAAGGTGGAGATCAAAGCACAGTGGGAATCACACAAGACTCTATGACGATCTCGGGTCTACAGACTAACCTGTACAAGTGTCACCTGAGAACTGCCATCTGACGTGAGGTATAATACCATCTGGGAGTTCTCGGCGAGTCCGTCCAGTGTACCCAGTCTCCACTGAGCACCCGTATACCATCTCTAATGTCAAACACCAATAGATATGGGATCATCCATCGCCCATCACATGGGTCGAGAAGCGTATACGCTAGTCTACTCTGGTATATCGATGCTCCGTCTCGATACACCCACGACTAGGGACCTTGAAGGATGTACTTACGGACTACCATGTCCCCACTAGTATGATCTGCATCATAGTCCAGGTAGTCAAGTACACATCCTAAGGGCTTTACCAACATGTAACTATAAGACAGTATAAAGAGACTAGTGTACATGTTAAGATAAAGAGTAACCAGATAGCATACTATCATATCGAGCAAGAAAGTCATCTCTATATATGTCCAAGCATCCAATATAATATACATCATCTGTACAATACTGGCCTCTAGGGCATACATACAACTAACAGTTGCATCCCTAGTTGGGAGCAAAACAAAGCCAAACAGCGGAAATCAATACACAGTAATAATACGACACTCAAAATGAAGAATCTCATGCATAAGTAAAAGAAATTTACTTTAACACCACTAAACGATCTCATCAGTCGAGATAATATACATACAACCACATTCCGTTCTAAGTCAATTATACAGGGTCTGATGGAGTAATACTAGATCCAATATACAAAACCAAAATAGGAGGGTACAGCGTAAGTAACCCACCCAGCAAAAAGAGCGATAAAAGCTGATAAGTGGATCCGCACTGCTGCTACGCGTCCACCCGACTCCTGCAAGGAACTATGGCACAACGGAAGTGAGTTGCCAACTCAGTGAATAAAACTAACATATATCGGCTCATAATGTAAGTATGACAAACTAGAGCTAATATCAACAAGGATGAATATAGTGCATGATAATATGTGGAAGCATGAACATGTGCTACTAGTATATAAATAAAAACTGAAATCTCATCAATTATTTCCAAATAAGGTTCATTTTTCCGTGTCCAAAATCGACACAAATCTTCTATTTCCATCAGGCATCGTTCCCCGAATGATCCTGTCATCCAATAATACCGGTCGGTATCACCTAGATATCCACCGTGTTCATAACTGTCTCCGGTATCGAGTATCCTCGCTAGGCTCCCCTCCTCAAATGCGGCTTTCCTGCCCCCCGCTCTCGACCGGGTCCATCATAAATCCTACTGTATAGCTCCCACTCAGTCTGGATAACGTAAAAATCCGCGACCGTATAGCTCTGTAAGTCTATGATACCCACCCCGGTACTTACGGGGAGGCGGAAAGAGTGAAAATCGAATTTTTATCACAAGGTAACATAGACTATGCATTAGGATCTTTGCTAAACATCAACTAACAAACTAACTTAGGGTTTTAAATACTAGGTTAGATGGTTATACCTAAGTCTTGAACTCCTTCTTCTCCTTGTTGTGAGCTCCTTGGAATGGTGTGGATGGCTCCTCCTCACCGGCTTCTTTATATCATAGAAGATCCACTCGAAGGCCTCTACCTTGAGCTCCAACATCAACAATGAAGTAACTAGAGTGCTTGGCTTGCTAGACTAAGAACCCTAGAGTGAGTAGAGAAGTATTTTGGTGGTTTAGTCTCAAAAGCTTTTGATTTTCAACTCATGAAAGATTAAAGTTTTGAGAGAGGAAGAGGAGAGAGCAAACCATGAGAGAGAAAGATAATATGAGAATGAGAGGATGAAAGTCTTATATGAGGAAATATGATAATAATAATAATAATTAAGATAATTGTGATGGTGCATTGATTTGACCATTATCATGTCATATTTAATGCTAAGCATGCTCAAAGAAAATATCTCATGCTTAACAAAAATATCTAAGTCAACTTGGGTCAACAAGTCAAATGGTCAAACCAACATTAGCCATGATACAATTATCTCTAATTAAAACTATTAATCAATTTCCACCTTCTCATTATGGTTTTGATCAAGTCAATGGTCAAAACCCTAATGAGGTGTCTCCCTCTGTCAACTGTACATACATACCTGCATCCGTGTTCCGAATAAACACGAATACAATGAGACTAAACCAACCCAAAATCCAATACTAGGATCCAGCTTAAACCAAAGCCCACTAGTATCTACTGCCCGAACACCGAACACGCACAAGTGCGCGTATGTGAACGAACCATGTCATAAAACCATACGACATCTACTCATATCGCCCAAAGGTGAACAACCCTCTGTGTGGGACTCTAAAGACTCGACACTACGCTGGCAGTGGGTTTAACCACAGGCCGCAAGCGGTACTAGCTGTACGTAACGGTCCCCAGGTAGATGTCGATAAGAAGGCCGATGAGGAAAACCCATCCGAACTCCTACTGAGCCTGAATGTGACAATCTCCGTACAGTCCGGTCTGTTCGTCTAAGAGTATCGCATATCGGGCCTAGGGGGCGGTAAACGTCAGTCCCCTAATAGCGGTATAAGTCGTGTCGGAGTACGGTCCAAAACACCCTGAGAAACTAATGGAGTACTTACCAGTAAGTCTCACTTGCCCTGGCCAGAGACTTTGTGTAATGGCGTTCCGAACACAGTGCGATATTAAACCCCAATACCGGGAGAGACGAATCCTATCTAACCGCCACTGCCTCCAAGTGTTTCGGGACTGCACCCAACTACTACCTGTTTGCACGACTCAATAGAGCCGTGGTAGGGTAGTAATCTAAGAATAGTGGGAACACACTTGAGGCTAAGCAGCAGTGTCAAGTTGACGGACTAAGCTGTACTCATGTCACCGGGAAACTGTTAACTGACGATAGGTATAGTACCAACCAACAGTTCCCAGCGAGTCCTGTCCAGTGTACTCGTAACCTAACGAGCACCTGCATACTATCTCCAGTACGACGTACTGATGGCTGTGGGACAGACCATCTCCCCTCCCGGGATGAGAAGCGTATACACTAGTCTACTCTGGAGTATCGATGCCCTATCTTGATAATCCCACGACTAGGGTCCTGTATAAGGATGTGCTTGTAGACTACCCATCCCCCACTAGTGTGACTGCCATCACAACGCTGGTAGTCAAGCAAAGATCCTAAGGGCTCTATCAATATGTATTAGCGATATGTCAAAAGAAACACATACACATATCTAGATAGATTCAAACCAAGTAGCATACTGCTATATCGAGCAAGATTGTCATAAATCCATGTATATATCCCAAGCATCTAAAATATAATATACAAACTAGTACTATACAATAATGGCCTCTAGGGCATATCACACTAACAATCTCCCACTTGCACTAAGGCCATGTGCTCGCATATCGCAGACCTATCATCTCGAATAACCTCTCAAACTGCGTCTGAGGAATGGCCTTTATGAATGGATCTGCAGTGTTATCCTCTGTAGCAACCCTCCGAAGCTCGATCTCCCGCCGATCCACTATCTCCCTGATCAGGTGATACCGCCTCAAGATGTGTCTGGATTTCTGATGGGACCTTGGTTCCTTTGCTAAAGCTATAGCCCCGTTGTTGTCACAATACAGAGATATTGGATCAACAATGGATGGAACCACCTGAAGTTCTGTTAAGAACTTCCTCATCCAGACTGCTTCTTTTGCGGCATCAGAAGCTGCGATGTACTCCGCTTCCATCGTCGAGTCAGCAACGGTTTCCTGCTTGGAACTCTTCCAACAGACCGCCCCTCCATTGAGGGTAAAGACATAACCCGACATGGATTTGGAGTCATCCTTGTCACTCTGGAAGCTGGAGTCAGCAAAGGCCTCGATCTGGTGGTCTTTTCCGCCGTAAACCAAAAACATATCCTTAGTCTTTCTCAGGTACTTCAGAATGTTCTTTACTGCTATCCAGTGCTTCTCCCCAGGGTTTGACTGATACCGGCTTACCACACTTAGTGCATAAGCTACATCTGGTCCGGTACACAACATCGCATACATTATAGAGCCCACCGCAGAAGCGTAGGGTATAATAGACATGCGATCCCTTTCCAGATCAGTCTTGGGAGACATCTCTTTGGAGAGGGTGATCCCGTGACAAGCCGGTAAATTACCACGCTTGAAATCTTCCATACTGAATCTCTTCAGTATGGTGTCGATGTACCTGGACTGCGAATGTCCCAACATCCTCTTAGATCTATCACGATAGATCTGGATCCCCAGAATGTAAAAGGCATAACCCAGGTCTTTCATGGAGAACCTGTGTGACAAGAACCCTTTGACAGATTGTAGCATAGGAATGCCATTTCCTATCAAGAGAATGTCATCCACGTACAAGACGAGGAATGCAACAGTTCGTGCTAAAATCTTACTATAAATACACGGTTCATCTGGATTTTGATAAAGTCAAATTTTTTGACCGTCTCATCAAAACAGATGTTCCAGCTCCGCGATGCCTGCTTTAGTCCATAAATGGACTTAAGCAATTTGCACACTTTTCTGTTGCTCCCACTCTGAATGAAACCCTCTGGCTGGTCCATATAGACACACTCTTCTAAATTTTCATTTAGAAAAGTGGTCTTTACGTCCATCTGCCAAATCTCATAATCGTGGAAGGCAGCAATGGTAAGAAGCATCCGAATGGATTTGAGCATAGCCACTGGAGAAAAGGTTTCATTATAGTCCAGACCAGGTCTTTGAAGGAATCCTTTTGAATAAGTCTAGCTTTATAGGTTTCAACCTGTCCATCTACAACAATCTTCTTTCTAAAGATCCATTTGCAGCCTACGGGTTTTACCCCTTCTGGAGCAATGTCCAAAGTCCATACTTTGTTGGTGTACATGGACTCCATCTCGGTCCACATTGCATCCATCCATCTTACCGAGTCAGCGCTCTGAATGGTCTGTTGGAAGTTAGTCCGCTCATCATTATCAATGATGCAGTCTTCTCTATCCCCGTCTATGAGAAAACCGTAGTATCTCTCAGGTGGATGAGAAAGCCTACTACTCCTGCGGAGAGGTACGGGAATGTCCTGTTCTTTTGAGACTTCTGGTTCCACCAAGCTTTCAGTAATAGCTTGTGGTTCTGGAATTTCTTCCAGTTCTATTGCGCTCCCACTTATCTGATTTTCTAAAAATTCAGTTTCCAAGAAGCAGGCATGACGAGAAACAAATACCTTTTGTTCCTCTGCATAATAGAAAAAATATCCCTTAGAGTTCTTTGGATATCCCACAAACTTGCACTGTACTGAGCGCGCCTCGAGTTTGTCCGTATGCTGCTTTCTAACAAAAGCTAGACATCCCCATGTCTTAAAGTGTTTAAGATAGGGTTTCTTCCCACTCCACATCTGATATGGTGTGGTAGGCACAGACTTAGTGTAGGGTTGCTAGGCACGCGCACAAGGGTCTACGAGGCATCAACCATGCCCGATTAAAAATTTAGCCGTGCCTAACAACCCGAATACGGATCTTTAAACTAGAGATTAGGCGAAAACTAACATGTTAACAAATTTAACACTAAGTGAGAGGGATTGCAACCTTTGTAGATCCGGTCCTTCACTTCATATGCTCCGTGTTGTGGTCCCTTCGCTGCGATCATCGGGTTCCGGACTCTCGAGAGGTTCCACGAAGAGAAAGATGCAACCTTTGCTTCCGATCTTCGATACAATGATGATCTACCTTGAAGTTTCGTTAACACAAGCTAACACTCATGAAATGATGTGAACACCCTCATCTAAATGGCAAGGGAAGATGAGGATGATGAAGTAGGATTTTTGCTCTCTTTATTTATCTTTTTGTCACATATTTTCATCACAAATATCAAAGCAAGAAAGCTTTGTAAGCAAAGAAGAAGAAGGAAGAAGATGAACAATATGATAGAATTCCTTTTGTGATGAATAATGCAAAGAAGATAATGATGAATTATGCAACCATGGTCAAGTAACCATTGTAGAGATTGAACTAGGGTTAAAGGGTGTGGTTGGGTTAAGAAATATCATGCTAAAATACCTTTTCCAAAACAAAAAAGAAAACCTTCTAGAAACATCTAGAAAGGTTTAACCCTAATCAAACCCTAACCATGTTTAATCTCTACTAAACATGTTGCATTAGTAATCATATCATGTTACAATATTATATATCATATATATAATATTTATTGTAACCAAATAAAATAATACAATTAACATATATCGCATATATATCAATATATTACCCGAGTGAGAAAAAGAATCGTTTAGTGGCAAATATTAGATAATGTAATTTAATATCTCATATATATTATTATACATTAAATTATCGAATCAACACTAGATCCGACAATCCGGCTATATCGCTTATAACCGACTAATATATATCCGTACCGATTCATCGAATCAACACTTGATCCGATGACCCGGCTGATATCAAATATCGCGAGAATATAATACGGTATCACTATCGCATTATCCTCGGTCCCGCACATATCACATATGTGATCCTACTCCGTTTTGCCTGAGCCAAGAAACCTCTGTGTAGGACTCTAAAGAATCGTCAATACGCCGGCAGTAGGTGATGATCATATCAAACACCCACAAGCTGCAGGCGGTCAGCTAAACGTAACAGCTACCCAGGTATTGAGCGCTCAGAAGATCAACAAGCAAGCCTGTGAATCCAAACAGTAACACCCCCGTACAGTCCGGTCTCGTCGTCTAATATGTTGCATATCTCGCCTAGGGGTGGTAAACGTCAGACCCCAGTAGCTCGATAAGTCGTGTCGATATGGGGTCTATAACAGTTCGAGAAACTACTAATAATACTTACCAGTAAATCTCAGCAACCCTGGCCAGGGATTTCCGGTTATAGCCAATCGAACACAGAACAACATCAACTCCCTATACCGGGAGAGACGAATCCCCTCCTATCGCTCATTGCCTCCATGTGATTCGGAACTGTACCCAAAAGCCACCTTTTTGCACGCCCTCTTGGACGTGGTATGATGGAAATCAAAGCACAGTGGGAATCACACAAGACTCTATGACGATCTCGGGTCAACAGACTACTCTGTACCAGTGTCACCGGAGAACTGCCATCTGACGTGAGGTATAATACCATCTGGGAGTTCTCGGCGAGTCCGTCCAATGTACCCAGTCTCCACTGAGCACACGTACACCATACTTAATGTCAAACACCGATGGATATGGGATCATCCATCGCCCATCATATCGGTCAAGATGCGTATACGCTAGTCTACTCTGGTGTATTGATGCCCTGTCTCGATACACCCTCGACTAGGAACAGTTATAGGATGTACTCGTCGACTACCGTGGCCCCACTAGTATGATCTCATCATAGTCCCAGTAGTCGAGTACATATCCTAAGGGCTTTATCAACATGCAACATAGAGACAATCAGAGTACATGTTAAGATAAAGTACAACCCGATAGCATACTATCATGTCGAGCAAGAAAGTCCTCCCTATATAAGTCCCAGCATCCACTACAATATACATCGTATGTACAGTAATGGCCTCTAGGGCATACATATAACCAATAATCTCCCACTTGCACTAGGGCCATCTGTTATGGTATCGCATACCCAACAATTAGCTGTGGTTGTAGTATCTCATACTCAACCATCCCATAAGAGTCTCTACTGGGAAAAAAGGACTTTGTGAGTGGATCCGCGCTGTTGTCCTCTGTGTCTACTCTCCTAACCTCGATCTCCCTGGAGATCAACCATCTCCATGATCAGGTGATACTGCCTAAGAATTATATCTGGATTTCTGATGGGACGGTAGTTCCTTGGCCAAAGCCACAACTCCATTGTCACACAATGGTAGGAACGAAGTTCATCTCATGAACTTATATGTATCCAGACTGCCTCTTTGGTAGCATCCTTGGTAACGATGTATCTTGCCTTTAATCGTCTAGTATGTCACGGTATCTAGCTTAGAACTCTTCCAACATACCGTCCCTCCACTGAGGGTAAAGACAATGCCTGCGACTGACATTCAGTCGTCCTTATCACCCTGGAACCTTTCCAGTGATTCTCCCCAGGATCGATTGATACCATCTTACTACAACTAGTGAGTATCCTAACATCCAATTAGATCTATCTCATAGATCCAAAACCCAGGATTTAGGAGGTATCAACTTCGATCCTATATGGAGAATCCTTGTGATAAGCGGAGATTGACCGAGCGTAGCATAGGAAACTCCTTCCCTATCAAGAGTATGTCATCCACGTACTCTACGAGGATCACCACCATACTCTTTACTACCTTTTTGTATATACAAGGTTCATCTACCATTTTGATGAAGTCAAACTCTTTGACTACCACATCAAAACAGATGTTCCAACTCCGCGATGCCTGTTTTATCATATAAAACATCTTGCACACGTTTCCGCTGCACCCACTGTCTACGAAGCCCTCTGGCTGTGTACTTATAGACTCTCTTTTCTAAAACATCATTTAGAAAAGCAGTCATGACACCCAACCACCAGATGTCGTAGTCATGGTATGTAGCCGTGGAAAGTAGGATCTGGATGGACTTACGCATAGCTCCTTAAAAAAGGTTTCATCATAATCCATACCTGGTCAATGATGCAAACCTTTAACAAGTCTAGCTTTGAAAGTCTCAACTTTTCCATGTACACCAAGTAATCTTCTCAAGATATACTTTCTCCTGATGGGGATTTAACCCTTCAGATAAAGCAAACAAAGTCCATACTTTGTTGGTGTATATGGATTCCATCTCAGATCGATAAGCATCCAGCCATTCTTATAGAGTCCCACTCCTGATGGCTAGCCCGAAACTAGTTGGTTCATCATCTCATGATGCAATCCTCGCTCCCACTGTCATAGAGAAACCGAAGTATCTCTCAGGTGGGTGAGGAACCCTGCTAGATCAGCGGAGAGGCTGTGGTTCGTTGGAAACTATTGAATCCTTTGGTTCTACCAAATCATCAGCTGCAGTTTGTATAGCTGGAACATTTCCATTTCTACATAACAGACCTTGCCTCGAGCTTGTCCGGATTTTGCTTTTAGACATAGGCCGGACAACCCAAATCTTAACCAACTTAAGATATGGGCTCTTCCCTTTCCATATCACATATGAAGTAGTAGGCAACTGATTTGATTTGAACCCTATTCAATAGGTATGCAGCTTCTCAAGTGCATAACTCCCAAAAGGAAATAGGAAACTCAGTAGTACTCATCATAGAGCACACCATACCAAATAGGGTGCTATTGCTCCGCCCCAATACACCGACGTGCTGTGGTATATACGGAGGAGTAATGCTGAGAGAGAATCTTATTCTCCTTTAGAATAGTCCAGGAATTCCGTACTCAAGTATTCTCCTCCTTGATCACATCAAAGGACATAATACTTATACCCATTTTTGGTTCTCTACTTCTAATTTATATTGTGTGAATATCTCAAAAGCTTCGGACCTGTGTTTCAACAGAAACATATGTCTGAATCTTGAGAGATTATCAGAGAATGTAATGAAGTAGAAAGAACCGATCTTGGCATGTGTAGACAGGGGACCTTACATACATCAACATGTATCAATCCCAAAAGTTCACTAACTCTTTCTCTGTTTCCTATAAACAGAGCTGTGGTCATCTTATCTTTGTAACATGATCGGCAAGTTTCACAAGATGTAAATTCAAACTAATTTAAATATGCATCTATATGTAACTTAGCTAGTCGGGTCGCATTGATATGACCTAGTCTACAATATCTTAAGAAGGATTCGTTCATTTCTGAACTCTTCCTCTTGTGTGTGTTCCGTATACTAAGAGCTGTAGTTTGATTTAGAACGTCAATGCTTTTAGATAACGTGCCTGAACCGATCAACTCTTGATATAGGAAATGTTCAAAACATTATCCAACAATACAAAATTATATCCTTTCTTTACTAATAAAGAGACTGATATGATTTTGTATATCAGGTTCGGTATCTAATAACATTCGTTCAGAATCAATGTATTCTGGTAATACAGGGTGATAGTGACCAACAGACTTGGCTGCAACACTTGCACCGTTTTCTGTCTCATGAAACTTATCACCCGTTCTCAGTTCTCTACCTATCTGTAGCCAATGTAACAGATTACATATGCGGGATCATGATCCGGTATCTCATACCTAGGACGTAAAGGATACTGAGAAACAGTTCTCTGTAATGAACACACCCGAAGATGATGCATCAGCATGCACTTTCTTCATTTGGGCGGCACGGGAAATCTGGTAATCCCCAATTTCCTGCTCTGTCTTATAACAATTATAAGTTAGAGCGGGACCAACGTTCCCCAGCTCAGTATAAAAAGCGGGTTCAGTCAATATATCCGTATTATTATCTTGATTAAGGAGTGATATGGTCGCTACCTGGAGAGAGAGAGAGAAGAAAACACTCAGCGTATGCTCTTGCAAGATTAGATTGGTTATATAATATATCTAATCAGGATGTCTCCCACTGTTTTAATCAAATCTTCCTTCAAACCCTAAAAGGAAAGACTAGCCGAGATTAATTACACGCTACAAGTTCGCCAATCTTTCAGCCAGGCCAGTGTCGGTACTTTGAGGGAGGTCCCCCGTGCTTTCGCACGAACCTAATTAAAGTAAACCTCGTTTTTCAGGGGCGTAACCCCGTTAACACCTTTCTAGACACCTACTTGATCGGCTAATTGTAATATGTAAAACTCTCCCAGGAGTAACTCTTACTCACAGCGGGTATCGGGATCCAACTATCTCATAGAAGGTATGCAATCTCATTGCAAATTTCAACACTTGAAATTCCCAATAATATTTTACCCCTAGCGTCCCATGACCTTGACGCAGGCCAACAAACCACAGTCCGCTAGTCAAGTTCAACCCGTCATTTCTTGATTGAATTAAACCCACCCGCACGACCCTTGACGCAGGACAACAAGGTCGCACGACTACCCTAATCCAATCTGCATCATATGCATAAACAGATAAATACTAGTTAGTTACCGCACACTACGCCTTGACGCAGGCCAACAAACGTAGCACGAATACTAAGTAGGACTTATCTGAAATGACGGAGGGCTACGACAGGTTTTTATGAAAACCCTTTGCGTAATGAACTTGATATCGTCATAGAATCGGGTGATTTTTAAATGGAGTGTTTTTGAGGCTTTTCTAGTTTTGCTAAAGGGGTCACTCCCGGTGAAGGGATCGTCGGCCCTTTCCTCATCGAATAAGGTGCAGGATATTTCACAAATACCACTATGCAAAGCAAGAACTATAGAAGCAATCAAAAGACAAACCGAGTTTATAGCATCTGCCAGTTATTGCTAAAGGAGTCACTCCCGGTGAAGGGATCTCGGTTCTTTCCTTATCGAATAAGGTGCTGGATGTTCTACAAGGAACACCGCTATGCAAAGCAAGAACTAGAGCTACCAGTTTTTAAAACAAGTTTCTACAATATCTTAGGTTTCTTTTTGTTTCATTAATCTCATTAATGAAGTCCCATTTTATTATGCTTCACAAGCATCACATTTGAAACGAAATCTGCAATATATCATATATCACATATATATAATATAAACATTCGTCTCAGGCAGTAATATGATCTCATCACAGAACATTGCAGCAGAAGAACATATACGAAATATTGGATTTACTAGGACGTCCGTATTTTCAATACGAGCCTGTATAAAACACGGATTCCACGGTCGCGATGAATAGCCAAACCCACATCCCTAGACCCCTACGAGAGCGGCAAGCAACACTGCCAATTCTAGGGTTAGAAGACCCGGTCTCGACTCCTCGAGATGGTCTCCCACTGGACCCTAGAACCCGGTTACTTGTGCTCCCCGCCTTGGGTCTACCTAATGCGGAAAAGTAAATAATATACAACGGCGACATCTTCCGCAACCTGGAAGTGCCCCAATAAAAGAATATTACATACAAATGAATTTTACATTAATGAAAAAGAAAATCTCTCATCTCACATAAAATCCCCGGCTATTCAAAACGCGACGATCCAATATAACATATCATAGCAACACATAATATCTCATATCATCAACGTATGCAAGTATGCGTATCCCGATTGTCGTTGATGTATAGCAACGAAGCCGGCGATACACCACATACTACGCTTACGGTCACAGAAAAGAAAGTGTAAAACTACAACAGTTGGAATCCGCATCTACCTTTGTCACGACCCGAAAGTACGGAACATGACCGGCACTTAGACTACGAACGTCTCAAGGAGTACGTATGCTAAGTAAGCCGAAACCCAGAAATCCAAACCAAGAGAAGTAGTAGAGAATAGGAAGAACCATATCAAATCAACATGTATGCAACATAATATACAACGCCTAAAGGCGAGGATCACAACAGAAATGGAACTCAACCAGCAAGAAACTCAAGAAATATAACATGCTACTCTATGGTCGAAAGAATAACATTACTGGTCTCTATCTCAAAAAATACAAGTTTGGTTGATGGAACTTCTAGATACAACTGAAATATAATATACAAGGTATAATGATGGGTAAGATACAATAAACCCACCTACTAGTAAGTCACCCGAAAAGAAACCGTGCCCGCAAAGCCATAATGAAATCCGTACGGCAACACCTGCGAGAAACTGGGGCACAACGGGGGTGAGCTGCCAACTCGTGAGTAGAAAAAGATCTACGAACAGAAAATCGCATGAATAACGCAACCTAGGTCAATGATCATAATATATCCTCAAATATACGATTAACATGCAGCCTATAACAATGGCTAGGGTAATATCTATCCCGAGTGTGATCTCATGTGCCCGTGTCAGTGCCTCAGGTAGCAATATATCATATGAATGAGGTATGAATGCATGAAAACAGAATACATGTAAATGAAGAAACTGTTTTCATAAATTAGTGAGATTTCCTTTGTATTTTTAAAATGAGGTATCATAAATGAAATCAGCATCAACAGTATCTAGCATCGACACAAAACATAAATCTCAATGTCTCAAAACCTCAGGCTCCGGCCATCCGGACTGGCCTATATCATCAAATCTCAGTACCTCAATATCTCGAAATCTCAATGTCTCAATCTCAATATCTAGGGCGCCGTCAGTCCAGACCGGCCCCTACCATCCATCTCAAGACCACGACGGTATCCTCCGGATATCCGACGCGTCGGGTAAAATCACCGGTAGGTAGTCTCCCCCTGCCAGGCTCATCGTCATCACCACGAGCTTCTTGCCCCGGGGTACCTTACCGGGTCCACCATGTACCCGAAACGGTTCATCCAACTCCTCGAATCGGGTCTCTAAATCTATTAGCAAACTCATGGTGGACGACTCATACATCATGGGAAAAACCGCGCTTTTTATTTAAAAAGAGAAAGAAGAAGTTTGTATATGTTTTGCGGTTTTCCCCAAATCCAGAAAATCTCATGGAAATCCAAATCCAAAACCTCAATAGCACGTAAAAAGTGAATATATGCATGAGAATCCATGAATGCGGCATAACAATGAATAACAGTATGCATGAGGTAGCAGGTAATAACTATAATGTCTAAACTAACATATAAGGCAAGTACACTAATATCATGTCTAAACTATTAGCTAACAGGCTATATCAAGAAATAATATTTTCTAAGGTGTACGTGACATGGCAATTACCGATGAAGATGTGTGTGAGCCGGCAAGTAAGTGTACGTGGTACATACGCATCATCGGTAATGGTGCTGGTGTCCTAACCACAAGATATCAACAGTAGAATATGAAGCATAATATAAGCATGTGATGCGGAGCAAACAACAATAATGAGCGGGAGCTGAATACTAGACGCAACGATAATTAATCTGTTTTAACCTAATATAAGTCCTACAATGGTGCCTTTTGAAATAACACGAATCGTGGGGTTTTGAAAATAGGGGCTACGGTGTTTTTAAGAAAGATACGTTTTTTGAAATATCCGTAGGATCCCTTAGGCTGTCTTAAAAAAATACGCACGATTCGTAAGCTTTGAAATAGGTAGGAACCGAATCTAATCTAACAACTAACTAAACTAAAGGGCTACGCTATAAGCTAGACTACAGGTAAGGAAACCGCCTAACATCTGAGTCGATACATATACATACCTGTATATATATTAGTCGGTGATCCCGCCTCAATAATATCATATCCGATACCATATCTATAATCAGACATCCCAAGTCAAGAGTGCGGATCAATCATCAAGATATAGCTCGTACGTAAATCCGTCGTACGGCATCCCCAAATCTGGGTACGGGTCAATATCATATTCCTCACACTATTCCTCTGGTATCCTCTTTATCCAAGATCATAGTCTAGGGTACTGACCTATGTCTAGTACAATACTAATATCCTCAATATACTCATGATCTGACTACTGATCGACAATCTCGTACAAACCGATATCGTCAGCACATATCATCATCAAGGGGTATACATCGCCCGATACGGCCTAATATCAATATCCTAGCATATTATGCCTCATATCACGATCACATGTCGACCATTTATTTATAACACTATTCACCCGTATCGCCGCCGCAAGATCCGCTATAACACCAGGACGTACCTTAAGTACGAATCCTGCTATATCACCGAGATCACAACCACAAACAAATCTCATCGACTCAGCTCAATCCCAAGTATCCTCCTCAAATCCGTATGTGAACACATAGTCCCATACCCATGTGAACATATAAATATATTCCCATACACGCACATATGAAATAAGGAATGTATGCAAGTATGTATATGTGTGTATGTGTAAGTGTAGTGCACCCACTACCTAAGGTTTCGTAACCATGCACCAATCCAACACCAATATCCATCTAAAATCATCAATAATAAATCCTAACAACATATCATAAATTGTTGGTGTGTATACGCATCCGTATACATCACCACGGACTGCGGGGGTGCTATACGCCATCCACCCGACTTCTCCCCGTAGATATAAATCTACTCACCTGGTCCTCGCTAGCCGGTACCGACGTCGCCACGCGCTTGCTTGTCGTCTCGAAGTCCACATGGGGGTACCTACATATCATAACGCACCATATCGTATTAAAACTAAATTCGAAATCGAAACGACATACGAAAATCAAATCGGCACGCGTATCACGCATAGGTCCAAACCTATCGCCTACGCATGCAAGAATAGTCAAACCAACCCTCGATTTCGATGTACAAACGTCAAACCATAGAGAAAAATCCAATCACACTCATTTGCACATTCACGAACACAAATTTTAATATAAACTAGGTTAAAACTCACAAAAACCTCAATTTTGCTTAAAAAGTCATTTTTCCGAAAATCTAGCAAGTACAATTCGCCGTTTTTGTACAAAACAGGATGTTTAAATGAATGTAGCGGCCAATATATTTATTAAATATCTTAAATAAGTCGTATAAACAATTTCCGGAATTTAATCTCATTAAATTCCAAAAATCCTAATATTCTAGTTTGTCAAAAATACCCTTTTTAACAATTTCAAAGCAAAATGCACAAACTACAATCTAGCTTAGAATTGCATGATCCAAAGTATTAAACCACACTTAATAAAGTTAATAATATGATAAAAACCCTAACCATATTTTTAATCTCACATATAAATGCATTTCACAAAACCCTAGTTTGCACAAAAAAAAGCTTAATTTGGACATTTTTCAAGTAACAACCTGTAATATGCAACTAGATAAATTTTAACAATTTTTCAAGATGTTAGATCACATCACAAACCATGCACAAGTGATCACCACCCAATTTCAAAACAAAACCCTAACTAGAATTCCTTAATCATACAATTGAACCCACATAAAACCAAATTAACACTTAATTAAGCTAACTACAAGCAATTAACAACAATTTAAGCAAAAGGGTTTGAATTTACCCAAACAAATTGAAGATCCCACAAGCACACTTAGCCTCCCAAATAGCAATCTTGTTCCCTAGATCCATACTACAATGGTCAAGGAAAAATGGGTAGGGATTAGATTTTGATTTTGTGGGATTTTTGAAGCATTTTGGATGATTTTTTGATGGAATTTTGTGATGAAATGAGAGGGGATTTTTTGTGAGGGGCTGCTGTTGGAGGGAGAGGGGAGGCTCGGCTGGAAATGGGGAGTGGAAGAGAGAGAAAGAGTGGTGTGGGTATAAGGAATGGTCAAAGTCAACAAAGTCAAGCTTCTTTCTTTATTAAACCCCTTTTTCTTTACTCTTCTCTTGATTTTTCTTTTAACAACTCAAGTGGGGAAGATGAGGGGGCACTTGGGCTGCTGATTTGGAGAGGGGAGAGAGGGTGTGGGTGAGAGTGGATGAGGGAAAAATGATAAATGATAAATATAATACCCCAAACATCCATTTACGCTAAAAAAAGCCTTTTTTTCTTCAATAATTTCTAAACCGTTTTGGCAAATGATTTCGTTCCAAAAACCACATGATAAAATTTTATTTAATGTTTTATGATGCACAAAATTTATTTCAACTCATCCCAATCTGTAATTTTTCCTAACTAAATGTATTAGTGACGGCTTAAAATAATAATAAAATAATATTTTTTTCAGAAAATTTGAAATTTCACCCGCGGATCAATAAACACCAAATAATAGCAATTTCATAGCTAGAATATGTATATTTAATTTTTATAATAAGATATTTGTATTTTGACTTTTTACAGAAAACCCCCTTATTTTACCGTTTTTTCGAAATTTCACCGAAACGATTTTCAAAACGTTACAATCTTCCCCCCTTAAAAAAATTCGGTCCCCGAATTTAAATTAAAACTCTCCCCAAATACTAAAACATCTAAACCAAAACCATCAAGTCGTCGGGGCTCCGAAATTGTAGATACATAAAACAATTCGTAGCGCAGCACATGCGCATGAAAATGAGCATATAACTCAAATCACAACTCCGTCAAGCATCCCGCAATCATCGGAGTCATGGGGAAGACATCAATGCCAAATCCAAGGCAAAACCAATATGATATAACTCGAAACTATACATGTAAATATCGAATCTATATATGTATGTATCTGAAGGAAATGCATGCCAAATCTCTTTAAGTCGCTGTGCAGCGCGTATAACACTGCACAGTGGCGGACGTCTATCATAAGAAAATAACTATATACATATATACCTTTGTTTGAAATGTACGTTCCGCCGTTTTGGAAACAATTTAGAAGGGTCTCCTTGTTTTAAACATTTCGTGTCATATCAGACACGTAGGTAAATACTGAGGCTATAGCTCGCTTTTTGGAAATCCCTTCAATAACTATCAATGCATGCAAAATATATTCAGGTACTGTCCTTTGACTAGTCCTGCTCAGTACGAAAACACATAGCGATATCATAAAAACGTACTGCTCTATACGAAATCAATCCCAAAAATATGCACATGAATGCTACGTGCGCCTGGTGCGCATGGAAATCAAAATCCATGAATGTGCCATACATGCGCACAGAAACAACATCTAAGTGCATCAGGTGTGCACGAAACATCTGTCATAGGCAACATGTGTGTCTGACAGCAAAATCGGGTGCATCTGACATGCACGAAAAATCTCGAATTAGTGCATCTGGTGTGCACCAAATCGCATCTCGTAACAGGCGCCCAACAGGCGCTAAAAATCCAATCCGGTGCATAAAATGCACAAAATAAATGTCGAGCATCACCCTCGAAATCGAAATCCAGTGTATCCAAGTGCACAAAATACATGTCACTGCACTGCCAGTATATATAAACTATACATAGTGCAGGAACCAAATCGCGTGCGTGCATACGCACAAAATCAACTCAACTGTTTAAAACCGTAAAATCACAAACATGTGAAACTAAAGCACGAAAACGATATCAAGTGCAACACTGTGCAAAGATCGTAAATCCTCAATCATCAAAATCAAATCATACGAATAAATCACCCAAAACATCGAAATCAATAATGGCGGAACAGTACCGCTCAAGTGCATCCTCTAAGAATCTCGGCCAACTGTCACGGTCCCTAGTGGGACGTCTCGTCGATGATCATGAACTCTGTCCTGCTGATGTGCGTAACCATGACCACTCCTGGGTCAAGGTCTTCACTGTGAATTACCAATCTTTCGGTCCATCGGCTCATCGGCCCTGTCAGGTGTGCTAACGGGGACGATTCCATTCTGGCACTTCTCTGGTCATCTCTTGGTCAATCATCGCGACCACTCGTAAGACAGCATATTACTGGCGTCGGCCTCTGGCTCTCTGAATGTACGTGACACCTCTGATCCTGGGTGCAAGTATCATTGCAGCAGTGTCCTGGAAGGAATCCTTCTCACGGTCTCTTCCATGTCTCGTCTCTGCCAACTGTCCGGAATTCATTGTCCTTTCCTATATCTGTATCTTGCTCTGGAACGTCTGCATACTCATCGCAACTCCTTCTGGAAGGTAAGTCCAAGTACCATGCCTCGGCATGCGCATCACGTCTCTGATGTCGGCGGAGTGGAACGTCATCTCATCTAGATCTGGTGCGAACCTCTTACTCCACTTTTCTCTAATGTCGTCTGCTTTGGACTCGTCTCATCGCGGCTGCGTGGACTGAGCTCCAATGACTATCCTCGTATCTGGAGTCTCCCAAGAAATGCATCTCACCACCTAGCATCCGAATTAAGTCGAGCCATCCGATCGAGTCGTCAAAACCTCACAATCCCCCAAGAGCTCAACCTCTTGGGCACAGTTTAATAGTATCGAGTACATACCACAGCATCGGTGGTCCAGCCGTAGAAGGGCAAACCCAAGCCTCACTAATGGCGCCGTAGAACTGCCGCAAACCCGAAGGTTCAAAGGCTTTCACACGGTCATTAAGTCGAGTTAGGGTTTCATTCTTCTAGAGGGACCATAGAATTTCCTGCATGTCTTTCCGACTACTTTAAACTTGGAATAATAGGTTTCTGACATTCGATCGTCTCTGTCGACTCCCAACGTCTCCACGTGAAGTCGTCTCTAGCTGGAATCCATCTATCTGATGACCTCGCATCGGGTTAGGCGAACGATCCACATGTCCTAGTCATTCATCCACGATGACTAGCGACCTTCTATCATCTCTTAGTACAACTCGTTCTGCACTAACTCCAGCATCTGGGGCAATACCTCGTCGTTCGCAGCAATAACTGGCTCGCTCGTCTGCACGCCGAACAGTGCCTCGAACATCATGAATAAGAAACACACCAACGGTCATCAAGATCTGGCTGGCCTCTATCATTAGCTCAATCCTCTAATGTCGATCAGCACATCCGAGTAACCTCATAAAGGCGATCCGCCAAACGCTCGTGGCGCGGAAACACAGTCAAAAGACACCTCTCTATAATCGGGTGTCGCCGGAATCATGCCTTGGTCAGTCCTCGTTCGTGCCGAGCTCGTGCTGACCGCAACTCTAGCCGTAGCTCTCCCTGCCCGTAATCGTGGCAGCAAAACCAAACTGGTACCGATGAGGCTAGATCAGGAAGGAATATAATACTGAACAAGGAAATGTACATCCTAAGGCTTCTTAAGTGGAGTGGCGTGTCGTAAATATGCCGCGGAACATACCAACGGTACGTCACTCTACTTTAGTCACCTATTCCATCAACCAAAGGTCATCCTACGCTCCGAAGGTAAAACCTAACGCTTTGATACCAACTTTGTCACGACCCGAAAGTATGGAACATGACCGGCACTTAGACTACGAACGTCTCAAGGAGTACGTATGCTAAGTAAGCCGAAACCCAGAAATCCAAACCAAGAGAAGTAGTAGAGAATAAGAAGAACCATATCAAATCAACATGTATGCAACATAATATACAACGCCTAAAGGCGAGGATCACAACAGAAATGGAACTCAACCAGCAAGAAACTCAAGAAATATAACATGCTACTCTATGGTCGAAAGAATAACATTACTGGTCTCTATCTCAAAAAATACAAGTTTGGTTGATGGAACTTCTAGATACAACTGAAATATAATATACAAGGTATAATGATGGGTAAGATACAATAAACCCACCTACTAGTAAGTCACCCGAAAAGAAACCGTGCCCGCAAAGCCATAATGAAATCCGTACGGCAACACCTGCAAGAAACTGGGGCACAACGGGGGTGAGTTGCCAACTCGTGAGTAGAAAAAGATCTACGAACAGAAAATCGCATGAATAACGCAACCTAGGTCAATGATCATAATATATCCTCAAATATATGAATAACATGCAGCCTATAACAATGGCTAGGGTAATATCTAGCCCGAGTGTGATCTCATGTGCCCGTGTCAGTGCCTCAGGTAGCAATATATCATATGAATGAGGTATGAATGCATGAAAACAGAATACATGTAAATGAAGAAACTGTTTTCATAAATTAGTGAGATTTCCTTTGTATTTTTAAAATGAGGTATCATAAATGAAATCAGCATCAACAGTGTCTAGCATCGACACAAAACATAAATCTCAATGTCTCAAAACCTCAGGCTCCGGCCATCCGGACTGGCCTGTATCATCAAATCTCAGTACCTCAATATCTCGAAATCTCAATGTCTCAATCTCAATATCTAGGGCGCCGTCAGTCCAGACCGGCCCCTACCATCCATCTCAAGACCACGACGGTATCCTCCGGATATCCGACGCGTCGGGTAAAATCACCGGTAGGTAGTCTCCCCCTGCCAGGCTCATCGTCATCACCACGAGCTTCTTGCCCCGGGGTACCTTACCGGGTCCACCATGTACCCGAAACGGTTCATCCAACTCCTCGAATCGGGTCTCCAAATCTATCAGCAAACTCATGGTGGACGACTCATACATCATGGGAAAAACCGCGCTTTTTATTTAAAAAGAGAAAGAAGAAGTTTGTATATGTTTTGCGGTTTTCCCCAAATCCAGAAAATCTCATGGAAATCCAAATCCAAAACCTCAATAGCACGTAAAAAGTGAATATATGCATGAGAATCCATGAATGCGGCATAACAATGAATAACAGTATGCATGAGGTAGCAGGTAATAACTATAATGTCTAAACTAACATATAAGGCAAGTACACTAATATCATGTCTAAACTATTAGCTAACAGGCTATATCAAGAAATAATATTTTCTAAGGTGTACGTGACATGGCAATTACCGATGAAGATGTGTGTGAGCCGGCAAGTAAGTGTACGTGGTACATACGCAACATCGGTAATGGTGCTGGTGTCCTAACCACAAGATATCAACAGTAGAATATGAAGCATAATATAAGCATGTGATGCGGAGCAAACAACAATAATGAGCGGGAGCTGAATACTAGACGCAACGATAATTAATCTGTTTTAACCTAATATAAGTCCTACAATGGTGCCTTTTGAAATAACACGAATCGTGGGGTTTTGAAAATAGGGGCTACGGTGTTTTTAAGAAAGATACGTTTTTTGAAATATCCGTAGGATCCCTTAGGCTGTCTTAAAAAAATACGCACGATTCGTAAGCTTTGAAATAGGTAGGAACCGAATCTAATCTAACAACTAACTAAACTAAAGGGCTACGCTATAAGCTAGACTACAGGTAAGGAAACCGCCTAACATCTGAGTCGATACATATACATACCTGTATATATATTAGTCGGTGATCCCGCCTCAATAATATCATATCCGATACCATATCTATAATCAGACATCCCAAGTCAAGAGTGCGGATCAATCATCAAGATATAGCTCGTACGTAAATCCGTCGTACGGCATCCCCAAATCTGGGTACGGGTCAATATCATATTCCTCACACTATTCCTCTGGTATCCTCTTTATCCAAGATCATAGTCTAGGGTACTGACCTATGTCTAGTACAATACTAATATCCTCAATATACTCATGATCTGACTACTGATCGACAATCTCGTACAAACCGATATCGTCAGCACATATCATCATCAAGGGGTATACATCGCCCGATACGGCCTAATATCAATATCCTAGCATATTATGCCTCATATCACGATCACATGTCGACCATTTATTTATAACACTATTCACCCGTATCGCCGCCGCAAGATCCGCTATAACACCAGGACGTACCTTAAGTACGAATCCTGCTATATCACCGAGATCACAACCACAAACAAATCTCATCGACTCAGCTCAATCCCAAGTATCCTCCTCAAATCCGTATGTGAACACATAGTCCCATACCCATGTGAACATATAAATATATTCCCATACACGCACATATGAAATAAGGAATGTATGCAAGTATGTATATGTGTGTATGTGTAAGTGTAGTGCACCCACTACCTAAGGTTTCGTAACCATGCACCAATCCAACACCAATATCCATCTAAAATCATCAATAATAAATCCTAACAAAATATCATAAATTGTTGGTGTGTATACGCATCCGTATACATCACCACGGACTGCGGGGGTGCTATACGCCATCCACCCGACTTCTCCCCGTAGATATAAATCTACTCACCTGGTCCTCGCTAGCCGGTACCGACGTCGCCACGCGCTTGCTTGTCGTCTCGAAGTCCACATGGGGGTACCTACATATCATAACGCACCATATCGCATTAAAACTAAATTCGAAATCGAAACGACATACGAAAATCAAATCGGCACGCGTATCACGCATAGGTCCAAACCTATCGCCTACGCATGCAAGAATAGTCAAACCAACCCTCGATGTCGATGTACAAACGTCAAACCATCGAGAAAAATCCAATCACACTCATTTGCACATTCACGAACACAAATTTTAATATAAACTAGGTTAAAACTCACAAAAACCTCAATTTTGCTTAAAAAGTCATATTTCCGAAAATCTAGCAAGCACAATTCGCCGTTTTTGTACAAAACAGGATGTTTAAATGAATGTAGCGGCCAATATATTTATTAAATATCTTAAATAAGTCGTATAAACAATTTCCGGAATTTAATCTCATTAAATTCCAAAAATCCTAATATTCTAGTTTGTCAAAAATACCCTTTTTAACAATTTCAAAGCAAAATGCACAAACTACAATCTAGCTTAGAATTGCATGATCCAAAGCATTAAACCACACTTAATAAAGTTAATAATATGATAAAAACCCTAACCATATTTTTAATCTCACATATAAATGCATTTCACAAAACCCTAGTTTGCACAAAAAAAAGCTTAATTTGGACAGTTTTCAAGTAACAACCTGTAATATGCAACTAGATAAATTTTAACAATTTTTCAAGATGTTAGCTCACATCACAAACCATGCACAAGTGATCACCACCCAGTTTCAAAACAAAACCCTAACTAGAATTCCTTAATCATACAATTGAACCCACATAAAACCAAATTAACACTTAATTAAGCTAACTACAAGCAATTAACAACAATTTAAGCAAAAGGGTTAGAATTTACCCAAACAAATTGAAGATTCAACAAGCACACTTAGCCTCCCAAATAGCAATCTTGTTCCCTAGATCCATACTAGAATGGTCAAGTAAAAATGGGTAGGGATTAGATTTTGATTTTGTGGGATTTTTGAAGCATTTTGGATGATTTTTTGATGGAATTTTGTGATGAAATGAGAGGGGATTTTTTGTGAGGGGCTGCTGTTGGAGGGAGAGGGGAGGCTCGGCTGGAAATGGGGAGTGGAAGAGAGAGAGAGAGTGGTGTGGGTATAAGGAATGGTCAAAGTCAACAAAGCCAAGCTTCTTTCTTTATTAAACCCCTTTTTCTTTACTCTTCTCTTGATTTTTCTTTTAACAACTCAAGTGGGGAAGATGAGGGGGCACTTGGGCTGCTGATTTGGAGAGGGGAGAGAGGGTGTGGGTGAGTGTGGATGAGGCAAAAATGATAAATGATAAATATAATACCCCAAACATCCATTTACGCTAAAAAAAAACCTTTTTTTCTTCAATAATTTCTAAACCGTTTTGGCAAATGATTTCGTTCCAAAAACCACATGATAAAATTTTATTTAATGTTTTATGATGCACAAAATTTGTTTCAACTCATTCCAATTTGTAATTTTTCCTAATTAAATGTATTAGTGACGGATTAAAATAATAATAAAATAATATTTTTTTCAGAAAATTTGAAATTTCACCCGCGGCTCAATAAACACCAAATAATAGCAATTTCATAGCTAGAATATGTATATTTAATTTTTATAATAAGATATTTGTATTTTGACTTTTTACAGAAAACCCCCTTATTTTACCGTTTTTTCGAAATTTCACCGAAACGATTTTCAAAACGTTACAACCTTAGACATCACATGCCTAACCAAATGAATTTCTTAGACATCGCATGCCTAACAATTATAAACCCCGCATTTTAGTCTCATTATCGAAAACTCTTTTCAATATCAAGTCAAGCAATTCAACAAGACTCCCGACATCCTGATCGAATGCTCGTCGCAAACTTTAGTAGACGGCCGCACCCCTGGATGCCGTCGACGAAGTGCACTAAGGCGGAACACCGCTGCCGCAAGCACCCGAACGGATGCTTTCGGCGACGGGGTTCTCCTACAGTCACTTGGTCGGGGCTAAGAGGTGTAGCTGTCTATTAAGTTTTCCCGGCGAGTATCCGCGTACGCTACGTGATCGCGACGGACTTTTGATCACATCAAAATTCCGTGGCAACCGATCATTTAAGACTAAACTGCTATATTTATAATATTCAAATTAGTTATCTCATAACTACCTGTGGATTCCAAATATTGTATCGCATTCCAGATAAAACAGAAAATGTTAAACTTTCCGATCGAACAATCAAACACCCAAGATTTCCCCAATATATCTCAACACTTGAAATCAGTTTAAAAACATCCATCACATGCCACAGTACCAATGGTCCAGCCGTAGAAGGGTCAAGCCAACGCCTCACATGTGGCACGCCGTACTGCCCCAAACCCTAAGGTTCAAAAGGCAGTTCAAGACGGTCACATAATCGAGTTAAGGTTTGTTGTCATCTAGAGGGTCCACCGCGTTACTTGCACGACTTAGAACGTTCTTAAACACGAGAAAAAAACCAACTTTTGAAAAATTTTCCGACAGGGGAAAAAGTGAGTTATTGATATCCGTTCGAACATTTTAACAGTTTCTAAAATTATTCGGACAAACTAAACAAAGTTAAAATATCCGATCGAAACAACGATTCCCTAATACAACCCTTGAAAACTCAACACTTGAGTGGAATTAAAATATTCCCAAAAAAAATTAACAAGAAAGGGCCTAAAAATAATTACATGAAATTTCAGGGACTAAGTCCAAATTTTGGCCGCGGAACCGCCGCAAAACCCATGGTTTGGCCGCGGTTCCGCGGTCAAATTTTCGAGTTAGAGGTACATCACAGTAATTCTTAGTTTTTCCTGCTTAATTTTCTGCGAATTTTTAATTCAGAAAAAAGCACATTTTTGAAAATTGTCCAGAGAGGGTTCCGTATCGGGGTTTTGACGTTCGATCGGACATTAAACTTCGCCTAGACTTCGCCTAAAGCTCTAGCTTGTCTCTGATACCACTGTAGGGTTGCTAGGCACGCGCACAAGGGTCTACGAGGCATCAACCATGCCCGATTAAAAATTTAGCCGTGCCGAACAACCCGAATACGGATCTTTAAACAAGAGATTAGGCGAAAACTAACATGTTAACAAATTTAAGACTAAGTGAGAGGGATTACAACCTTTGTAGATCCGGTCCTTCACTTCATATGCTCCGTGTTGTGGTCCCTTCGCTGCGATCATCGGGTTCCGGACTCTCGAGAGGTTCCACGAAGAGAAAGATGCAACCTTTGCTTCCGATCTTCGATACAATGATGATCTACCTTGAAGTTTCGTTAACACAAGCTAACACTCATGAAATGATGTGAACACCCTCATCTAAATGGCAAGGGAAGATGAGGATGATGAAGTAGGATTTTTTCTCACTTTATTTTTCTTTTTCTCACATGTTTTCATCACAAATATCAAAGCAAGAAAGCTTTGTAAGCAAAGAAGAAGAAGGAAGAAGATGAACAATATGATAGAATTCCTTTTGTGATGAATAATGCAAAGAAGATAATAATGAATTATGCAACCATGGTCAAGTAACCATTGTAGAGATTGAACTAGGGTTAAAGGGTGTGGTTGGGTTAAGAAATATCATGCTAAAATATCTTTTCCAAAACAAAAAAGAAAACCTTCCAGAAACATCTAGAAAGGTTTAACCCTAATCAAACCCTAACCATGTTTAATCTCTACTAAACATGTTGCATTAGTAATCATATCATGTTACAATATTATATATCACATATATAATATTTATTGTAACCAAATAAAATAATACAATTAACATATATCGCATATATATCAATGTATTACCCGAGTGAGAAAAAGAATCTTTTAGTGAGCAAATATTAGATAATGTAATTTAATATATCATATATATTATTATACATTAAATTATCGAATCAACACTTGATCCGACAATCCGGCTATATCGCATATAACCGACTAATATATATCCGTACCGATTCATCGAATCAACACTTGATCCGATGACCCGGCAGATATCAAATATCGCGAGAATATAATACGGTATCACATATCGCATTATCCTCGGTCCCGCACATATCACATATGTGCTCCTACTCCGTTTTGCCTGAGCCAAGAAACCTCTGTGTAGGACTCTAAAGAATCGTCAATACGCCGGCAGTAAGTGATGATCATATCAAACACCCACAAGCTACAAGCGGTAAGCTAAACGTAACAGCTACCCAGGTATTGAGCGCTCAGAAGATCAACAAGCAAGCCTGTACATTCTCCTGTGAATCCAAACAGTAACACTCCCGTACAGTCCGGTCTCGTCGTCTGATATGTTGCATATCTCGCCTAGGGGTGGTAAACGTCAGACCCCAGTAGCTCGATAAGTCGTGTCGATATGAGGTCTATAACAGTTCGAGAAACTACTGATAACACTTACCAGTAAATCTCAGCAACCCTGGCCAGGGATTTCCGGTTATAGCCAATCGAACACAGCACAACATCAACTCCCTATACCGGGAGAGACGAATCCCCTCCTATCGCTCATTGCCTCCATGTGATTCGGGACTGTACCCAAAAGCCACCTTTTTGCACGCCCTCTTGGATGTGGTATGATGGAAATCAAAGCACAGTGGGAATCACACAAGACTCTATGACGATCTCGGGTCAACAGACTACTCTGTACCAGTGTCACCGGAGAACTGCCATCTGACGTGAGGTATAATACCATCTGGGAGTTCTCGGCGAGTCCGTCCAGTGTACCCAGTCTCCACTGAGCACCCGTACACCATCCTTGATGTCAAACACCGATGGATATGGGATCATCCATCGCCCATCATATGGGTCAAGATGCGTATACGCTAGTCAACTCTGGTGTATTGATGCCCTGTCTCGATACACCCTCGACTAGGAACAGTTATAGGATGTACTCGTCGACTACCGTGGCCCCACTAGTATGATTTCATCATAGTCCCAGTAGTCGAGTACATATCCTAAGGGCTTTATCAACATGCAACATAGAGACAATCAGAGTACATGTTAAGATAAAGTACAACCAGATAGCATACTATCATGTCGAGCAAGAAAGTCCTCCCTATATATGTCCCAGCATCCACTACAATATACATCGTATGTACAGTAATGGCCTCTAGGGCATACATATAACCAACAATTAGTAGGAACCCGGTTCAAAAGATATGCAGCTGATTCTAGTACTTAACACCAGAAAGATCGCGGTAACTCAGCATTACTCATCATGGAACGTACCATATCCAATAGGGTTCGGTTCTGTCTTTCCGATACACCGTTGTGTTGTGGTGTGAATGGAGGAGTAAGCTGAGAGAGAATTCCAGGAACTTTTTTAGGTAATCCAGGAACTCGGCACTTAAGTATGTAAGTCTACGGTAACGCCCCGGCCAATAATCTAAGGCCAAACGCGGAATAAAAACTTTTTTATAAACTGGCGCTAGCATAGACTTTAACCCGGATCGTGCCATTAACACTAAACTTGCAAACTACAAAGTGGGCAGAAAGGCTATATCGATCGATCCGTGTCCTTCGGTCTTTAGCCATCATCTCATGCTCCTCGCGGCATCTCCGGTATCCTCGTCGGAGTGGCTCCACGTCAACGGATGTTTATACGGGCTCCCGCCTCTAAACCGAGGCAACTCGGACATGAAGTTTGCTAACCGACATGTCCAAGATTGAAGTAGAGAGTGTGTAGAATAATTTGTTTCAAGGCACCCAAGCCATTGGGTGGAGGTAAATTGAAGTTGCCATTTGGGTTGTGAAGTGAATGAGCTATCAAAAATGCAATGAACAAATTTTCCCACCAAAAAAAATGGGCTCGGCCACTTCACAGAAAGCTCACTGTGAAAGGAATTGTGGAGTGGTTCATGATTAATCAAGTGGTGAGAATATTGAAGAAAAATCCAAACAAATATCAAAGCTATCAAGTGGTTGCTGGAGCAAGGGTAGCCAAAAAAAAACCCTTCACTTTATTAGTGCATTAATTGCATATAACACCTCACCAAAAAGGCCATGTCTCATTAAAGCAAGTGAGATGACTCACCCAAGCTATCTCACCAAGCTGCTGCCCAATGAATGGAGCCCACGAAATTGCAGCCAAGGAAAGAGAGAAGATCCGCATTAAACCAAGTGTTTAAGACGGGTGACTAAAAATTGGCAACATCAAAAGCAATCCCGTAACGATTTACAGGATTACCCCTTAACTGTATATACATACCCGCATCTGTATTCCAGCTGAATACGAATGCAATGAGACAAAAATATTCCTACATAATATAATACTTGGATCCGGCTTAAACCAAAGCCCACCAGTATTATCTGTCCGAACCATAACACGTGCACAAGTGCATGTGTATGTTCGAACCCTGCCATAAAACCATACGGCCTCTACGACGTTTTGCCCGAACTTAGTAAACTATCTGTGGGAGACTCTAAAGACTCGTCAATACTCTGGCAGTGGGTTTAACCACAAGCATGTCAGCGGCACTAGCTGTGCGCAATGGCTGCACATATATTGATCGAAAGGGAAGCCGATGAGCGAACTCATCCTGGAACCTACTGAGTCTATTAGTGATAATATCTGTACAGTCCGGTACGTTCGTCTATGAGCATCGCATATCAGGCCTAGGGGGCTGGTAACGTCAGACCCCCAATAGCGGTATAAGTCGTGTCGGAGTGTAGCCCAGAACACCCTGAGATACTACTGGAGTACCTACCAGTAAATCTTCTGCCTTGGACGAGGGCTTTGTGTAATGGCTTTCCTAGACACAGCGCGATCTCACCCCCAATACCGGGAGAGATGAATCCCCTGCCGATCCGCTCACTTGCCTCCAAGTGGCTCGGGACTGTACCCAACTAAAACCTGTTTGCACGACTCCTTTGAGCCATGGTAGGGTAGTAATCAAAGCACAATAGGAACTCACACGAGACAAATGACGACCTCAGGTCGATGAACTAACCTGTACACATGTCACCAGGGAACTTCTATCTGACGCTATGTATAATACCAACTAGCAGGTTCCCGGCGAGTCCTGTCCGGTATACTCATAACCCAATGAGCACCTGTATACATCTTAGGTGAATCAACTGACACCAATGGCTTGTGATACCGGCCACCGCCCCTCGTCGGGGTCTCGACTGTATACACTAGTCTACTTCGGAGTATTGATGCCCTGTCTCGAAACTTCCACGACTAGGGACCACTTTTAAGGATGTGCTTATAGACTACCCAACTCTCACGTATATGATCACCATCGTACTGTTTGTAGTCAAGCAAGAATCCTAAGGGCTCTATCAACGTGTAATAGTGATCAGAAATGTCACCTAAAGCTATACACGATGATAAAAGTAAACCATATAGCATACTATCATCTCGAGTAAGACTGTCATACCGGTATAGGTCCTCCTCAATCATTGCAATCACATGCCTGCGATCCAATAATTGACTTTGAGGGCACTACATCCAACAATCTCCCACTTGCACTTAAGGCTAATTATTGCGATGTCGCATACTCACAGACCGTGTGATACCGAACATATAACTCTTCTACTAATCAGTTTCACAAAGCCCGTTTGTAAAACTATTGTGTTCGAGAAATAGCCTCAGTGAGTGGATCCGCCCTGATGTTTCTTTCTCTGTCTCTCTTAATCTCATGTTCGCGGAGAAAGCCATCTCCTGAATAGAGTAATACCTGTCTTAGAATATGTCTAGATATATGATGGGACCTAGTTCATAAATGAACTCCAAATCCAATCTTCTTAAACTGTATCGTCAACTGAACCTAATCAGTATCCTGCACCATGCCTCCCACAGTATCCTGTTGGACCACCTGTCCATAATGTTGGATATAGTGCCCTCAAAGTCAATTATTGGATCACAGGTACGTGATTGCAATGATTGAGGGAGGACCTATACCGATATGACAGTCTTGCTCGAGATGATAGTATGCTATCTGGTTTGTCTTTATCATCATATACATGCTTTAGTTCACTATTGCATGTTGATAGAGCCCATAGGATTCTTGCTTGACTGCCAGCAGTATGATGGCGTTCATATACGTGGGAGCTGGGGTCTATAAGCACATCCTTAAAGTGTCCCTAGTCGTAGGAGTTTCGAGACAGGGCATCGATACTCCAGAGTAGACTAGTGTATACAGTCGAGACCCCGACGAGGGGCGGTGGCCGGTCTCACAAGCCATTGGTGTTAGTTCGTTCACCTAAGATGTATACAGGTGCTCATTGGGTTATGAGTACACCGGACAGGACTCGCCGGGAACTTGCTAGTTGGTATTATACATATCGTCAGATAGCAGTTCCCAGGTGACATGTGTATAGGTTAGTCTGTCGACCTGAGATCGTCATTTGTCTCGTGTGAGTTCCCACTGTGCTTTGATTACTACCCTACCATGCTCAAAGGAGACGTGCAAACAGGTTTTAGTTGGGTACAGTCCCGAGCCACATGGAGGCAGTGAGCGGATCGTCGGGGATTCGTCTCTCCCGGTATTGGGGGTTGATGTCGCACAGTGCACGGGTGGCCATCACTATAAATCCTCGGCCGGGGTAGTGGAGAATTACAGATTTGGATCAGTAGTTTCTCAGGAGGTGATGGGCTTCATACCGACACGAATTATCGCGTTATTAGGGGTCTGACTTTATCCACCCCCCTAGACTCGATATGCGATACTCTTAGACGAACGGACCGGACTGTACGGATATTGTCACTGTCATGCTCACTAGGGTTTCTGGATGAGTTCGCTCGTCAGCTTCCCTTCCAATCAATACATAGGCAACCGTTACGTACAGCCAGTACCTCTGACGTGCTAGTGGTTATACCCAGTGCCAGTGTGTTGATGAGTCATTAGAGTCCCCCACACACAGTTTCCCAAGTTCGGGCGAAACGTTGTAGAGGCCGTATGGTTTTATGGCAGGGTTCGGAAAATGCACGTGTGTTTACGCACGTGTCATATTTTGGGCAGATAATACCGGTGGGCTTTAGTTTAAGCCGGATCCGAGTATTATACCGTGTAGATATAATATCTTTGTCTCAGTTGCATTTGTATTCGATCGTAATACAAATGCGGGTAAGTTTATACTGTTACGGGGTTATCCTGAAATTCGTTTCGGGATCGCTTTTGGAAGTTGCCAGTTTCCAGTTTTCTATCACCCGTATTTAACATTCGGTTAAATGCGGATTTATCTTTTCTTGAGGTGAGTCATGAGTGTGTGGATGGTTCTAGAAGATTCTAGATGGTGATTAGGCTAGTGAGTCATTAGTGCATTAATTGTTCATTTAATGAGTTGATGACTAGGTTAGATGAATCATTTGTTTGTATTAATGATTTATATAAGGTGTTAGATGAATCATTCATATCATTTATTTCTTATGGTCACTCTCCTCCTCCTACACTCACCCCACCTCCTTATATTGGCCGGCCCATTCATTCTTGTGAGAGGATGGTTGCATGAAAAAAGATTAAGGTTATGGATTCATGGAAATTAGTATACTCAATTCTCATTTCACCCGATTCCAAAAAGGTAACTTCATTAACCGTTCATCCATAGATTTGGATGTAACGAGACAAAGTGTTCTACTCATTCTCTACATCAATCTTGGTCATCTCTTTTAGCAAACTTGATGATCGAGTTGCCTCGGTTCAGAGGCGGGAGCCCGTTTAAAGATCTGTCGACGTAGTGTCACCTGGACGAGAAGACTGGAGATTCAGGAGATCGGAGCAGCCGCAACAAAGCGTGGGATGATGGTTGAAGACCGAAGGACTCGGATCGTTCGGTATAATATTTCTACCCACTTTGTAGTTTGTTAGTTTAGCAACAATGACAGATCAGGGTTATAGTATACGATAGCGCCAGTCAAAAAGTTTTTGTTCCGCATTTGGCGTTGATAGACGGCCGGGGCACTACCGTGTACTTACAGTGGTATCACAGCCTCACCATTATGCTTTACTAACTTGTGCTAACGCGTTTAAAACATCGATCGAACCGAATTTCAAAAACTACAGTTTTTCTGTTCAATATTTCCGTCGATTTTTAAGAGGGTCTAAAAATTATTTTGCATATCACAGAAATTTAAGCAGGCTTTTTGAAGCATTCTGGTAAAATTTGGGCACGTGATCCCACAGTACTGCTGTGGATCCGCGGTCAAAGCTAGAGTTTGACCGCGGAACCGCGACTCGTATGTGGGAACTGTGATCCAAATTTTTCCAGAAAGTTTACCATGGGAAATTGTGGTTTTTGGTATATTACTTTTGGGCCCAGATTTTATTACTGTACACCAGATGTACTTGGGGCCTACTTCGGGAAGTTTTGTCGATCAAAATTTTAAACTTGTTAGTATGAAGTACTTATATTATATCTCCAACCGGGAATGTCATTCGAGCGGTAAATTGCGTCTAATTGCTATAGTCCTTTTAGACGGATTTGCGAATGTGACATTCGCGTTGATGTTCTGTGTTGTGCTGTGATGTTGCGGATTTGTCGTGGTGGATAGCAGTGTGCAATGGTAGTGCAATTTGAATTTATTTGTACATTTGATATTGCAGGGCGAGCGTCCAACATGTGGACTGCCGTCACTGCCTATTTGTATAATATTCTTTTTGGGGCACGACCGGGCTGAGGTCGATGTACCCGTTGTACATATTTTTATTTCTGTACTAGGTTTACCCCGCGACGGAGTTCACGGATAGCCGGGTTATGGAGGGCAACGGGTCCGTATCTCATGGTTTTGAGAGGCAGAGGGGCCTCACTCTAGAATTGGCAGACTATTCGCCACACTCGTAGAGGGTACAGGATGACCCAAGGAGGGGAGCTAGGTTACCGTAGCAGCTCTGAAGTTACCGGATTCCGTGAAGTGCCGGGTGGTCCATTCACTATGCTGTAGGGGGATGCCTCTCTTCAGGTTTTGGCGGGTAATTTGCCGCACCCGTAGGGGTCTAGGTTTCATTGCACAGGCTATCCACACGACCAGGGGAACATCGGGTTTCAGTACCAGCTCTATGAAACCCGGGGATCCCAGATTATCTGTATTGTTCTGTGATGCTTATTACTTTTCTGTAAAGTTGCATATTATCATGCCTGGAGCGATTATTGTATATTGGTATATATACTATTAGATGTTGTATATGTTTTACACCAGCGCTAGTCCAGTCCCCGCTCTGTCGTTAGTTAAGTAACCTAACGGGTGATGACGGGACCCAGTGGCGAATGCGGATGACATATACGTACATTTTATTTTTCGTTCTTTTCTGGTGTGATTGATTGATGGGACTGCGTTAATTCTAATCAATGCAAGGATAAAACAAACCTGTTTGGCAGTTGTTGGAACAGCTTTAAAAAGTGTTATTACAATGTCGTTTCCTTTTGTTATGCATAGGGGTATTCGGTTGGAATATCCTGCACCTCATTCGATGAGCCAAGGGCCGATATCCCTTCACCGGGAGTGACCCCTTGGGCAGAAGTTTGCGTCAGGGTAATAACTTCACTATAGTCGATTACAAGTTGCTTTGCATCGCGGTATTCAGTTGGAATATCCTGCACCTCATTCCACGGGGAAAGAGCCGAGATCCCTTCACCGGGAGTGACCTCTTTAGCAAAGGTTTTCGCCACGATATTTTTATGAAAAGCTATCAGGTTCCTTCAGCGATATCAAGTTCGTTGCGTTAAAGGTTTTTCGCCAAAAACCAGCCGTAGCCCTCCGTCATTTCTTTTGGGTATTCAGTAGTATTCAAGCTATGTATTTTGACCAACGCCAAGGCATAGTGTTTGGTAGCTGCTGGGTATTCATTTGTTGCATAGATAGATGAGTTGGTTTGGGACAGTCGTTCTGCCAATTGGCCAACATCAGGGGCATGTGCGGGTGGGTTCAAATTGACATGGATAGTGACGGGTAGAACTTGGCATGTGACTTATGACATTTTGACCAACGCCAAGGTCATAAGAACATGGGGCAAAAATCATATCGGGAGTTTCTAAAGAAACTGAAACTTGCCAAGTGTGCGCATACCTTCTGGAGTGTGATAACATGAGTGGATTCTGTCACGTTATCATGCGATGAGAGTTGGATCCCGATTCCCACTGATGAGTTGATTTACTCTTCGGGTGATCCCGATTGATTCTTCTTTCAGGTTTGGAGGAGAATTTGACGGAACAGTGGGAGGTTTCCTGATTAGATAAAGTGATAACCATTCTGATCTAGGTTAGAGTGCACGCAGAGTGTTTCTTTTCTCTCTCACTTTGGCAGCGACATTTGACCGACCCTAGACTATGACTCAGTGACCAAGTTGACCGAACCTTCTTGAAATACTAGCTTTTGGATTGTCTAAAGTTACATAAGTCATTGCCGCTCCTTCTTTTACCCTTTGTATTTCTCAGAACACCCTGTATTACTACGAAAATCCACTTCCATTGGATTGATCCATCGTATGGTTATATACGAACTCGGAGGGACTTCTTCGAGGATGGATCTAGGTTCAGGAGAAATAGAATTGGTTTATTCAGTTGTCTTTTATTATCACCTTCTCTCAGGTTGCGAGGGCTCCTTAGTTTAGGAGGGTACACCTATTACGCTTATTGGATAGTCTTATTCCAAACCATAGGCAGGTGCCGAAAGGTAGGGAATGAAGAAAACCAATTAGCCTAAGTACGGTGTACAGAAAGTAATAACTAAAGACAAAATAAAGGGATTAGAAAGAGGGCAACGTAAATTGCGACTGTTATCATTCACGACCAAAACACGTACTTCATCGCCACTCCTATTTCACCTTTGCTTTTTCCCCAGTTCGGGAGAAATAGAATAAGGTATTATTCAATTGTCTTTTATCATCACCTTCTCTCAAGTTGCGAGTACTTCTTGGTTTAGGAGGGTACACCTATTATGCTTACTGGATAGTCTTCTTCCAAACCATAGGCTGGTGCTGAACGGTAGGGAAGGAAGAAAACCATTTAGCCTAACGATGGTGTACAGAAGGTAATGAATAAAGACAAATAAAGGGATTTGGAGAGATGACAAAGAAATATACGGTTAAAGTCATGAATTGGATTATGGAAGAAGAATTACTAAGAATACCAGGATACCCATACGAAACATTTTCATGTTTCAGTGCATTGTTAAAGGAAAACAGATTTCCCGACTAGATACTTACTCCAGGGTATGTATTTACCAGGTATGATTCTCACATTCGTATGGTTTTATAGATGATGAGTGGGAGTATGTTATTGGGAATTAGGTGATCATCCTCATTATATCGGAATTCGTTAGAATTGGTGATATTTAAGGAAATCGCCTAGGTACAATTTTCAACCTACGACGCACAGGTTTTTGAGTTATTCAACTCAGTGGACTTATACAGAGTATTGTATGTTGTCCAGTGTCCGTCAGGACAAAGGGGTTGGTCCTCGTACTATGTTCTGTTTACTTGTGACTTCTCTAGTTTTTAGGCAAGTGTTTCGTAAAAATATAATGTCTAAGTTTTGAGAAGTTGTGGGTATAAGAATAAAGTAGAGAACCAGGTATCGCAAGTATCGGGATTCTTCAAAGAGATCGAAGATGAAGATACTTGTGATTGGTATTCAGATGATAGTAATGGTTTTGAGAAACTTATTTCTCTTTCAGGTTACTCATAATTGGATGGATTCCTAAGTTGAGTAATGCTGATTAGCCTCTTTCCATTAAGTTGATATGCACTGGAGACAGCTGCATGATTAGAATCTGGTTCCAATTAAATAAGTGCCAAAGTTTCTATATTGGATATAGAATGGTTCATATCTTAACGAAGTTAAGGTACGGTGAGTTGTCCAGCTTATGCTTAAAACCGGACTCTCGATAGCTCAAGGCACGTTTCTGTAATGGCAGTTTGTTGGTTGACCCTGGCTTTGACGAGGGTTGATTTTCTACCATCTGGAAGATCAATAGTGATATTGTTTTTGACTTGCCACAGTTTTAGTAAAATGGATTTTTTCAGAAAACAGTAGTGGGAGTATGGTAGAACTGGAAGTGATTCCAGAACCGCAAACGATTACGGAAAATTTAATAGGACCTATATATTCAATCAGGTTTGACATTCCATTAGCCACTCCGCAGATATGGTAGGTAACCTCAGACACCCAAGAGGTACTTAGGTAGCCTCAAGGATGGTGACAGGGAGGTTCATGTTTACCCAGACTTGACACTATTGTTGGTCCAGGCTATGAGACCCGGCAGGAGGTTAAGTATAACGTCATTCTAAACTAGCTTTAGAAGTGGACGTATATATTATTCTGCTAGAGGGTTGTCGTAGTCAGTGGGAGCAGCGGAAGCAAAGTGGGCAAGGAGCTTATGTCTATTTATAGACTTGAGCAGATATAGCGGAGATAGATCATCTATTTTTAATGTGACAGTCATGGGTTTGACTTCATCAGAATAGGGGATGGATCTATTGAGAAGGTAGTAGGGTGTGATGTCCTGGTAATTGGATGACATACACAGAGTAGGAAGTAAAATTCCTATACTACAATCGGTTATACTGTAGTAGTCACACAGTTGTTTCTTCACACAGGATATGGATATAATATCAGACATTCTGGTTACTAGATCTATAGTTTTAGATCTAGATTTGGGTAGTTTCCCAATGTGGGTACTTTGACATTATTCTAATAGTATTTTAGAATAGATGACTCCTGGCATGGTAGTGTACCCGCAGGTGATGGAGTCACCCTCCCTAAAGGTGTCTTACAGACTAAAGGGGAGAGGGATGTGCATGATTGGCAGATCACTTGCTTAGGCAATTGAGTCAATCGAGAAAAGTCAAATACCACACCAGATGTTGTTTTTGCACTAGATGCGATAAGTTAATATTAATCCAATCCTGGAGAAACATAAGGAAGCGGTTTTAGAACATAAGTGAATGTTCTACGGATTTGATGACGGCAGCTTCCTTCGGGAGACGGTTATCATTCCAGGATTCAAAGGTGACATGGATGACAGAGTGATTGTCAGAGTTATAGTTTTCCCTATGATGAGGGACAGTATTATGGACAGGTGGTCCAAGAGGATACTGTGGGAGGCTTGGTGCTGGATACTGATTAGGTTCAGTTATCGATACAGTTTAAGATGTTTGGATTTGAAGTTCATTTATGAACTAGGTCCCATCTAATATCCATACATATTCTAAGACAGGTATTACTCGAGTCGGGAGATGGCTTTCTCCGCGAACTTGAGATTAAGAGAGATATAGAAGGAAACATCAGGGCGGATCTACTCACTAAGGCTATTTCTCGAACACAATAGTTTTACAAACGAGCTTTGTGAAACTGATTAGTAGAGCAGTTGGATGTTCGGTATCACACGGGCTGTGAGTATGAGACATCGCAATAATTACCCTTAAGTGCAAGTGGGAGATTGTTGGATATAGTGCCCTCAAAGTCAATTATTGGATCGCAGGTACGTGATTGCAATGATTGAGGGAGGACCTATACCGATATGACAGTCTTGCTCAAGATGATAGTATGCTATCTGGTTTGTCTTTATCATCATATACATGCTTTAGTTCACTATTGCATGTTGATAGAGCCCATAGGATTCTTGCTTGACAGCCAGCAGTATGATGGCGATCATATACGTGGGAGCTGGGGTCTATAAGCACATCCTTAAAGTGTCCCTAGTCGTAGGAGTTTCGAGACAAGGCATCGATACTCCAAAGTAGACTAGTGTATACAGTCAAGACCCCGACGAGGGGCGGTGGCCGGTCTCATAAGCCATTAGTGTTAGTTCGTTCACCTAAGATGTATACAGGTGCTCATTGGGTTATGAGTACACCGGACAGGACTCGCCGGGAACTTGCTAGTTGGTATTATACATATCGTCAGATAGCAGTTCCCAGGTGACATGTGTATAGGTTAGTCTGTCGACCTGAGATCGTCATTTGTCTCGTGTGAGTTCCCACTGTGCTTTGATTACTACCCTACCATGCTCAAAGGAGACATGCAAACAGGTTTTAGTTGGGTACAGTCCCGAGCCACATGGAGGCAGTGAGCGGATCGTCGGGGATTCGTCTCTCCCGGTATTGGGGGTTGATGTCGCACAGTGCACGGGTGGCCATCACTATAAATCCTCGGCCGGGGTAGTGGAGAATTACTGATTTGGATCAGTAGTTTGTCAGGAGGTGATGGGCTTCATACCGACACGAATTATCGCATTATTAGGGGTCTAACTTTATCCACCCCCCTAGACTCGATATGCGATACTCTTAGACGAACGGACCGGACTGTACGGATATTGTCACTGTCAGGCTCACTAGGGTTTCTGGATGAGTTCGCTCGTCAGCTTCCCTTCCAATCAATACATAGGCAACCGTTACGTACATCTAGTACCTCCGACGTGCTAGTGGTTATACCCAGTGCCAGTGTGTTGATGAGTCATTAGAGTCCCCCACACACAGTTTCCAAAGTTCGGGCGAAACGTTGTAGAGGCCGTATGGTTTTATGGCAGGGTTCGGAAAATGCACGTGCGTTTACGCACGTGTCATATTTTGGGCAGATAATACCGGTGGGCTTTAGTTTAAGCCGGATCCGAGTATTATAACGTGTAGATATAATATCTTTGTCTCAGTTGCATTTGTATTCGATCGTAATACAAATGCGGGTATGTTTATACTGTTACGGGGTTATCCTGAAATTCGTTTCGGGATCGCTTTTGGAAGTTGCCAGTTTCCAGTTTTCTATCACCCGTATTTAACATTCGGTTAAATGCGGATTTATCTTTTCTTGAGGTGAGTCAAGAGTGTGTGGATGGTTCTAGAAGATTCTAGATGGTGACTAGGCTAGTGAGTCATTAGTGCATTAATTGTTCATTTAATGAGTTGATGACTAGGTTAGATGAATCATTTGTTTGCATTAATGATTAATGCAAGGTGTTAGATGAATCATTCATATCATTTATTACTTATGGTCTCTCTCCTCCTCCTACACTCACCCCACCTCCTTATATTGGCCAGCCCACTCATTCTTGTGAGAGGATGGTTGCATGAAAAAAGATTAAGGTTATGGATTCATGGAAATTAGTATACTCAATTCTCATTTCACCCGATTCCAAAAAGGAAACTTCATTAACCGTTCATCCATAGCTTTGGATGTAACGCGACAAAGTGTTCTACTCATTCTCTACATCAATCTTGGTCATCTCTTTTAGCAAACTTGATGATCGAGTTGCCTCGGTTCAGAGGCGGGAGCCCGTTTAAAGATCCGTCGACGTGGTGCTTCCTGGACGAGAAGACTGGAGATTCAGGAGATCGGAGCAGCCGCAACAAAGCGTGGGATGATGGTTGAAGACCGAAGGACTCGGATCGTTCGGTATAATATTTCTACCCACTTTGTAGTTTGTTAGTTTAGCTTAATGGCATATCCGGGTTATAGTATACGATAGCGCCAGTTAAAAAGTTTTTGTTCCGCATTTGGCGTCTGATAGACGGCCGGGGCTCTACCGTGTACTTACACATAATACTGCCCTCATCGTCAGAGGGAAAACTATAACTCTGACAGTCACTCTGTCATCCATGTCACCTTGGGAGCCTGGAATGATAGTTGTCTCCTAAAGGAGGCTGCCGTTATCAAATCTATAGAACATCCACTTATGTTCTAAAACTGCATCCGTATGTTTCTCCAGGATTGGATTAATATAAACTTATTGCATCTAGTGCAAAAACAACATCTGGTGTGGTACTTGACATCTCATGATTGACTCACTTGCCTAAGCAAGTGATATGCCAATCATGCATATCCCTCTCCCCTTTAGTTTGTAAGACACCTTTAGAGAGTGAGACTCCATCACCTGCAGGTACACCACCATGCCAGGAGTCGTCCATTCTAAAACACCTTTAGAATACTGTCTAAGTACCTAGATTGGGAAACTACCAAAATCTAGATCTAAAACCATAGATCTAGTAACCAGAATGTCAGATATTATATCCATATCCTTGGTGGAGAAACAACTGTGTGACAAGCACAGTATAACCGATCGTAGTACAGGAATTTTACTGCCTACTCTGTGTATGTCATCCAAATACCAGGACATCACACCCTACTACCTTCTTAACAGATCCATCCCCTATTCTTATGAAGTCAAACCTATGACTGTCACATCAGAAATAGATGATCTATCTCCGCTATATCTGCTTTAGTCTATAAATAAACATAAGCTACTTTTCCACTATGCTTTCGCTGCTCCCATTGACTACAACAACCCTCTGGCAGAATCATATATACGTGCACTTCTAAAGCTAGTTTAGAACGACGTTATACTCATCCTCATGCCGGGTCTCATAGTCTATAACAGCAGTAATGGCAAGTCTGGGTAAACAAGAACCTCCATGTCACCGTCCTTGAGGCTACCGAAGTACCTCTCGGGTGCCTGAGATTACCCACCATATCTGCGGAGTGGCTAATGGAATGTCAAACTTGATTGAATCTTTAGGTCCTATTAAATTTTCAGTAATCGTTTGCAGTTCTGGAATCACTTCTAATTCTACCATACTCCCACTACTGTTTTCTGAAAAAATCCATTTTACTAAAACTGTGGCGAGTCAAGAACAATATCACTATTGATCTTCCAGATGGTAGAAAATCAACCCTCGTCATAGCCCGGGTCAACCCATAAACTGCCATTACAGAAACGTGCCTTGAGTTATCCAGAGTCTGGTTTTAAGCATAAGCCGGACAACTCCATGTACCTTAACATCGTTAAGATACGAACCATTCTATATCCAATATAGAATTTGAGGCACAGATTTAATTGGAACCAGATTCAAATCATGCAGCTATCTCCAACGCATGTCAACAAAATGGAGAGAGGCCGATCAGTATTACTCAACTTAGGAATGCATCCAATTATGAGTAACCCGAAAGAGAAACAAGTTTCTCAAAACCATTACTATCAACTGAATACCCAACACAAGTATCTACATCTTCGATCACCTTGTAGAATCTCGATACTTGCTACACCTGGTTCTCTACTTTATTCTTTTACCAATAACTTCTCAAAACTTAGACTTTGTATTTCTACGAAACACTTGTCTAAAAACTAGAGAAGTCATAAGTAAACAGAACATAGTACGAGGACCAACCCCTTTGTCCTAATGGATACTGGACAACATATAATACTCTGTATAAGTCCGCTGAATTGAATAACTCAAAACCTGTGTATCGTAGGTTGAAAATTGTACTTATGGTTAAGAACTACTCCGCTGTTCAATGCTCCTTACCCAATCGTCAACTGATATAGGTAAATGTCACAGACATAATTTCAAAAGTTATATCTCACTTTATGAAAATAAACGTACAGATATATCAATTTGAAATTGGTGCATAACAACGGATATTCAAAACTAAATACTTGCCGTCAGGCAAAAACCCAGGCGATTTCCTCAAATATCACCAATTACAACGAATTCCGATATAATGAGGATGATCACCTAATCCCCAATAACTTACTCCCACTCATCATCTGTAAAACCATACAGATGTGAGAATCATACCTGGTAAATATATTATTAGTGTATATGCCCTAGGGGCTATTATTGTATCATACTAGTTTGTATATTACTTAATGGAAGCTTGGGATATTCACAGTTATATTAACAGTCTTGCTCAACATAGTAGTATGCTACTTGGTTTATATCTATCTTAATATTTGTATATGTTTCTTTTAGCATATCGTGAATACATATTGATAGATCCCTTAGGATCTTGCTTGACTACCAGCGTTGTGATGACAGTCATACTAGTGCAAGCTGGGTAGTCTACAAGCACACCCTTTTTCAGGTCCCTAGTCGTAGGATTATCGAGACAGGGCATCGATACTCCAGAGTAGACTAGTGTATACGCTTCTCATCCCAGCAGGGGAAATGGTCTGTCCCACAGCCATTAGTACGTTGTACTGGAGATAGTATGCAGGTGCTCGTTGGGTTACGGGTACACCGGCCAGGACTCGCAGGGAATTGTTGGTTGGTATTATACCCATCGTCAGTTAACAGTTCCCAGGTGACGTGAGTATAGCATACTCCGTTGACTTGACATTGCTACTTCGTCTCGAGTGTTTTCCCACTGTTTTTAGATTGCTACCCTACCACGACTCAAAGGAGTCGTGCAAACAGGTAGCAGTTGGGTGCAGTCCCGAAGCACTTGGAGGCAGTGGCAGTTAGAAAGGATTTGTCTCTCCCGGTATTGGGAGTTGATATCGCACTGTGTCTGGAGAGCCATTACGCAAAGTCCCTGGCCAGGGCAAGCGAGATTTACTGGTAGGTTTTCTAGTAGCTTCTCAAGGTGTAATGGGCTTCACTCCAACATGACTTATACCGCCTTTTAGGGGACTGACACTTGCCGCCCCCTAGGCCAGATATGCGACAGTCTTAGACAAACAGACCAGACTGTACGGAGATTGTCACATCAGGCTCAGTAGGAGTTCGGATGGGTTTCCTCATCGGCCTTCTTATCGACATCTACCTGGGGACCGTTACGTACAGCTAGTACCGCTTGCGACCTGTGGTTAAACCTACTTCCAGCGTAGTGTCGAGTCTTTAGAGTCCCACACAGAGAGTTTTCCTGCTTCAGGCGAAACGATATAGAGGTCGTATGGTTTTACGACAGGGTTCGGACATACGTGTACTTGTGCACGTATGATGTTCGGACAGTTTATACTAGCGGACTTTGGTTTAAGCTAGATTCTAGTATTGGATAATTGGATTTATGCAGTCTCAGTATATCCGTGTTTTTCGGATAGGAGGGGCATTCTCGTAATTGCTCGAGAAGCTTCTAGAAGAAAGGTGACTCGTTATGTTTTAATTCATTTATAGATTAAGCTTAATGAGGTGGAGGAGATGATGTGTAATTTGCATTAAATGAAACCATGACTCATTAGATGATTCATTCATTTGTATTAAATGAAGCATGACGATATTTGTGCAAGATATTTTATGCTTCATAATATATACAAAAATGAGTTATTTTTCATTTCATAATAACAAACACATTCTCTCTCCTCAAGCTCTCTCTCTTCTTCACACTAACCCTAATCCTCTCATGAGTTGGGAACCCTAGGGTTAGCAAGACTATTCAATTCTTAATCCATCTCTATATCTACTAGGTCACTTGGATTAGCAATCCTAGCCACTTAGTTACCTCAAGTTAGAGGTTAAAGCTTGGAGAAGGAACTCTCGGGTGGATCTTTTATTACATCGAGGAGGCCGACGAGGAGGTGAACAACAAGAAGGACTAGTATCTTGAGGTATAATCATCTATCATAGTAGTTTAGCACTTCTAGATAGTTTGTTAGTTAGGGTTTAGCAAAGATCCGTAAAGTTAGTCGATGTTAACATGAACAAAATGATTGTTTTACCTATTCCTCCTCCCCGCATCTTATGGGGTGTGTAACGTCGACTTACATACATACCCTAGAGCAAGTGTCTAATTGGGAAATCAGTTTTCTATTAACAATGCACAATGAAACTGAAACATGAAAATGTTTCGAAGGGGTATCCGGGTATTCGTAGTAATGCCTATTCAATAATCCAGATTCATAACTATAACCTTATATTTCGTTTCCATCTCTCCAAATCCTTTTATTTGTCTTTAGTCGTTACCTTCTGTACACCATCATTAGGCTAAATGGTTTTCTTCCTTCCCTACCGTTCGGCACCAGCCTATGGTTTGGAAGAAGACTATCCAGTAAGCATAATAGGTGTACTCTCCTAATCCTAGGAGTACTCGCAACCAGAGAGAAGGTGATGATAAAAGAAAACTGAATAAAACCTTATTCTATTTCTCCTGAACTAGAGAAATAGCAAAGGTGAAGTAGGAGTGGCGATGAACTACGCGGTTTGGTCGTGAATGATAGCAGTCGCAATTTACCTTGCCCTCTTTCTAATCGCTTTATTTTGTCTTTACTTATTACCTTCTGTGCACCCTACTTAGGCTAATTGGTTTTCTTCATTCCCTACCTTTCGGCACCTGCCTATGGTTTGGAAGAAGACTATCCAATAAGTATAATAGGTGTACCGTCTCCTAAACCAAGGAGTACTCTCAACCTGAGAGAAGGTGATGATAAAAGACAACTGAATAAACCAATTCAATTTCTCCTGAACCTGAATCCATCCCCGAAGAAGTCCCTTCGAGTTCGTATATAACCATACGATGGATTTATCCAATGGAAGTGGATGTTCGTAGTGATATGAGGTGTTCTGGAGAAATGCAAAGGGTAAAAGAAGGAGCGACAATGATGTATGCAATTCAGACAATCCAAAAGCCAGTATTTTAAGAAGGTTCGATCAACTTGGTCACTGAGTCATAGTCTAGGGTCGGTCAATGGTCGCTGCCAAAGAGAGAGAGAAAAGAAACACTCTGCGTGCACTCTAACCTAGATCAGAATGGTTATCACTTTATCTAACCAGGAAACCTCCCACTGTATCGTCAAATTCTCCTCCAAACCTGAAAGAAGAATTAGTCGGGATCACCCGAAGAGTAAACCAACTCATCAGTGGGAATCGGGATCCAACTCTCATCGCATGATAACGTGAAGGAATCCACTCACGTTATCACACTCCAGAAAGTATGCGCATGCCTGGCAAGTTTCAGTTTCTTTAGAAACTCCCGATGTGGATTTTTACCCCATGCTCTTATGACCTTGACAAAGGCCAACAAATCATAAGTCACATGTCAAGTTCTACCCGTCATTATCCAGGTTAATTTGAACCCACCCGTACATACCCTTGACGAAGGCCAACAAGGTAATACGACTGTCCCAAACCAACACATCTATCTATGCAACAGAAAGGTAACAAGCAGCTACCATACATTATGCCTTGACGAAGGCCAACAAACATAGCATGCATACTAAGTGCTACCCGTCTGAAACGACGAAGGGCTACGACTGGTTTTTGGCGAAAAACCTTTAACGTAATGAACTTGATCTCGTTGAAGGAACCTGATAGCTTTTTACAAAAATATAGTGGTGAAAACCTTTGCTAAAGAGATCACTCCCGGTGAAGGGATCTCGGCTCTTTCCTCATGGAATGAGGTGCAGGATATTCCAACTGAATACCGCGATGCAAAGCAACAAGTAATTGACTATAGTGAAATTATTACCCTGACGCAAACTTCTGTCCAAGGGGTCACTCCCGGTGAAGGGATCTCGGCCCTTGCCTCGTCGAATGAGGTGTAGGATATTCCAACTGAATACCACTGTGCAAAACAAAAGAAAACGTCTTTATAATAACACTTTTTGAAAACTGTTCCAACAATGTCAAACAGGTTTGTTTTCCTTGCATTGATAAAAATCAACGCAGTCCCATCAATTAATCACACCAGAAAAGAACGAAAATAAAATGTACGTATATGCCATCCGCATTCGTCACTGGGTCCCGTCATCACCCGTTAGGTTACTTAACTAACGACAGAGCGGGGACTGGACTAGCGTGGGTGTAAAACATATACAACATCTTCTAGTATATATACCAATACGCAAAAATCGCTCCATGCATGATAAATGCAACATTACAGAAAAGTAATAAGCATCACAGAACAATACTGATAATCTGGGAGCCCCGGGTTTCACAGAGCCACAACTTAAACCCGACGTTCTCCTGTTCGTGTAGATAGCCTGTGTAATGAAATCCTAGACCCCTAAGGGTGCGGCAAGTTACCCGCCAAAACCTGAAGCGAGGCAGCCCCCTTCAGCAAAGTGAATGGACCACCCAGCACTTCACGGAATCCGGTAACTTGAGCACCCCTCCTTGGGTCAACCTGTATCACTACGAGTGCGGCGAATAGCCTACCAATCCTAGAGTGAGGTCACCTCCCTCTCAAAGCCATGAGATGCGGACATGTTGCCCTCCAGAACTCGGCAATCCGTGCGCTCCATCGCGGGGTAAACCTAGTACAGAAATGAAAATATGTACAATGGGTACATCGATCTCAACCCGGTTGTGCCCCAAAAGAATAATATACAAACAAGCAGCGACGGCAGTCTACATGTCGGACGCTCGTCCCGCGATATCAATATACAAATAAATCCAAACTGCACTAACATTGCACCAAGCTATCCACCACGACAAATCCGCAACATCACATCACAACATAGAACATCAACGTGAATGTCACATTCATAAATCCGTCTAAAAGGGCTATAGCAATTAGACAAGATTTACCGCTCGAATGACATTCACGGTTGCTGATGTAATGTAAGTACTGTAAACTAACACATTTAAAATCCTGATCGACAAAATTTCCCGAAGTGGGCCCCAAGTACAAATCCAGTACTCAAACAAATCTGGGACCTAACAAAATATTCCAGAAAACACAATTCCACATGAAAGACACCCAGAAGAAAAAGGGTGCACTGAAGCCCCAAAACGGGCGGAACCGCGACAAACCAATGGGTTCTGCGGCGGTTCCGACGCGGTTTTGTGGGATCAGTCTACCAAATTTCTTCTACAGTCTTAGAAAAGCCTGCTCGATTTTCTGACATACTCAAAATAATTTTTAGACCAGTTTAAAAATTCGACAGAAACTTTAACTTTGAAATTGCGGTTTTGGAAATTTCGTCCGATCGATATTTTAAACATGTTAGAACAAGCTAGTAAATGTTAATGGCGTAGCTCTGATACCATGTAAGTCTACGGTAGCGTCCCGGCCAATAATCTGAGGCCAAACGCGGAATAAAAACTTTTTCATAAACTAGCGCTAGCATAGACTTTAACCCGGATCGTGCCATTAACACTAAACTAGCAAACTACAAAGAGGGTAGAAAGGCTATACCGATCGATCCGTGTCCTTCGGTGTTTAGCCATCATCCCACGCTTCTCGCGGCATCTTCGGTATCCTCGTTGGAGTGGCTCCACGTCAACGGATCTTTATACGGGCTCCCGCCTCTAAACCGAGGCAACTCGGACATGAAGTTTGCTAACCGACATGTCCAAGATTGAAGTAGAGAGTGTGTAGAATAATTTGTCTCAAGACACCCAAGCTATTGGGTGGAGGTAAATTGAAGTTGTCATTTGGGTTGTGAAGTGAATGAGCTATCAAAAATGCAATGAACAAATTTTCCCACCAAAAAAAATGGGCTCGGCCACTTCACAGAAAGCTCACTGTGAAAGGAATTGTGGAGTGGTTCATGATTAATCAAGTGGTGAGAATATTGAAGAAAAATGCAAACAAATATCATAGCTATCAAGTGGTTGCTGGAGCAAGGGCAGCCACAAAAAAAACCCTTCACTTTATTAATGCATTAATTGCATATAACACCTCACTAAAAAGGCCATGTCTCATTAAAGCAAGTGAGATGACTCACCCAAGCCACCTCACCAAGCTGCTGCCAAATGAATGGAGCCCATGAAATTGCAAACAAGGAAAGAGAGAAGATCCGCATTAAACCAAGTGTTTAAGATGGGTGACTGAAAACTGGCAACTTCAAAAGCAATCCCGTAACGATTTACAGGATTACCCCTTAATTGTATATACATACCCGCATCTGTATTCCAGCTGAATATGAATGCAATGAGACAAAAATATTCCTACACAATATAATACTTGGATCCGGCTTAAACCAAAGCCCACCAGTATTATCTGTTCGAACCATAACACGTGCACAAGTGCACGTGTATGTTCGAACCCTGCCATAAAACCATACGGCCTCTACGACGTTTCGCCCGAACTTGGTAAACTATCTGTGGGGGACTCTAAAGACTCGTCAATACTCTGGCAGTGGGTTTAACCATAAACATGTCAGCGGCACTAGCTGTGCGTAACGGCTGCCCATGTATTGACCGAAAGGGAAGCCGATGAGCAAACTCATCCTGGAACCCTATTGAGCCTATCAGTGCCAATATCCGTACAGTCCGATCCGTTCGTCTATGAGCATCGCATATCGGGCCTAGGGGGCTGGTAACGTCAGACCCTAAATAGCGGTATAAGTCGTGTCGAAGTGTAGCCCAGAACACCCTGAGATACTACTGGAGTACCTACCAGTAAATCTCCTGCCTCGGCCGAGGGCTTTGTGTAATGGCTCTCCTAAACACAGCGCGATCTCACCCCCAATACCGGGAGAGACGAATCCCCTGCCGATCCGCTCACTTGCCTCCATATGGCTCGGGACTGTACCCAACTAAAACCTGTTTGCACGACTCCTTTGAGCCGTGGTAGGGTAGTAATCAAAGCACAGTGAGAACTCACACGAGACAAATGACGACCTCCGGTCGATGAACTAACCTGTACACATGTCACCAGGGAACTGCTATCTGACGCTAGGTATAATACCAACTAGCAGGTTCCCGGCGAGTCCTGTCCGGTGTACTCATAACCAAATGAGCACCTGTATACATCTTAGGTGAATCAACTAACACCAATGGCTTATGATACCGGCTACCGCCCCTCGTCGGGGTCTCGACTGTATATACTAGTCTACTCCGGAGTATCGATGCCCTGTCTCGAAACTCCCACGACTAGGGACCACTTTTAAGGATGTGCTTATAGACTACCCAACTCTCACGTATATGATCGCCATCATACTATTGGTAGTAAAGCAAGAATCCTAAGGGCTCTATCAACGTGTAATAGTGATCAGTAATGTCACCTAAAGCTGTACACAATGAAAAAGGTAAACCAGAAAGCATACTATCATCTCGAGTAAGACTGTCATACCGGTATAGGTCCTCCTCAATCATTGCAATCGCGTGCCTGCGATCCAATAATTTACTTTGAGGGAACTATATCCAACAAAGTATTCACCACCTCGATCAGATCTCAGTGTCTTAATACTTTTGCCGGTCTGTTTTTCCACTTCATTCTTATACTCCTGGAATTTTTCAAAGGCCTCGTATTTATGCTTCATCAAGAAGACATGTCCATACCTGGAGAAATCATCCGTAAAAGTAATGAAATAGGAGAAACCACTTCTTGCATGTGTAGACATTGGACCACATACGTCGCTGTGTATGAGTCCCAAGAGCTCGCTCACTCTTACTCCGTGTCCAGTAAACAGATTTTTTGTCATCTTTCTTTTGAGACATGATTGACAAGTTGCATAACATTGATATTCGAACGGATCCAAATATCCTTCTTTATGTAACTTAGTTAACCTTGTCTCATTGATGTGACCCAGTCTATAATGCCATAAGAAAGCATGATTTAATTCTGGAGACTTTCTTTTGTGTGTATTCTGGATATTGAAAATCTGCGGTTGGTTTAATACGTATATACCATTGTTTAATGTACCCGACCCAATCAAGCCATGATTAAGGTGGATGTTTACAACATCGCTTAAAAATGCAAAATCATAACCTTCTTTAGACATTAAAGATACAGATATGATATTACAAGTCGATCTGGGTACAAAATAACAGTTGCGTAAAACCAAAACATGTCCAGTAGTCAATCCTATGTGATAATCCCCTACGGACACAGCATCTATGCTTGCTCCGTTCGCAACTCTGAGGGTCATATCACCCGCCTTCAAAACTCTACGACTTCTCAACCCCTGCAAAGAATTACAGATATGAGATCCTGATCCGGTATCCAATACTCAGGAAGTAGAGTTGATTGACAGACAGTTTTCAATTACATACACACCTGAAGCCGAAGCCACAACCTGCTTCGGGTCCTGGTTCTTGGCCTTCCAAGCCCTACAATATTTTTTCCAGTGTCCTTTCTTATGACAATAGAAGCATTCTTCTTTCCCCACTGTTGGTCCCGCCACTTTTGCCTTCCCCTTGGCTTCCACCTTACCAACACCCCCTCTCGGTTTGGTAGGGGATTTCTTCTTCTTTCCCTTGGCTTTTGCCTTGGATCTAGAAGAGGCAATAACACCAACAGACAGAGTGTGTTTTACCTTGCTTTCTGCAGGGTGCCCTATGCACTCCTCAACATGTTGAGGAGTTCCGGAAGTTCAACTTCTTTACCTAGTATGTTAAAATTCAAGATAAACTGGGTGTAGGTAGAAGGAAGGGACTGGAGAATCAAGCCTGTGTACAGCTCGTTCTCTAATCTGGTCCCAAGGTCCGCGAGCTCCTCAATGTAGCCAATCATCTTAAGGACGTGTTCCCCTACAGATGATCCGACGACCAACCTCGCTGAAAACAGTTTCTTCGAGGTCTCATATCTTGCGATACGGGATTGCTCTCCATATAGTGTAAGTCTACGCTAGCGCCCCGGCAGTCTACAGACGCCAAATGCGGAACAAAAAACTTTTAAACTGGCGCTATCGTATACTTTAACCCGGATCTGCCATTATTGCTAAACTAACATACTGTAAAGAGTGTAGGAAGATTGTACCGAACGATCCGAGTCCTTCGTTCTTCAACCATCATCCTACGCTCCGTTGCGGCTGCTCCGATCGCGTTGATCTCCGATATCCTCGTCGAGGTGGCACCACATGATCGGTTCTTTTAACGGGCTCCCGCCTCTGACTCGAGGCAACTCGATCGTCAAGTTTGCCAAAAGAGACGACCAAGAATGATGTAGAGAATGAGTAGATGACTTTGTCTCACTTCGTCCAAATCCGTGGACGATCGGTTAATGAAGTTGCCGTGGAAATCGGGTGATGGAATGAAATGAACTGTAAAATTCCATACACCCCGAATACTATCATAATCTTTTCTAGTCAAAATGAAACATCAAGTGAAGTGAGGAGAGAGAGGGCCGGCCATATATAGCAAGAGGGAGGTGACCGTAGGAGAGGGGGGTGACCACAAGAGAAAGCTTCTCACTTCTAAATATCTTTAAGAAAACAAGAAGCATTAAAGCAAAAGCATGAATCACTAATACACCTCATCACACCTTTAATGCAACCAATTAGAACACAACACCAATAAACCTAGTCACCAAATTCTAGAACCTTCTAGAAGAACGACTCACCTCATCAGAAGAAAAGATAAATCCGTCTTTAACCAAATGTTAAAAGACGGCTGATAGAAAACTGGAAACTGGCAACTTCCAAAAGTGATCCTGAAACGAATTTCAGGACAACCCCGAATCTGTATAAATATACCCGCATTTGTATTACGACCGAATACAAATGCAACTGAGACAAAGATATTATACCTACTCAATATAATACTCGGATCCGGCTTAAACCAAAGCCGACCAGTATTATCTGCCCGAAAAATAACACGTGCGTAAACGCACGTGCATTTTCCGAACCCTGCCATAAAACCATACGGCCTCTACAACGTTTCGCCCGAACTTAGGAAACTGTCTGTGGGGGACTCTAATGACTCGTCAGTACCCTGGCAGTGGGTTTAACCACAAACCGTCAGCGGCACTAGCTATGCGTAACGGCTGCCCATGGACTGACCTCAAGGGTGGCCGAGGAGCGAACTCAAGGGAGACCGATGAGCGAACTCCTCCGAAAACCCTACTGAGCCTAACAGTGACAATGTATATACAGTCCGGTCCGTTCGTCAATGAGTATCGCATATCTGCCTAGGGGGCTAGTAACGTCAGACCCCCAATAGCAGTATAAGTCGTGTCGGAGTGAAGCCCAATAACACCCTGAGATACTACTGGAGTACCTACCAGTAAATCTCCTACCATGGCCATGGATTTGTGTAATGGCTCTCCTAGACACAGCACGACCTCGCCCCCAATACCGGGAGAGACGAATCCCCTGCCGATCCGCTCACGTGCCTCCATATGGCTCGGGACTGTACCCAAAAGCTACCTGTTTGCACGACTCCTTTGAGCCGTGGTAGGGTAGAAATCAAAGCACAGTGGGAACTCACACGAGACAAATGACGACCTCAGGTCGATGAACTAACCTGTACACATGTCACCAGGGAACTGCTATCTGACGGTAGATATAATACTAACTAGCAGATTCCCGGCGAGTCCTGTCCGGTGTACTCATAACCCAATGAGCACCTGTATACATCTTAGGTGATCCAACTGACACCAGTGGCTTGTGAGACCGGCCACCGCCCCTCGTCGGGGTCTCGACTGTACACACTAGTCTACTCCGGAGTATCGATGCCCTGTCTCGAAACTCCCACGACTAGGGACCATAATTAAGGATATGCATATAAACTACCCAACTCTCACGTATATGATCGCCATCATACTGTTGGTAGTAAAGCAAGATCCTAAGGGCTCTATCAAAGTGTATCATGCAATCAGTCACCTGAACATGTACACGACTGATAAAGGCAAACCAGATAGCATACTATCATCTCGAGTAAGACTGTCCTACCGGGATAGGTCCTCCGTAATCATTGCAATCACGTACCTGCGATCCAATAATTGACTATGAGGGCACTATCTCCAACAATCTCCCACTTGCACTCAAGGCTAATATTGCGATGTCGACTACTCACAGCCCGTGTGAAACCGACACCCAACTCCTCTACTAATCAGTTTCACAAAGCCCGTTTGTAAAACTATTGTGTTCGAGAAATAGCCTCAGTGAGTGGATCCGCCTAGAAGTATCTTTCTATATCTCTCTTAATCTCAAGTTCGCGGAGAAAACCATCTCCCGAATTGAGTAATACCTGTCTTAGAACATGTCTGGATATCTGATGGGACCTTAGTTCATAAATGAACTCCATATCCAAACTTCTTAGACTGAATCGATCACTGAACCTAATCAGTATCGGGCACCTTGTTTCCCACAGTATCCTCTTGGACCACCTGTCCATAATACTGTCCCTCTTCGTCAGAGGGAAAAACTAAAACTCTGACAGTCACTCTTTCATCCATGTCACCTTTGAAGCCTGGAATGATAACCGTCTCCCGAAGGAGGCTGCTGTCATCAAATCCGTAAAACATGCACTTATGTTCTATAACTGCTTCCTTATGTTTCTCCAGGATTGAATTAATACAAACTTATTGCATCTAGTGCAAAACCAACATTTGGTGTGGTACTTGACATCTCATGATTGACTCAATTGCCTAAGCAAGTGATCTGCCAATCATGCACATCCCTCTCCCCTTTAGTCTATACGACACCTTTAGAGAGGGTGACTCCATCACCTGCAGGTACACCACCATGCTAGGAGTCAACTATTCTAAAAACCATTAGAATATCTGTCAAAGTACCCACATTGGGAAACTACCCAAATCCAGATCTAAAACCATAGATCTAGAAACCAGAATGGCAAATATTATATCCATATCATGTCTGGAGAAACAACTGTGTGACGACCACAGTACAACCGATCGTAGTATAGGAATATTACTTCCTACTATGTGTATGTCATCCAGATACCATGACATCACACCCTACTACCTTCTTAACTGATCCATCCCCTATTCTGATTGAAGTCAAACCCATGACTGTCACATCAAAATTAGATGATCTATCTCCGCTATAACTGCTCAAGTCTATAAATAGATATAAGCTACTTGCCCACTATGCTTCTGCTGCTCCCACTGACTACGACAACCCTCCTACCGGGTCTCACAGCCTAGAACAACAGTAGTGTCAAGTCTGGGTAGATAAGAACCTCCCTGTCACCGTCTCTGAGGCTACCGAAGTACCTCTCGGGCATCTGAGGTTACCTACCATACCTGCGGAGTGGCTATTGGAATGTCAAACCTGATTGAATATATAGGTCCTACTAAATTTTCCGTAATCGTTCGCGGTTCTGGAATCACTTCCAGTTCTACCATACTCCCACTACTGTTTTCTGAAAAAGATCCATTTTTACTAAAACTGTGGCGAGTCAAGAACAATATCACTATTGATCTTCCAAATGGTAGAATATGAACCCTCGTCATAGCCAGGGTCAACCCACAAACAACCATTACAGAAACGTGCCCTGAGTTATCCAGTGTCTGGTTTTAATCATAAGCTGGACAACTCCCCGTACCTTAATTTCTTTTAAGGTACGATCCATTCTATATCCAATACAGAAACTTTGGCACTTATTTAATTGGAACCATATTCAAATCATGCAGCTGTCTCCAGTGCATATCAACTTTAATGGAAAGAGGCTAATCAGTATTACTCAACTTAGGAATCCATCCAATTATGAGCAACCTGAAAGAGAAAACTCGTTTCTCAAAACCATCACTATCATCTGAATACCAATCACAAGAATCTACATCTTCGATCTCTTTGAAGAATCCCGATACTTGTGATACCTGGTTCTCTACTTTATTCTTATACCCACAACTTCTCAAAACTTAGACCTTGTATTTCTACGAAACACTTGTCTAAAAACTAGAGAAGTTATAAGTAAACAGAACAAAGTACGAGGACCTACCCCTTTGTCCTGATGGACACTGGACAACATACAATACTCTGTATAAATCCGCTGAGTTGAACAACTCATAACCTGTGCGTTGTAGGTGGAAAACTGTACCCTGGCGATTTCCTCAAATATCACCAATTACAACGAATTCCGATATAATGAGGATGATCACCTAATTCCCAATATCTTACTCCCACTCATCATCTGTAAAACCATACAGATATGAGAATGAAACCTGGTAAATACATACCCTTGGAGTAAGTGTCTAATCGGGAAAAACAGTTTTTCTTTTAACAATGCACTGAAACATGAAAATGTTTCGTAGGGGTATCCTGGTATTCATAGCAATGCCTCTTCCATAATCCAATTCATGACTTCAACCGTATATTTTATTGCCATCTCTCCAAATCACTTTATTTGTCTTTAGTCGTTACCTTCTGTACACCATCGTTATGCTAAATGGTTTTCTTCCTTCCCTACCGTTCGGCACCAGCCTATGGTTTGGAAGAAGACTATCCAGTAAGCATAATAGGTGTACCCTCCTAAACCAAGGAGTACTCGCATCTCGAGAGAAGGTGACGATAAAAGACAACTGAATAATACCTTATTCTTTTTAAAAGTGAAATAGGAGCGGCGATGAAGTACGCGGTTTTGGTCGTGAATGATATCAGTCGCAATTTACTTTGCCCTCTTTCTAATCCCTTTATTTTGTCTTTACATATTACCTTCTGCACACCCTACTTAGGCTAATTGGTTTTCTTCATTCCCTACCTTTCGGCACCAGCCTATGGTTTGGAATAAGACTATCTAATAGGCGTAATAGGTGTACTCTCCTAAACCAAGGAGCTCTCGCAACCTGAGAGAAGGTGATAATAAAAGACAACTGAATAAACCAATTCTATTTCTCCTGAACCTGGATCCATCCCCGAAGAAGTCCCTTCGAGTTCGTATATAACCATACGATGGATCTATCCAATGGAAGTGGATATCCGTAGTAATACGGGTGTTCTGAGAAATTCAAAGGGTAAAAGAAGGAGTGGCAATGACTTATGCAACTCAGACAATCCAAAAGCCAGTATTTTAAGAAGGTTCGGTCAACCTGGTCACTGAGTCATAGTCTAGGGTCGGTCAAAGGTCGCTGCCAAAGAGAGAGAGAGAAAAGAAACACTTTGCGTGCACTCTAACCTAGATCAGAATGGTCATCATTTTATCTAATCCGGAAACCTCCCACTGTCCTGTCAAATTCTCCTCCAAACCTAAAGAAGAATCAATCGGGATCACCCGAAGAGTAAACCAACTCATCAGTGGGAATCAGGATCCAACTCTCATCGCATGATAACGTGATGGAATGCATCCACGTTACTCATACTCCAGAAGGTATGCGCATACTCGGCAAGTTTCAGTTTCTTTAGAAACTCCTGATATAGTTTTTGCCCCATGCTCTTATGATCGTGACTAAGGGCCAGCCCACCATAAGTCACATGTCAAGTTCTTCCCATCATTATCTTGTTAATTTGAACCCACCCGTACTCGCACTTGACTAAGGGCCAACAAGGCTGTACGACTGTCCCAAACCAACTCATCTATCTATGCAACATGTGAACACCCCAGCAGCTACCAATCACTATGTCCTAGCTAAGGGCTAGACCAACATAGCTTGAATACTACTGACCATCCATATGAAATGACGGAGGGCTACGGCTGGTTTTTGGCGAAAAACCTTTAGCGTAGTGAACTTGATATCGCTGAAGGAACCTGATAGCTTTTTAAAATATAGTGGCGAAAACCTTTTGCTAAAGAGGTCACTCCTGGTAAAGGGATCTCGGCTCTTTCCTCGTGGAATGAGGTGCAGGATATTCCACTGAATACCGCTATGCAAAGCAACATGTAATCGACTATAGTGAAGTTATTACCCTGACGCAAACTTCTGCCCAAGGGGTCAGTCCCGGTGAAGGGATATCGGCCCTTGCCCCGTCGAATGAGGTGCAGGATATTCTACTGAATACCTCTATGCATAACAAAAGAAAACGTCTTTGCAATAACACTTTTTAAATTGTTCCAACAACTGTATACGGGTTTGTTTTTACTTTGCGTTGATCAGAATCAACGTAGTCCCATCATTTAATCACACCAGAAAAGAACGAAAATAAAATGTACGTATATGCCATCCGCATTCGTCACTTGGTCCCGTCATCACCCGTTAGGTTACTTAACTAACGACAGAGCGGGGACTGGACTAGCGCGGGTGTAAAACATATACAACATCTAATAGTATATAAAACAATATACAATAATCGCTCCAGGCGTGATAGTATGCAACATTACAGAAAAGTAATAAGCATCACAGAACAATACAGATAATCTGGGATCCCCGAGTTTCACAGAGCCGCTGCTGAAACTCGACGTTCCCCTGTCGTGTGGATAGCCTGTGCAATGAAACCTAGACCCCTACGGGTGCGGCAAGTTACCCGCCAAAACCTGAAGCGAGGTAGTCCCCACAGCATAGTGAATGGAACACCCGGCACTTCACGGAATCCGGTAAATTGAGCACCCCTCCTTGGGTCAACCTGTACCCCCTACGAGTGCGGCGAATAGTCTGCCAATTCTAGAGTGGGACCCCTCTGCCTCTCAAAGCCATGAGATGCGGACCCGTTGCCCTCCCGAACCCGGCTATCCGTGCACTCCGTCTCGGGGCAAAACCTAGTACAGTAATGAAAAATAGTACAATAGGTACATCGACCGCAACCTGGTCGTGCCCCAAAAGAATATTATACAACAGGCAGTGACGGCAGTCCACAAGTTGGACGCTCGCCCCGCAATATCAAATGTACAAATAAACACAAACTGTACTATCATTGCACACTGCTATCCACCACGACAAATCCGCAACATCACAGCACAACACAGAACATCAACGCGAATGTCACGTTCGCAAACCCGTCTAAAAGAACTATAGCAATCAAACGCGGTTTACCGATCAAATGACATTCCCGGTCGGAGATATAATGTAAGCACTGTAAACTAACATGTTTAAATTTCGATCGACCAAATATCAAAAAGTGGACCCCACAGCTTACTGGTGAACAGTAACAAAACCTGGGCCAAAACGATATTGACCAAAAACCCCAAAATCCAACAGAGAACACACAGAAAAAATTTGGTGCACTGATCCCCTAGAACGGCCGCGGATGAGCGGCCAAACCATGGGTTTGGCCGCTAATCCGCGGCGCTCTGGTGAGATTGCGTGCACAAATTTTGTTCGTACGCTTAAAAAACCCTGCACGGATTTTTAAGATATGCAGAATTAATTTCTGAGACCATTTAAAAACAACAGAAACTGTCATGTTAGAAAATGCAGTTTTTAGTTTTCCGGTCGGATCGATGTTTTAAACGCGTTAGCACAAGTTAGTATAGCAAAATGGTTAGGCTCTGATACCACTGTAAATCTACGCTAGCGCCCCGGCAGTCTACAGACGCCAAATGCGGAACAAAAAACTTTTAAACTGGCGCTATCGTATACTTTAACCCGGATCTGCCATTATTGCTAAACTAACATACTGTAAAGAGTGTAGGAAGATTGTACCGAACGATCCGAGTCCTTCGTTCTTCAACCATCATCCCACGCTCCGTTGCGGCTGCTCCGATCGCGTCGATCTCCGATATCCTCGTCGAGGTGGCACCACATGATCGGTTCTTTTAATGGGCTCCCGCCTCTGACTCGAGGCAACTCGATCGTCAAGTTTGCCAAAAGAGACGACCAAGAATGATGTAGAGAATGAGTAGATGACTTTGTCTCACTTCGTCCAAATCCGTGGACGATCGGTTAATGAAGTTGCCGTGGAAATCGGGTGATAGAATGAAATGAACTGTAAAATTTCATACACCCCGAATACTATCATAATCTTTTCTAGTCAAAATGAAACATCAAGTGAAGTGAGGAGAGAGAGGGCCGGCCATATATAGCAAGAGGGAGGTGACCGTAGGAGAGGGGGGTGACCACAAGAGAAAGCTTCTCACTTCTAAATATCTTTAAGAAAACAAGAAGCATTAAAGCAAAAGCATGAATCACTAATACACCTCATCACACCTTTAATGCAACCAATTAGAACACAACACCAATAAACCTAGTCACCAAATTCTAGAACCTTCTAGAAGCACGACTCACCTCATCAGAAGAAAAGATAAATCCGTCTTTAACCAAATGTTAAAAGACGGCTGATAGAAAACTGGAAACTGGCAACTTCCAAAAGTGATCCTGAAACGAATTTCAGGACAACCCCGAATCTGTATAAATATACCCGCATTTGTATTACGACCGAATACAAATGCAACTGAGACAAAGATATTATACCTACTCAATATAATACTCGGATCCGGCTTAAACCAAAGCCGACCAGTATTATCTGCCCGAAAAATAACACATGCGTAAACGCACGTGCATTTTCCGAACCCTGCCATAAAACCATACGGCCTCTACAATGTTTCGCCCGAACTTGGGAAACTGTCTGTGGGGGACTCTAATGACTCGTCAGTACCCTGGCAGTGGGTTTAACCACAAACCGTCAGCGGCACTAGCTATGCGTAACGGCTGCCCATGGACTGACCTCAAGGGTGGCCGAGGAGCGAACTCAAGGGAGACCGATGAGCGAACTCCTCCGAAAACCCTACTGAGCCTAACAGTGACAATGTATATATAGTCCGGTCCGTTCGTCAATGAGTATCGCATATCTGCCTAGGGGGCTAGTAACGTCAGACCCCCAATAGCAGTATAAGTCGTGTCGGAGTGAAGCCCAATAACACCCTGAGATACTACTGGAGTACCTACCAGTAAATCTCCTACCATGGCCATGGATTTGTGTAATGGCTCTCCTAGACACAGCACGACCTCGCCCCCAATACCGGGAGAGACGAATCCCCTGCCGATCCGCTCACGTGCCTCCATATGGCTCGGGACTGTACCCAAAAGCTACCTGTTTGCACGACTCCTTTGAGCCGTGGTAGGGTATAAATCAAAGCACAGTGGGAACTCACACGAGACAAATGACGACCTCAGGTCGATGAACTAACCTGTACACATGTCACCAGGGAACTGCTATCTGACGGTAGATATAATACTAACTAGCAGATTCCCGGCGAGTCATGTCCGGTGTACTCATAACCCAATGAGCACCTGTATACATCTTAGGTGATCCAACTGACACCAGTGGCTTGTGAGACCGGCCACCGCCCCTCGTCGGGGTCTCGACTGTACACACTAGTCTACTCCGGAGTATCGATGCCCTGTCTCGAAACTCCCACGACTAGGGACCATAATTAAGGATATGCATATAAACTATCCAACTCTCACGTATATGATCGCCATCATACTGTTGGTAGTAAAGCAAGATCCTAAGGGCTCTATCAAAGTGTAACATGCAATCAGTCACCTGAACATGTACACGACTGATAAAGGCAAACCAGATAGCATACTATCATCTCGAGTAAGACTGTCCTACCGGGATAGGTCCTCCGCAATCATTGCAATCACGTACCTGCGATCCAATAATTGACTATGAGGGCACTATCTCCAACATATAGTTCCTTAGTATGGAGAAATATGGATTCAAGGTCCATATTCTCGTGCCTCCTCTGATGTTCATTGTCCATAGAGGCAAGCACGAGGCACTTGGCCTTCGTGTAGTCAATCTCCCAGGTCTTACGGATTTCCTTATCCGCGACGCTGGATTCTGGACCTGGGACGGCGAGGGCCTTAGTGGTAAGGAGATACCCCAACTTGTCATAAGTGATTGCCATCTTGACATTCCTGAACCAATCTTTATAGTTTGGCCCTGTCAATATATTTTTATCTAGTAATAACTTAAGACCCGTCATGTTGTTTGGTCGCTGCAATTAGGAGAGAGAGAAGAAACACTTTAGCATGATGCTCTTGTAAGTTTAGAGTGGTTTTAGTTTGTCTAAACAGGATGGCTCCCACTGTTCCTCGAATCCTTCCTCAAACCATAAAAGAAGAATTAGTCAGGATTAATCTCACCGTACAATACTTTCTTAATCGTTCATCCAGGCCAGTGTCGGTACTTCGAGGGAGGTTTTACGACGCTTTCGTGAAGTTCCTTAATTAAATAACCTCTTTTCCCTGTGGGCGTAGCCCCGCTAACACCTTTCTAGTCACCTACTTGGTTTATAGCATTGATCGTTAAGTGAAAAAATCTCCCGAGGAGTAGCATATACTCACAGTAGGATCGGGATCCAAATATCATTGTGTGATAAAGCTGAAGGAATCTTACCAAAATTATCACACTCCAAATGGTATGCAACACTAGCAAGTTTTAGTTTCTTTAGAAACTCCCTATGTGGATTTTTGCCCTATGTTCTTATGACCTTGATTTTGGCCAACAAATCATAAGTCACGTGTCAAGTTCCACCCGTCATTCTCCAGGTTAATTTGAACCCACACGTACATACCCTTGACTTTGGCCAACAAAGCAGTACGACTGTCCCAAACCAACTCATCTATCTATGCTCCATATGAATATCCAACAGCTACCAATCACTATGCCTTGACTTTGGCCAACAAACATAGCTTGAATACTATTGACTATTCATATGAAATGACGGAGGGTTACGAATGGTTTTGGCGAAATCATGAATGTAGTGAACTTGATATAATCGAAGGAACGTGATAGCTTTTAAAAGGAGTGGTTTAAGCTCCGCATTTAAAAGTTTTGTTGTTTTTGGAAAAACCGAGTGGTTTTGAAATTGTTCCAACGATTCAACTTTGGTTTGTTTTCTTTGCATTTATTTAATGTTGTCCCATCAATTAATCCTACCATTGCAGAAAACAACGAAAATATAACGTACGCTTATGCCATCCGCATTCTCCACTGGGCCCCGTCATCACCCGTTAGGTTACTTAACTAACGACAGAGCGGGGGCTGGACTAGCGCGGATGTAAAATATAAGCAACGTCTACTAGATATCATATATAGATATATACATTCGTCAGATGCAATGATAGTCATTCCAGATCATAGATGAACAAATTGGATATGCTAGGAATCCGCGTTTCATTCAAGCCTGCAACGAAAGACGGATTACACGGTCGTGATGAATAGCCAAAACCACACCCTAGACCCCTACGGGTGCGACAAACTACCTGCCAAATACCCGAAGTGAAGCAACCTCCGTCAACAAAGTGAGTAGACCACTCGGCACTTCAAAATACCCGTTAGTTTGTGCACCCCACCTTGGGTCTATTCTAGGAGCAGAAAACAGTAAAAGAAATAATATATAATGGCGGCTACATCCTCAACCCGGATGTGTGACCTAAATATAATATTACATCAATCTACAATTTACATCGAATGAAAAATGAAAAACACTCATCTCACACCCCCGGCTATTCATCCACGACAATCCAACAAGTTCATATACACAAACCAATAACACAGATCATAGATATGTACAACCCCCACTAATCGACGTATAGCGATTAGTAGACGTTCAATACATATATCACATCACAGATATAATCCGATAAGCTAAAGTTTACAGAATTTCGATCGATATTCAAATTTGAAACTACCCCAAATACAACACTGTACTCAAAGGAATCTGGGCAGAAACAAAGTATCTGAAAAATCACAAAACATCAAGCTGGACAATCTGCAGGAAAAACGAGTTGACTTCGAGTCGACTCGGCCGCGGATCCGCGGCGAAATGCATGGTTTCGCCGCGCTTCCGCGGCAGTCTGACCGAGTCACGAGCTCGTTTTTCTTGAGTGTCCTTAAAAAAGCCTGCACGTATTTTTCAGGTCTCTGAAAATATTTTTAGACTTGTTTGGAAAATCGGCAGAAAACACAAATTTTTGATGTATTTTGCGATTTTTTCCGGGATCGAAGTTCTAAAGACTTTGCTAACATGTTAGTTGTTGTTTAGCTAGGCTCTGATACCACTGTAAGTCTATGATACCCACCCCGGTACTTACGGGGAGGCGGAAAGAGTGAAAATCGAATTTTTATCACAAGATAATATAGACTATGCATTAGGATCTTTGCTAAACATCAACTAACAAACTAACTTAGGGTTTTAACTACTAGGTTAGATGGTTATACCTAAGCCTTGAACTCCTTCTTCTCCTTGTTGTGAGCTCCTTGGAATGGTGTGGATGGCTCCTCCTCGCCGGCTTCTCTATATCATAGAAGATCCACCCGAAGGCCTCTACCTTGAGCTCCAACCTCAATAATGAAGTAACTAGAGTGCTTGGCTTGCTAGACTAAGAACCCTAGAGTGAGTAGAGAAGTATTTTGGTGGTTTAGTCTCAAAAGGTTTTGATTTTCAACTCATGAAAGATTAAAACTTTGAGAGAGGAAGAGGAGAGAGCAAACCATGAGAGAGAAAGATAATATGAGAATGAGAGGATGAAACTCTTATATGAGGAAATATGATAATAATAATATTAATTAAGATAATTGTGATGGTGCATTGATTTGACCATTATTATGTCACATTTAATGCTAAGCATGCTCAAAGAAAATATCTCATGCTTAACAAAAATATCTAAGTCGACTTGGGTCAACAACTCAAATGGTCAAACCAACATTAGCCATGATACAATTATCTCTAATTAAAACTATTAATCAATTTCCTCCTTCTCATTATGGTTTTGATCAAGTCAATGGTCAAAACCCTAATGAGGTGTCTCCCTCTCTGCCTCTGTCAACTGTACATACATACCTGCATCCGTGTTCCGAAGAAACACGAATACAATGAGACTAAACCAATACTTAGATCCAGCTTAAACCAAAGCCCACTAGTATCTACTGCTCGAACACCGAACACACACAAGTGCGCGTATGTGAACGAACCATATCGTAAAACTATACGACATCTACTCATATCGCTCAAAGGTGAACAACCCTCAGTGTGGGACTCTAAAGACTCGACACTACGCTGGCAGTGGGTTTAACCACAGGCCGCAAGCGGTACTAGCTGTACGTAACGGTCCCCAGGTAGATGTCGATAAGAAAGCCGATGAGGAAAACCCATCCTAACTCCTACTGAGTCTGAATGTGACAATCTCCGTACAGTCCGGTCTGTTCGTCTAAGAGTATCGCATATCGGGCCTAGGAGGGCGGTAAACGTCAGTCCCCTAATAGAGGTATAAGTCGTGTCGGAGTACAGTCCAAAACACCCTGAGAAAGTACTGGAGTACTTACCAGTAAATCTCACTTGCCCTGGCCAGGGACTTTGTGTAATGGCGTTCCGAACACAGCGCAGTATCAACCCCCAATACCGGGAGAGACGAATCCTATCTAACCGCCACTGCCTCCAAGTGCTTCGGGACTGCACCCAACTACTACCTGTTTGCACGACTCAATAGAGACGTGGTAGAGTAGTAATCTAATAACAGTGGGAACACACTTGAGGCGAAGCAGCAGTGTCAAGTCGACGGACTAAGCTGTACTCATGTCACCTGGGAACTGTTAACTGACGATAGGTATAGTACCAACCAACAGTTCCCAGCGAGTCCTGTCCAGTGTACTCGTAACCCAATGAGCACCTGCATACTATCTCCAGTATGACGTACTGATGGCTGTGGGACAGACCATCTCCCCTCCTGGGATGAGAAGCGTATACACTAGTCTACTTTGGAGTATCGATGCCCTGTCTCGATAATCCCACGACTAAGGACCTGTATAAGGATGTGCTTGTAGACTACCCATCCCCCACTAGTGTGTCTGCCATCACAACGCTGGTAGTCAAGCAAAGATCCTAAGGGCTCTATCAATATGTATTAGCGATATGTCAAAAGAAACACATACACATATTTAGATAGATTCAAACCAAGTAGCATACTCCTATATCGAGCAAGACTGTCATAAATCCGTGTATATATCCCAAGCTTACAAAATGTAATATACAAACTAGTACTATACAATAATGGCCTCTAGGGCATATCACACTAACAAGCTCCCCCACTCGGTCCGGAATAAAACCAAATCATAAAAACAATATCTCATGGTAGACATCTCACATTAACATGAAGAATCACTGAATCTACTTAATAGTATAATAAAACTCAAAACCATAAATCCTCAATAATCCAATGCATCTTATATCAAACTACTAACGCTTGAATATGAAACATGATATCATTTATGCAAAGTAACTACCATTATTGATGCTTAAGGTATAATAGGAATCATATTTAACATAATAAATAGTAAGTGTGTAGGTGACATCTTAATATCGATGAGGTGTAGTGTAACATGTAGATATGTGCATGTGCAGCATGACTCGTCGATAATTGTGCAGTGTTCTAACAATTATTAACATGACGATGTATACGTATCTGAATGCATATGGTCAACTTTATATACAAAGGCAAATTTTTGTATTTAAACTTAAACTACGGGCGTATCATACTATCCATACAAAATCCTCCGGTAGATGTTTAGTCTACTCACCGGAATACGTCGAATTCTACTCAGAAATCATCAATCCATTCCTTTCCTTGCGGCCTCCGAAGTTTCCGTACTCAAATCTAACATTGAATTTAACTTCGTATAAGAAACGGCTAAACTCCGATACGGCGAAAACATGAAAATACAAGTTTTACGTACTAACTATACTACGTACGACTATGGTAGATTATCTAATACTTATACTAACTGAATTTTAACCATTCTCTGTTCGTAACAGAAAACTGAAACGTGTCACGAAACCTCCGTGTCGTATTTTAGAATTTTAACTCATTTACAGATATTAACTTCCAGATTTCATATACTGCTAAAATAACTTAAACAAACAATACCAAACATCTTAATACGTATACCGAGATCTACCCTAAAAACCCTAACACCCAACTCCTATAAAAATCCGGCGAGCTCGGATATTTTGAACTTGTTGTCGGCCAAAATCCGAGCAACAGGGTTTGTCTTCTTAGGGTTTATTCTAGGTCCAGTTTATAAGATGATGTAACTGTTTGATTATGTTAATTATTATCTAAACTATAGCAGATTTAACACAGAGCCTAACTTTCCTAAAATACGATATATCCGATATCCGATTTCTACATTTAAACATTTGAGATCTAAATTTCTACAGTGTTTAAAGATTATACCTACAGAAGATTGTTGAAAAGGCTTCCTCCAAGATGCACAAGCTCTTAGCTCCTAGCTTGATGGTGGTGGTGAAAGTCCTTAGCCCTTAGTTCTTCTTCTCTTCTCTCTTTTCTTTTCTCTTGTTGTGTTCTATGGTTTTCTTTTTCTAAACTAGTTTCTTTTCCCTATCCTAATATATATCAACTGAACAAATTTGTAACATTAAGGGATAAGGGGAAATAAGGTAGTAGGTGGTGTCACCAAACAAGATGGTGGGGGTTTCATGCAAGGAGGATGTGTGGCCATTAGGTTAACCAAGGGTGTGGTGTCTAGGAGGTACATCTTAACCTTAACCATTATCTAGCCCTATTTGCATAAACACCCTCATTACATATGTTATTATATAAACACTATTTTCTTTACTAATCTATTTCTACTTTAACTTAAAAAGCCCTCTTTACTACAATAAAAATTAAATAACATTATCTATTTAACTAAATAATTTAATTAATTATCTAAAATATTTCAAAATGTTACATATTTCCTTTCCATTAGTTATGTTGTTTATGTCAGGGTATCCTAGTTTAGTTTAGAATTTGTATTAGTTAGATTGTGATCTTGGAAATTTTCTAAGTTGATGTTTAGTGAGTTTGCGGACTTGTGATGTGGTTGTTGAAGAGTAGTGAGTGCTTACAAGACTTTAGAGATGATTTTTTTACCAAGACCAGCCAATAGAACCAAATATACGAATTTAGAATTTATCCCGTGTCGGTTTTGTGAAGTTTTGTTGGCCTACAGGATATCTGGAGCAACCTGGGATGTTTCTAAAAAAACAAACAACTATATTGACCTAGTTAGACCACTAGAAGACCACCACAGAAGAACGAGACCCAAATTCAAAGATTTGGCCGGTGTCACCCGTTACTGTAGCACATCTCACCGGCCCAATTTTGGGTTCTGGTGATGAGATTTTGCCTGTAACTTACACTCCTTATAACTTAGCTACCGCATTGGTTGTTTTGTCCTAGACCCCCTGTGTAACATTTCTGAAATATAAATATTATTTTTGGAAATTTAATATTAAAATAATATATTTCGTGAAAACTATTCGATTTGCGAATAGGGGGTTTTCGTAAAATTGTATAAGTATATACCAATATTTGGAAAATAAAAAAAAACAGTGAGATAAAGTTCTAAAAACCGACCGTTTAAAGACAATTCGGAAGTCTGAATCAAAAAGAAACACGCCCGAACCTTCGCGAGGAGTTAGAGCATGAAATTAACTTTGAGTCAAGAGGCCTAGAGGGGGTACCCCACCCCCGAGGCCACCACGAGGTGGCCAGGGGGTGAGGCAGACCCGAAACTGCCCAAGGTGGGGCAGTTTCGGGTCCCCTCTGCCAAGACCACCTTGTGGTGGTCTTGGGGAGTGGGCCCAGCCATTCGGTCCCCCTTGGGGTTCCCCGGGGTGCCCATGCACAACCCGCAGCTTCTCAGTTCAAATCGTGAGCCCGCGGGATGTGCAAACATCTCAAACTTTCAGTTTTCGGAACAGTTTTGGTCGGAATTTTTTGCATGACAAAAACGGCGGATTTCTAATGTCGCAATTAGTTAACTAAGGCTAATGAAGTAGCTCTGATACCATGTTGGGTCACGCCAGCGCCCCGACTATCAATCCGTGGCCAAATGCGGAACAAAAACTTTTAGAAACCGGCGTTAACGGAACCCGATTCCCGGATCGACCCATAAGCCATAGATAACAAAACATGCAAAGGAGTTTAGAAAGGTTATACCGAATGATTCGAGTCTTTCGGTCTTCAACCCTCATCCCAAGCTCCTCGCGGCTTCCTCGATCATGTTTGATCTCCGGTCTCCCCACATCGAAGAAGATCAACCTCGAGGGTTTGTAATACGGGCTCCCGCCTCAAAACCGAAGCAACTCGGGTATCTAGTTTGCTAACTTAGATAGCCAAGATGAAGTAGAGAGTGTGCGTGATTACTTTGTCTCAATACACCCAAGGATTCTCAACTCATGAGAGGGTTTGGGTGGAAGTTTAAGAAGATGCCAAGAGGTGAAGAAGTCTGTGCTCAAAGGAAAGAGCAACTAAAGAAAAATGTGGCTGCTCCTTTTTTTTTCAAGTGCGTGTTGTGAGTTCTTTTGTGAGCAAGCAACTAAAGAAATTTCCCCACAATAAAAGATCTTCCTTGCTCACTAAATATCTCACAATCCTTACACAATATCTACCATCTCACACATACCATGAGTCACCAAGTGCACATGCTACGATCAATGCAAACCATGACTCACAATGCCAAAACTTACACTCACACTTTCCACCTCATAAAAATTTAACCTAAATGTTTAATCCAAAAAGAAAAAGAATCTTCTAAAGTAAACTTGTAACGAATTACAAGAATACCCCTCATCCGTATATACATACCCACATCCGTATTCCGACTGAATACGAATACTACGAGACGAAAATAATCCAACAATATAATACTAGGATCCGGCTTAAACCAAAGCCCGCTAGTATTATCCGTCCGATCATGATCCGTGCACAAGTGCACGCATATTATCGAACCCTGCCATAAAACCATACGACCTCTACAACGTTTCGCCCGAAGCAGAGAAACCCTCTGTGTGGGACTCTAAAGACTCGTCAATACGCTGGCAGTGGGTTTAACCACAAGCACGTCAGTGGCACTAGCTGTACGTAACGGCTACTCAGGTATTGAGCGAAAGGGAGGCCGACGAGCAAACTCATCCTGAAACCCTACTGAGCCTGACAGTGATAATATCCGTACAGTCCGGTCCGTTCATCTATGAGTATCACATATCGAGTTTAGGGGGTGGATAAAGTCAGACCCCTAATAACGCGACATTTAGTGTCGGTACGAAGCACATCACCACCTAAGAAACTACTGATCCGAATCAGTAATCCTCGACTACCTTGGCCAAGGATTTCTGGTGATGGCCACCCGTGCACTCCGCGACATCAACCCCCAATACCGGGAGAGACGAATCCCCTGACGATCTGCTCACTGCCTCCATGTAGCTCGAGACTGTACCAAACTAAAACCTGTTTGCACGACTCCTTTGAGCCGTGGTAGGATAGTAATCAATGTATAGTAGGAACTCACATGAGACAAATGGCGATCTCAGGTCGATAGACTAACCTGTACACATGTCACCTGGGAACTGCTATCTGACAATAGGTATAATACTAACTAGCATGTTCCCTATGAGTCTGTCCGGTGTACTCATAACCCAATGAGCACCTGCATACATATTAGGTGAACCAACTGACACCAATGGCTTGTGAGACCGGCCACCGCCCCTCGTCGAGGTCTCGATCCGTTTACACTAGTCTACTCTTGGAGTATCGATGCCCAGTCTCGAAACTCCCACGACTAGGGACATTTTAAGGATGTGCTTATAGACTACCCAACTCTCACGTATATGATCGCCATCATACTGCTGGTAGTCAAGCAAGAATCCTATGGGCTCTATTAACATGTAATAGTGATCTGTAATATCACCTGAAGCATGTACACGATGATAAAGACAAACCGGATAGCATACTATCATCTCGAGTAAGACTGTCCCACCGGTATAGGTCCTCCCTCAATCATTGCAATCACGTGCCTGCGATCCAATAATTGACTTGAGGGCACTATAGCCAACAGTTTCGTCTCTCCCGGTATAGGGAGTTGATGTCGCGCTATGCTTGATCGGCCATAACAACAAATCCCAGGCCAGGGTTGTCGAGATTTACTGATAAGAGTTATCAGTAGTTTCTCGAACCATTATGAGCCATAAATCAACATGACTTATAAAGTTAATGGGGGTTGACATTTACCACCCCTAGACTTCATATGCGACGTATCAGACGAAGAGACCGGACTGTACGGTAAGTGTTGCTTACAGGCTCGTTAGGGTTGGGATGAGTTCGCTCGTCGGCCACCTTTTCGCCACGTACCTGGGTAGCCATTACGCACAGCTAGTGTTGCTGGCGTGCTTGTAGTTAAACCCACTGCTAGCGTATTGTCGAGTCTTTAGAGTCCCACACAGAGGGTTCCCTGGTTCAGGCAAAAGATGTAGAGGCCGTAAGTTGTTACGGCACGGTTTCGATCATGTTCGTGTACTGGTTACAGGAATGATGATCGGAAGGATAATACTGGCAGGCTTTGGTTTAAGCCGGATACCAGTATTATATTATTGGATTATTTGTATTCGTATTTTTTTGGAATACGAATACTGGTATACTTATACGGTATACGGTGAGGGGTATTCTTGTAATTGTACAAGAATATATTCTAGAAGGAGACACCTCATAAATGGGTTTTTATTTTGTGAAAATAAAAACAATGAGGTGGAATTTGGAATTGTCAAAGCATGGATGAAGAAATGGATTATTTCATTTTATATTAATTTGTGTTTACTATTGAAGCATGGTGCATTATTTTTGGAGAAAAATAATGCATGCGTCAATTATTGTTTTTGAGCCATATCATTTGTTCATGCTTCATACTTGCTCATTCTAACTCTCATCTTCTCCCTCCAAATTATCTCCTTCTTCTTCCTCTAACCTAAACACTCACATGTGTTGCGATCCATAGGTTAAGAGATAAAAGTAATCCACTAGTTCATCTCTACATCATCTAAGTAATCATTTCTAGCACACTTGATTTCTTAGCTAACTCTTGTGAAGAGTTTGTATCTTGTTCTATAGCTCTCGGGTGGATCATCTTCGACCTAGAGGTGACCGGAGATCGAGATCTTTTCAAGCATCCAAGGAGCCTAGGAGTCGCATCCAAACAAAGACCCGAAGGACTAGACACGAGGGTATAACACTTTAACCGAGTAGTTAACGCCCTTTTGTAGTTTACTTTTTGCTAGTTAAGGTTTAATCATGATCATAAAGTGGATAAAGTCTATGTTGCAAAGCAAAACATGATCCTTTGATGTGAGAAAAATCGTTTTTGATGTGTTCCACCTCCCCGCGAACATGCGGGGTGTGCTACATAGACTAACACCAATAAAAGAATATTACATACAGATTTTACATGAATGAAAATGTAACATCTCAAAATAATAAAATATTATTTTTGGGAATTTTTATAATTTAATATTATTTTAATGAATATTTTAATATTCGGGTGTAATTAAATGCAAATAAATGGAGAAAAATTATGGAAAATTATGGAAAATTCTAAAATGGGGTATTTATTGGAATTATGTCATTTTTAAGTATTTATGATCATTTATATGCTAATTTAGCGCTAATCGCGATTAAAAATCGCTAATCGGATTTTTTGGCTTTTTGTGCAAAATTGTGCACATATCATTTTTGGACTTGTGTTACATTTTCTACCATATTACTTTGGGTTTACTATTGGTGTGTGAAGGATTAGGGATTAAAAGAAAAGGAAAAGAAAAGAAAAAGAGAAAAGAATAAAGAATGGGGTTGGTGAGAGAGAGGTATGGGTTTCACTTTGACAAAAACCTTAGCCATTTCCCCTCAATTTCCCTCCCTCTTCACTCTCCTTCTGCTGCTGCTCCTGCACCTCATCCCCTCCCCTCTTCAAGCCTCAAATCATCTCACAAACTATCTCAAAACCCCACTTCCATTTCACAAAACATGCACACAAGCCCAAGATCTATGCTATGGACCAAGAAAGGTGGTGTTTTGGTGCTGTTGAGGATTCATGAGGGTCTTGTGAGGTAATTCCTTCACAATTAGAGTGTTAATTCTTGTGCTTAAGCTTTAATTCAAGTTTCATATCGATATCGTGTGAATTGGTGCACTTTGGACAAAATTAGAGAGGATTAGGGTAATTTTGAGTTATGACTTTGCACTTGAACTTAAAAGGTGACCTTAGACCCTATATTGACTAGAAACCCAGACCAACCCCACTGGAAACCCAAAAATACGGAATTTCGGGACTTTCATGTCGGTTTGTGAAACCTGGAGCTTGCAGGAAAATCTGGAATAAACTGGGACTTTTTCAGGAGAATTAAGCAATACCAGGGACCCAATTGAGACCCCAGGAGGCCACCCTATGCAGACGAACCACATTGGACATAGGGGGGCCGGCCAGGCCGGTTTTTAGAGGTATGTGGCCGGCCCCTCTGTGATGAAAGGTGTCCATGTTTCTTCTGTAGATCATATACTCCCTGCATAGCACCCTAGAGTTGTTTATTTGCCCTGTTTTGACCCGAGGTGAAATCTGGGATCGTTTTCTTGGGTTGCTGTTTTGAATTTAGTTTTGGTTTTCCGTATGTGGATTTCCAGATTTTCACAGTTTTGTGTTATCTCGATTGTGCGACGTTTGTACGTCTATATCGAGTGATTTCGGGTTGTTTTGCGAAGGCTAACCGTAGGTTCTAACCTATAGGCCTTTTAGCGTATCGTTTTGGATTTAGCGTGTCGTTTCAAGTTTTGATTTGGTTTTGATGCGATGCGATACGTGTGATATGTGTAGGTACCCCGCGACGATCCGAGGCGATGCAGAAGATGACGGTGACATCGACACCGACACGCAGGATGCAGGTGAGTAGATTTATATCTACGGGGAGAAGTCGGGTGGATGGCGTATAGCACCCCCGCAGTCCGTGGTGTTGTATACGAATACGTATACACACGTATATTTATTATGTGTTGTTAGGATCATTGATAGTAATAATGGTATTCTTGATGCTAAGATTATATTGGTGTAGTATGGTGCGAACCCTAGGGTAGCGATTGCACTCATACCTACACTTACACATATACTTACACACATTCTTGCATTCATTCTCTCATTTGTTGGTGCGTATATCTATACATGGGTATGGGACTATGTGTTCATATACGGGTTTGGTGATGATACGTGGGTTTGAGGTGTTACTTGATGTGAGGCCGTGAGATCGGCGATGTGACATAGTTTGCCTTTGAGGTGTGATATGATAGTTTTAGCGGGCCTTTGGACATGTGCTTTACCCGCATTCATATTTTATAGATGGTATCGATTTGTACTAGACTTACAGTAGTACCCCAGATTGTGTGATCTGATGATAAGTGATACCTGATATGTGATGAGATAGTGTGATATTGACCCCTACCCAGCTATTGGGATGCCGTACGACGATTTACCGTACGAGCCGATATTGATGATAGATCCGCACTCATGACTCGAGGATATCATACGATATGTTATTGAGACGTGATCACCGACTATCATATCTATATTTATATATTGACTCAGATTAGGTGGTTTCATACCCCTCCTGTCTAGATTGTTTAGTAGACATTGGACTAGACCGAGTCATACCTATTTCAAAAGTAACGAATCGGGGATATTTTAAAGATAAGCAGAAGGGTTATACGGATATTTTCAAATGATGCATCTTTTCTTAAAACACCATAGCCCTTACTTTACCAAAAGCCCTGATTCGTCTTATTTCAAAAGGCAAGGTTGCATGACATATCTATTGGGGCAGGTCCTGTGCTTTTGCGTTGATCATTCGTTTCCGCATTATTCCTGCTATCTGCATTGCATCGCTTGTATTGTTGTGATATTCAGTCATGCTGCTAGGACACCAGCACCATTATCGATGATGCATATGTTCCACGTACACTTGTTGCCGGCTCACACACTTATCATCGATAATTGCCATGTCACTACACTGTAGTACTATTGCATTCAGTATATGATCCTTGCATGACATGATGATGTACATACCTTCCTTTACATGTAGCATACTTCATGCTTTTGATTATACGCATTGAGATATGTTGTTTCTATGATATTTCTGGATTTGGGAACCGAGGGTGTTTCAAAAGAGAATATGTCATTTCTTTAAAAACCCGGTTGCCCTTGATATGATATTTCAGTGCGTCCACCATGTGTTTTCTCGGTGCTGAGAGCGACATGTGTAACCCGAATCGAGGAGTGGATGAGCCGATTGCGGGTACATGGTGGACCCGGTATGGTTCCCCTCCGCAAGATGATCGATGAGCTTTGCCGATTGAGCCTGGAGGCGGGCGAGTACCTACCGGTGATTGGTTGGACCTGGCGGTTATCCGGAGGATACCGACCAGAGTCGATAGATGGTTTGGGCATACTGCCGGGGCCGAGGGCCGATACCGCAGACAGAGCCCGCGGGCCGATCCAGACTGACGGAGCCCGATATATGAGGATTTACGTGCCGATGCTGGGCACAGTTTTCATGATGTTTTCGAGTGTCGATGCTGGGCACTCTGGTCCATGATATTGATGTGTCGCGAGGGACACGGGTGGATTATATCCTCATATTTCCATGCACAGGTTATGATATTTACTTGCATGATGGTTTTTGTCAGTGGGTGACGAGTGGACGGGATCCACGTGTGTACAGATTTGATTACATTGATCATACCTTATATTCTTGACATGCTATTACCTGAGGCACTAGCACGAGCACTTGGCACTACACTCATGTATAGAGATTACATTGCCAGTTTAGCATGCTTCAGCTTTATTCATATTGAGGTTTATTTATATTTGGTCGTATTGACCTAGGATGGGTCATACATTCGATCTCTGCTTGTAGATATCTTTCTATTCACGAGTTGGCAACTCACCCCCGTTGTGCCCCAGTTCTTGCAGGTTTGCCGTACAGATTCCATAGCGGCATTTCTGGCACACTGCTTCCTTATAGGTGACTTGCTTGGATAGGTGGGTTCTTTTGTATCAGAACCGCTTTTGTAATTGTATTATTCATTGTATCTAGAATTTCCATCAACCAAAACTTGTATTTTGTTTCAGACTTAGAAAACAGTGTTGTATTATTTCGACCTTAGAGTCGCGCTTGTAGAATTGCGGTTTTCTGGCTGTTTCTGAGTTTCTTTTCAGTTTAGATCCTCGCCCTTTGGCGTTGTATATTGTTGTAGCTTATGTGGTTGTGACCGTCGATTGACGAAGAGCTAGCTCCCGCTTGGGGATGCCTTTTTCATGTTATATATGTTGTTCTTGTTGTATCCCGTTCGGGGCCAGTTTTTACAAAAGAAACTCTGCCGAAATTTTTAGGAAAAATTACACATTTTAAAAATTCATATTCGGCTTAGTTATTTAAAAACTTGATTTTCAAACATGTTTTCTTTACCTCTTAAAACCAGTTTCTTTGCTTATTCTTAAAAATGGTTTTAGATTTCTGGGCTTTTGGCTTACTTGGATCAGATGGAGTCCTATAGGCTTCATATGGTTCAAGGGCCAGTCACGTGCTCTTTCGGGTCGTGACAAAGTTGGTATCAGAGCGCTAGGTTGACCTTGGTTCGAGTCTAAGTTTGACTATGTGGAGCCTAGGGCGTTATCTTTATACGGAACTTAGGCTTGACCTTACGGAACTTAGACTTGGTCGAGGGGGTATTAGACCCGAACTTTCGTCGCGTAGGATGACCCTTGGTTGATGGAATAGGTGACTAAACTAGAGTGACGTACCGTTGGTATGTTCCGCGGCATACTTACGACACGCCACTCCACTTAAGAAACCTTAGGTTGTACATTTCCTTGCTTTGTGTCAGATTCCTTCCTATGATCTATCTTCATCGATACTGGTTATGGTTTTGCTGCCGCGATTGCACTGGCGGAGTGAGCTACGGCTCGAGTTGTCAGCATGAGCTCGTCGTGGACGAGGACTGACCAGGGCGTGATTCCCGAGGCGTACGATTGCATATTGAGGCGTCGTCTTATTGTGTTTCCGCACTTTGGGTGATTGACAGATCGCTGTTGCGAGATTTCTAAGACATACCGGTCGGTACCAGAGGTTTGAGCCACTGATAGAGGCCAGCTAGGTTGTGATGACCGTTGATATTATCGCTTATCCAGGGTGATTGAGCCGCTGTTAGCGTATATACGAAGGAGCCAGTTGTTGCTGCCAGTGATGAGATATCGCCCAGATGATTGGAGCCACTGCGGCATGGGCATGTTCTTGGAGACATGATAGTGAGTCGCTAGTCACCGAGGATGAATGACTAGGACGTGTGGTTCGTTCGCTTACCCCGATGCGAGGTCATCAGGTAGATTGATTCCAGCTAGTGGTGACTTCACGCAGGTTCGTTGAGAGTCGATTGAGACGATCGAATATCAGGAACCTATTTTCCAAGTTTAAAGTATACAGAAAGACATGCAGGTGATTCTATGGACCCTCTAGAAGAATGAAACCCTAACTCGACTTAATGACCGTGTGAAAGCCTTTGAACCTTAGGGTTTGCGGCGGTTCCACGGCGCCATTAGTGAGGCTTGGGTTTGCCCTTCTACGGCTGGACCACCGACGCTGTGGCATGTACTCGATACTATTAAACTGTACCCGAGATGTTGAGCTCTTGGGGGATGGTGAGGTTCTGACAAGTCGATCGGATGGTTCGACATCTTTCGGATATTGTGATGGGACACTGCATGGAAGACTCCAGATGCGAGCATAGCCGTCGGAGCGCAGTTTGTGTAGCCACGATAAGACGAGTCCGAATCAGTCGATATTTGAGAAAGGTAGAGTAAAGAGTTCGCACGAGATTTCGACGAGATGACGTTCTACTCCGCTGACATCAGAGATGTGACATGCACGCTGAAGACGTGTTCGGCTAGATATCTCCTGCTGAGTCAGGAAGGTACCGAGTTGTGATTTCGAGTCCATGTGAGAGACTTCGGATGGACCGTAGCCGAAGGCATTGCAGTGCGCAGATAGAGACGCGATGTTGAAATGGACGATGATACCGACAAGCGGAACCAGAGGTTCGTGCGAGACACTGGCGAGCTGTCATTATTTTCCGTCGAGACCAGAGGTCAGATATGCTTACAGAGGCGTTGGAATGCAACCAATCCCCGAGGAAATGCTGTGCTGAGGACACAGATGTCCATTGGACGAAAAAGGACCATGCAAGAGCACCAGCCTCCGTACAGAGCGGCATAGGCAAGATCGGCAGAGACTTTGAGCAGGATTCCTTCCAGGACACCGCTGCAATGACGTTTGCACCCAGGATCAGATATGTGATGTGCATTTAGAGAGCCGAAGGCCGACGCCAGTGACATATTGCTTTACGAGCAGTCGTGAGGATTGACCGAGAGATTTCCAAAGAAGTGCCAGAACGGAATCGTTCCTGTCAGCACTCCTGACCGGGCCGGTGAGACGATGGATTGCGAGATTGGTAATCTACAGGAAAGATCAGGAACCAGAGGCAGAGGACACCAGCCGCGAGCAAGAGACAAGTGGAGATCTTGCTGAAAGGTTCCTAGGCACTGTAGTAAGGTCTCACAAGGCATCGAACATGCCAATTTAAAATTTTTGGTGCCGAGAAACTCTAGACTACGGATCTTAGACTAGATGTTTAGGCGAAATGAAAAAGCTAGTTAACAAATTAACTAAAGGTCGGAAGCTACAACCTTTGTAGATCCGGATTTCCACCTCCTTAGCTCCACGTGGTCATGCCCTCGCTGTCCATCATGAATCCTCGACTCATTCGTCGGCTTCATCGGAATAATGTGCGGAATAGGTCGTCGGCTTTGTGTCAAAGACGATCTACGTCGAGGTTGCACTAGTTCAAGCTCCGACTTCACAAAGTTGTGAAACTTGTGAAGAGAACACCCAAAACAACTTGGCAAGAGGTAGAGGGTGAAGAAATAGGAGATGGGTTCACTTTAGATTTGGAATTCTCTCACTAGAACTCAAGTTGCCATTGATGGCATCTAAGTTTTTCTTTTGAAGATGAAGAAGAAGAAGAGCTAGAATTATGATAAGTTCTTTTTAAAATGAAAAGAAAAATCTATACTTATCATAATTCCAACTAAGGTTAAGTGTAGAGAATCAACCATGGTTATTTGGAGAGTTAGGGTTAAGCTAGTGGACAAGAATGGTTGCATAAAGTCAAGGCTTCATGAAGCTTCAACATAAAACAAGAAATGCCACCATTCTCCACTAAGCTTAATCTAAATAAATGAATAAACAAATAAATGAATAAATAAATATGCAAAACCCTAATTATCATAATAACCATGGTTTAATTCTATTCACTTAACTACATGATCAAGTATCATCAAACATGATACAAAAAGTGCACAAAAGTATATCACATATACAATGTGCAATCCAAGTGAGAAAAATCCGTTTAAAGTGAACCAATACTAGTTAATGCAAAGTAATATATCAAATATATAGTTATACATTAAATCAATAAATCAACATTTGATTCAATGATCCGGTCATGTCGCATATAACCGACTAGTATTCAATGTATCGATTTATCGAATCAATGATTCGATAACTAGGTCATATCGAATATAACCAATCGAAACATTTATCGCGAGAATGAAATGCGGTATCACATACACGCATTATTCTCGGTCCCGCACATATCTCATATGCGCTCCTATTTCGTTTCGCTTGAACCAGGAAACCTCTGTGTAGGACTCTAAAGACTCGTCAATACGCCGGTAGCAGATGATGATCATATCAATCATCCACAAGCCGCAAGCGGTCTGCTAAACGTAACGGCCATCCGGGTATTGAGCGATCAAAAGATCGACGAGCTAGCCCGCTCACACTCCTGCGAATCCGACCAGTAATACTTACCGTACAGTCCGGTCTCTTCGTCTGATATGTCGCATATCAAGTCTAGGGGTGGTAAACGTCAGACCCCAATAACCTGATAAGTCGTGCCGATGTGAGGCTCATAACGGGTCGAGAAACTACTGGTAACACTTACCAGCAAATCTCTGATCAGCCCTGGCCAGGGACTTCCCTGTTACGGCCAATCGAGCACAGCGCAACATCAACCCCCAATACCGGGAGAGACGAAACCCCTCCTATCGCTCATTGCCTCCATGTGACTCGGGACTGTACCCAAAGACCACCGTTTTGCACGCCCTCATGGACGTGGTAAGGTGGAGATCAAAGCACAGTGGGAATCACACAAGACTCTATGACGATCTCGGGTCTACAGACTAACCTGTACAAGTGTCACCTGAGAACTGCCATCTGACGTGAGGTATAATACCATCTGGGAGTTCTCGGCGAGTCCGTCCAGTGTACCCAGTCTCCACTGAGCACCCGTATACCATCTCTGATGTCAAACACCAATGGATATGGGATCATCCATCGCCCATCACATGGGTCGAGAAGCGTATACGCTAGTCTACTCTGGTATATCGATGCCCCGTCTCGATACACCCACGACTAGGGACCTTGAAGGATGTACTTATGGACTACCAAGTCCCCACTAGTATGATCTGCATCATAGTCCAGGTAGTCAAGTACACATCCTAAGGGCTTTACCAACATGTAACTATAAGACAGTATAAAGAGACTAGTGTACATGTTAAGATAAACAGTAACCAGATAGCATACTATCATATCGAGCAAGAAAGTCATCTTTATATATGTCCAAGCATCCAATATAATATACATCATCTGTACAATACTGGCCTCTAGGGCATACATACAACTAACAATCTCCCACTTGCACTAGGGCCAGCTGCTGTAGTATCGCATACCGAGCATCCCGAAGAGTCTCTCAAACTATATCTGGGGAATGGCCTTCGTGAGTGGATCCTCCGTGTTGTTCTTCGTGTCAACTCTCCTGACCTCGATCTCCCGGCGATCAACTATCTCCCGGATCAGGTGATACCGCCTCAGAATATGCCTGGATCACTGATGGGACCTGGGTTCCTTGGCCAAAGCCACTGCTCCATTGTTATCGCAATACAAAGGTATTGGATGCTCAATAGATGGAACCACTCCAAGTTCAGTAATGAACTTCTTGATCCAGACAGCCTCTTTGGCAGCATCATTGGCAGTGATGTATTCAGCCTCCATCGTCGAGTCTGCCACGGTTTCCTGCTTGGAACTCTTCCAGCTAACCGCCCCTCCGTAAAGGGTAAAGACAAAGCCCGACTGCGACTTAGAGTCGTCCTTATCACTCTGGAAGCTCGAATCGGTAAAGGACTCCACTTGGAGTTCTCCGTTACCATACACCAAGAACATATCTCTAGTCCTTCACAAGTACTTGAGAATGCTCTTCACAGCTGTCCAATGACTCTTTCCAGGATCAGCTTGATACCTGCTCACTATACTTAGTGAGTATGCTACATCGGGTCTGGTACATAGCATCACATACATAATAGAGCCTACTGCCGAAGCATAGGGTATCCCTTGCATGCGAGCTCTCTCCAAATCAGTCTTGGGAGACATCTCTTTGGAGAGAGTGACTCCAGAGATCGTGGGTAAGTTCCCACGCTTGGACTCTTCCATACTAAACCTCTTTAGTATGGTGTCAATGTACCTGGATTGGGACAATCCCAAAATCCGTTTGAATCTATCTCTATAGATCCTTATTCCCAATATGCAGGAGGCATCACCAAGATCTTTCATTGAGAATCTTTGTGATAATAAGAGCTTGACCGATTGCAGCATAGGAATATCATTTCCTATCAAGAGTATGTCGTCCACGTACAATACGAGGAAGACAACCTTACTCTCTGCCACCTTCTTGTAGATACAAGGTTCATCTGGATTTTTGACGAAATCAAACTCTTTGATAACGACGTCAAAGCAGATGTTCCAACTCCGCGATGCTTGCTTTAATCCATAAATGGATTTAAGCAGCTTGCACACCTTCCCGCTGCTCCCACTGTCTACGAAGCCCTCTGGCTGAGTCATGTACACGCACTCTTCTAAATCACCGTTTAGAAAGGCGGTCTTAACATCCATTTGCCAGATTTCGTAATCATGATATGCAGCGATGGCAAGCATGATCCGGATGGATTTAAGCATAGCCACTGGAGAAAAGGTCTCGTCATAGTCCACACCTGGTCTTTGACGAAAACTCTTTGCTACAAGTCTAGCTTTGAAAGTCTCCACTTTCCCATCTACACCAAGTTTCTTCTTGAAGATCCACTTGCTCCCAATGGGTTTTACCCCTTCAGGAGCAACTTCCAAAGTCCATACTTTGTTGGTGTACATGGAATCCATCTCAGACCGCATAGCATCCAGCCATTTCACTGAGTCCCCACTCGTGATGGCCTGCTCGAAGCTAGTTGGGTCATCATCCTCCATGATGCAATCCTCGCTCCCACCGTCCATGAGAAAACCGTAGTATCTCTCAGGTTGGCGAGGAACCCTACTAGATCGGCGGAGTGGCTGGGGTTCATCGGGAACTACGGAATCCTCTGGTTCAACCAAATCTTCTGTTGTAGTCTGTGTCGCTGGAACCTCTTCCAGTTCTACCTCAATGCCACTTATCTGTTTCATAAGAAAACTTTTTTCTAAGAAAGTGGCATGTCGAGAAACAAACACCTTTTGTTCCTCGGGGTGGTAGAAGATATACCCTTGTGAATTTTTGGGATATCCTACAAACTTACATAAGACAGATCTTGCCTCGAGTTTGTCCGGATTTTGTCTTTTGACATAGGCTGGACAACCCCATATCTTAATATAATTAAGATGTGGTCTCTTCCCTTTGCATATCTCATATGGAGTGGTAGGCACTGATTTGGTAGGAACTCTATTCAATAGGTCCATGGCTGTCTCAAGCGCATGTCCCCAGAAGGAAATAGGTAACTCAGCTGTACTCATCATTGAACGCACCATATCTAATAGGGTGCGGTTTCTCCGTTCAGATACACCGTTGTGCTATGGTGTATATGGAGGAGTCAGCTGAGAGAGAATCCCATTCTCTTTTAGGAAGTCCAGGAATTCATTGCTCAAGTATTCCCCTCCTCGATCAGATCGTAGGATTTTAATACTTTTTCCGGTTTGGTTCTCAACTTCTTGTTTATATTCCCTAAATTTCTCAAAAGCTTCTGATTTGTGTTTCATCAGGAACACATACCCGAACCTAGAGAGATCGTCAGTGAATGTAATGAAGTATGAAGAACCATCCCTGGCATGTGTAGACATGGGACCACATACATCACTATGTATAAGCCCCAAGAGTTCGGTAACTCTTTCTCCGTGTCCCGTAAACGGAGTCTTGGTCATCTTGCCTTTGAGACATGACTGGAAAGTGTCATAAGATGAAAATTCAAACGGATTTAAATATCCATCTTTATGCAACTTAGCTAGTCGTGTCGCATTGATGTGACCCAGTCTACAATGCCACAAGAAGGATTCGTTGAGTTCAGAACTCTTCCTCTTGTGTGTGTTTGTTATGCTCAGAACCGTTGATTGATTTAGAACATAAATGCCATTGCACAACGTGCCTGATCCAACCAACTTTTGGTTACGGAAAATGTTCATAACATTGTCCTGTAATACAAAATTGTATCCCTCTTTACTTAATAAAGAAACCGATATAATGTTGCATATCAGGTTCGGCATGTAATAGCATTCGTTCAGAACCAATGTATTACCAGTTTGTAATACAAGGTGATATTCCCCGACAGTCTTAGCTGCAACAATTGCACCATTTCCAACTCTAATGTCTTTATCACCTTCTCCAAGTTCTCTACCTTTCCTAAGCCCATGTAACTGATTACATATATGGGATCCTGACCCGGTAACCAATACCCAGGACGTAGAGCAAATGGAGAAACAGTTCTCAGTAACGAACACACCTGAAGAAAATGCATCAACATGTACTTTCTTCATTCGGGTGGCATGGAAATCCTGGTATTCCCCTATATCCTGTTCATTCCTATAACTCTTATAGGAAAGAACGGAACCAACGTTCCCCAGCACAGTATAACATGCGGGTTCGGTCAATACATCCATATTATTATCTTGATTAAGGCATGAACTGGTCGCTACCTGGAGAGAGAGAGAAGAAAACACTTTAGCGCATGCTCGTGCAAGATCAGATTGGTTATTATCTTATCTAATCAGGATGGCTCCCACTGCTTTTTATCAAATCTTCCTCCAAACCCTAAAAGGAAAGACTAGCCGGGATTAATTACACACTACAAGTTCGCCAATCTTTCAGCCAGGCCAGTGTCGGTACTTTGAGCGAGGTCCCCCGTGCTTTCGCACGAACCTAATTAATGTAAACATCATTTTCCCAGAGGCGTAACCTCGTTAACACCATTCTAGACACCTACTTGATCAGCTAATTGCAATGTGTAAAACTCTCCCAGGAGTAACTCTTACTCGCAGTGGGTATCGGGATCCAACTATCTCATAGAAGGTATGCAATCTCATTGCAAATTTCAACACTTGAAATTCCCGATAATCTTTTGCCCCTAGCGTGCTATGACCTTGACGCATGCCAAACAACCTATAGTCCGCTAGTCAAGTTCAACCCGTCATTTCCTGATTGAATTAAACCCACCCGCACGACCCTTGACGCATGCCAAACAACGCCGTGCGAATACCCTAATCCAATCTGCATCATATGCATAAGCAGATAAATACTAGTTAGCTACCGTACACTACGCCTTGACGCATGCCAAACAACCGCGGCACGAATACTAAATAGTACTTATCTGAAATGACGGAGGGCTACGCCAGGTTTTTCTGAAAACCATGAGCGTAATGAACTTGATATCGTTGTAGAATCAAATGAAGTTTTTAAAATGGAGTGATTTTGAGGCTTTTCTAGTTTTGCTAAAGGAGTCACTCCCGGTGAAGGGATCTCGGTCCTTTCCTCGTCGAATGAGGTGCGGGATATATCATATATATCGCTGTGCAAAGCAAAAAACCAAAAGCAGTCAAAAGCAAACCGAGTGTGTAGCATCAGCCAGTTATTGCTAAAGGAGTCACTCCCGGTGAAGGGATCTCGGTCCTTTCCTCATCGAATAAGGTGCGGGGTATATCATATATACCGCTGTGCAAAGCAAGAACTGTAGCTACCTGTTTTATTTAAAATTTGATTCCACAACATCTTAGGTTTCTTATCTTTCATTAATCACATTAATGAAGTCCCATCATTTAAATACCTAAACATCACAGATAGATATGACGTACACTTATGCCATCCGTATTCGCCTCGATGTCCCCTCGTGCACCGTTAGGTTAGGTAACTAACGACAGAGCAGGGCAGGGCTAGCGCGGGTGTAAAACATAAGTAACGTCTATATAATATATCATATATACTATATACTATATCCACCACAGAATCACAACACAGATATCGCAGCAGAATAAACATATGAAATATTGGATATACTAGGACGTCCGTGTTTTCAATACGAGCCAGTATAAAACACGGATTCCACGGTCGTAACGAATAGCCAATCCCACACCCCTAGACCCCTATGAGAGCGGCAAGCAACCCTGCCAATTCTAGGGTTAGGAGACCCGGACTCGACTCCTCGAGTTGGTCTCTCACTGGACCCCAGAACCCGGTTACTTGTGCTCCCCTCCTTGGGTCAATCCTAATGCGGAAAAGTAAATAATATACAAAGGGTGACAACTTCCGCTACCTGGAAGTGCCCCAAATAAAAGAATATTACATACATGTTTTTACATGAATCAAAATGAAAAACACTCATCTCACATAAAAAAACCCCGGCTATTCAAACACGACGATCCAATATAACATATCCAGCAACACATAACATCACATGTCATCAACGTAAGTAAGTATGCATACCCCAATTGTCGTTGACGTATAGCAACGAAACCGGCGATATGAACATACTACACTTACGGTCACAGAAAAGAAAGTGTAAAACTACAACAATTGGAATCCGCAACTTCTTTAGACATCGCATGCCTAATCAAATGAAATACTTAGACATCACATGCCTAACAGATATAAATCCCGCATTTTAGTCTCATTATCGAAAACACTTTTCAATAGAAAGTGGAACTAAACCGCTAGATTTATAACATTCATTCAGTTATCACATAACTGTTTGTGAATTCCAATTATTGTATCACATTCCAGATAAACAGAAAATGTTAAACTTTCCGATCGAACAGTCGAATACCCAAGTTTTCCCGATACAGTCCAACACATGAAATAAGTCTAACAATATTCAGTTCGTGCCTCAGTACCGACGATCCAGCCGTAGAAGGGTCAAGCCAACGCCTCACATGTGGCACGCCGTACTGCCCCAAACCCGAAGGTTCAAAGGGCAGTTCAAGACGGTCACATAATCGAGTTAAGGTTTGTTGTCTTCTAGAGGGTCCATCACATTACTTGCACTACTTAGAACGTCGTTAAACTACGGAAAAATCCAACACTTGGAAATTTCCCGACAGGGGAAAAGTTGGGTATTTATATCCGGTCGAACTACTTAACATATTCTATAAATTATCCGGAAAAACACAAAGACGAAATTTGATACCCCGATCGAAACACCGAAGCTCTAAAACAATCCCAGAAAATTCAACTCTTGAATAAATATTAAAAATTTCCAGAAAATCCAGCACCATAAAACAAGAATTACTGTGCAAACAGTATTGCTCAATTTGAACAGTTGGCCGCGGAACAGCGGCAGAAGCCATGCTTCTGCCGCGTTTCCGCGCCTGTAAAGATGTATCATGATACCGTGTTTCACCATAATTCTTAGATATTTCTGCTGAATTTTTTAGACATTTTTAATCTGGAAAAATCCCACTTTTTGGAAAAAGTCCAGAGAGCAAGATAAGTTTAGGGTTTCGGGTTCGTTCGGGCTTCAAATCGCGTCTAGACTTCGCCTAAGGCTCAAGCTAGGCTCTGATACCAGTGAAAGGTTCCTAGGCACTCTAGTAAGGTCTCACAAGGCATCGAACATGCCAATTTAAAATTTTTGGTGCCGAGAAACTCTAGACTACGGATCTTAGACTAGATGTTTAGGCGAAATGATAAAGCTAGTTAACAAATTAACTAAAGGTCGGAAGCAACAACCTTTGTAGATCCGGATTTCCACCTCCTTAGCTCCACGTGGTCATGCCCTCGCTGTCCATCATGAATCCTCGACTCATTCGTCGGCTTCATCGGAATAATGTGCGGAATAGGTCGTCGGCTTTGTGTCAGAGACGATCTACGTCGAGGTTGCACTAGTTCAAGCTCCGACTTCACAAAGTTGTGAAACTTGTGAAGAGAACACCCAAAACAACTTGGCAAGAGGTAGAGGGTGAAGAAATAGGAGATGGGTTCACTTTAGATTTGGAATTCTCTCACTAGAACTCAAGTTGCCATTGATGGCATCTAAGTTTTTCTTTTGAAGATGAAGAAGAAGAAGAGCTAGAATTATGATAAGTTCTTTTTAAAATGAAAAGAAAAATCTATACTTATCATAATTCCAACTAAGGTTAAGTGTAGAGAATCAACCATGGTTATTTGGAGAGTTAGGGTTAAGCTAGTGGACAAGAATGGTTGCATAAAGTCAAGGCTTCATGAAGCTTCAACATAAAACAAGAAATGCCACCATTCTCCACTAAGCTTAATCTAAATAAATGAATAAACAAATAAATGAATAAATAAATATGCAAAACCCTAATTATCATAATAACCATGGTTTAATTCTATTCACTTAACCACATGATCAAGTATCATCAAACATGATACAAAAAGTGCACAAAAGTATATCACATATACAATGTGCAATCCAAGTGAGAAAAATCCGTTTAAAGTGAACCAATACTAGTTAATGCAAAGTAATATATCAAATATATAGTTATACATTAAATCATTAAATCAACATTTGATTCAATGATCCGGTCATGTCGCACATAACCGACTAGTATTCAATGTATCGATTTATCGAATCAATGATTCGATAACTAGGTCATATCGAATATAACCAATCGAAACATTTATCGCGAGAATGAAATGCGGTATCACATACATGCATTATTCTCGGTCCCGCACATATCTCATATGCGCTCCTATTTCGTTTCGCTTGAACCAGGAAACCTCTGTGTAGGACTCTAAAGACTCGTCAATACGCCGGTAGCAGATGATGATCATATCAATCATCCACAAGCCGCAAGCGGTCTGCTAAACGTAACGGCCATCCGGGTATTGAGCGATCAAAAGATCGACGAGCTAGCCCGCTCACACTCCTACGAATCCGACCAGTAACACTTACCGTACAGTCCGGTCTCTTCGTCTGATATGTCGCATATCAAGTCTAGGGGTGGTAAACGTCAGACCCCAATAACCCGATAAGTCGTGCCGATGTGAGGCTCATAACGGGTCGAGAAACTACTGGTAACACTTACCAGCAAATCTCTGATCAGCCCTGGCCAGGGACTTCCCTGTTACGGCCAATCGAGCACAGCGCAACATCAACCCCCAATACCGGGAGAGACGAAACCCCTCCTATCGCTCATTGCCTCCATGTGACTCGGGACTGTACCCAAAGACCACCGTTTTGCACGCCCTCATGGACGTGGTAAGGTGGAGATCAAATCACAGTGGGAATCACACAAGACTCTATGACGATCTCGGGTCTACAGACTAACCTGTACAAGTGTCACCTGAGAACTGCCATCTGACGTGAGGTATAATACCATCTGGGAGTTCTCGGCGAGTCCGTCCAGTGTACCCAGTCTCCACTGAGCACCCGTATACCATCTCTGATGTCAAACACCAATGGATATGGGATCATCCATCGCCCATCACATGGGTCGAGAAGCGTATACGCTAGTCTACTCTGGTATATCGATGCCCCGTCTCGATACACCCACGACTAGGGACCTTGAAGGATGTACTTATGGACTACCATGTCCCCACTAGTATGATCTGCATCATAGTCCAGGTAGTCAAGTACACATCCTAAGGGCTTTACCAACATGTAACTATAAGACAGTATAAAGAGACTAGTGTACATGTTAAGATAAAGAGTAACCAGATAGCATACTATCATATCGAGCAAGAAAGTCATCTCTATATATGTCCAAGCATCCAATATAATATACATCATCTGTACAATACTGGCCTCTAGGGCATACATACAACTAACACTTGCGCCGCTAGAATTGGATGTGCCGGCACCTTCTCGACTTCGAGGGAGGATGTACCGACGACAGTATTTATGCTTTATGATTTTGTGATTCGACTATCACGTATCTGTCAGTTTGGGATTTCGGTATTTTGGCGATCCATTTGCATGATTGGTTTTGATGGCTGAGTTCTATGATTTCTGTTTTCGTGCACCATGGCTGCACTTATTGGGCATTTATACCTGGCGCATCATTATTATTCTTGAGGTATTGATTGTGATTTCGTGCCTATTATATGCCGGTGATTTGATTTATGCTTCCAGCATAGTTTTCATGCATTCTAGTGTTTTGATTTGATTTGTGCACGCTGATGCACACGGTTGTGAGATTTGCCATTGCGATACACTTGATTTTGGATTGAGCCGCATTATATCGTTGATTTTGACCCTAACATTGATGATTGATTCTTGCACTCCGTGCTTTTGGTTTGACTTACGCATGTTCGGCGTTGCTATTGGATTTCGTGATTCCGTGCATGTTGAGTGCGCAGGGTTTAGATTTTCATTCGTGTGCGATGGATGCACCGATTTGGATTTTCGCGCTTGTTGGGCGCATGTCTTGAGATACGATTTTGGTGCACACCCGATGCACTAAATCGAGATTTCTTCGTGCAGGTCAGATGCACCGGATTTTTGGCTGTCAGGCACATACGTTGCCTATGACAGATGCTTCGTGCACCCCCGTTGCACCTAGATGTTGATTTGTGCACTTGTTTAGCACATATATGGATTTTTGATTTCCGTACGCACCAGACGCACAGGATTGTGTTATGTGCATTTTTAGGATTTATTCCTTTTGGAGCAGTACATTTTTATGATATTGGATATTTGTTCTTATACTGAGTAGGACTAGTCAGAGGACAGTACCTAGATATATTTTTCTTGCATTGATAGTTTGAAGGGATTTCCAAGGAGCGAGCTATAGTCTCGATATGTATATACCTACGTATCTGATATGACACGAGACGTTTTAAAAACAAGGAAACCCTTCTGATTGTTTTCAAAACGGCGGAACGTGCTTAGTAAACAAAAGATATATATACATATATAGTTATTTTCTTATGAAAAATGTCCGCCACTGTGCATTGTTAGGCGCATCGCACAGCGACTTAAAAAGTTTTAGCATGCTTTTACATCAGCTATTTACATGTTTAGATTGGGTGTCTACATGTATAGTTCTGATCCATATCATATCGGTTTTGTATTGGATTTGACATTGTGTTTTTACCTTGACTCCGATGATTGCGGGATGCTTGATGGAGCGTTGTTTTTGAGTTATCTGCTCAGTACCCATGCGCATGCATTGCGCTGTGACGTTCTATGTGTTGATGATTTCGGAGCCCCGACGACTTGGAATTTGTATCGAAATGTTTTAGAATTTAGGGTTTTAAATTTAAATTCGGGGACCGAATTTATTTAAGGGGGGTAGATTGTAACATCTCAAAATAATAAAATATTATTTTTAGGAATTTTTATAATTTAATATTATTTTAATGAATATTTTAATATTCGGGTGTAATTAAATGCAAATAAATGGAGAAAAATTATGGAAAATTATGGAAAATTCTAAAATGGGTTATTTATTGGAATTATGCCATTTTTAAGTTTTTAAGATCATTTATATGCTAATTTAGCGCTAATCGCGATTAAAAATCGCTAATCGGATTTTTTGGCTTTTTGTGCAAAATTGTGCACATATCATTTTTGGACTTGTGTTACATTTTCTACCATGTTACTTTGGGTTTACTATTGGTGTGTGAAGGATTAGGGATTAAAAGAAAAGGAAAAGAAAAGAAAAAGAGAAAAGAATAAAGAATGGGGTTGGTGAGAGAGAGGTATGAGTTTCACTTTGACAAAAACCTTAGCCATTTCCCCTCAATTTCCCTCCCTCTTCACTCTCCTTCTGCTGCTGCTCCTGCACCTCATCCCCTCCCCTCTTCAAGCCTCAAATCATCTCACAAACTATCTCAAAACCCCACTTCCATTTCACAAAACATGCACACAAGCCCAAGATCTATGCTATGGACCAAGAAAGGTGGTGTTTTGGTGCTGTTGAGGATTCATGAGGGTCTTGTGAGGTAATTCCATCACAATTAGAGTGTTAATTCTTGTGCTTAAGCTTTAATTCAAGTTTCATATCGATATCGTGTGAATTGGTGCACTTTGGAAAAAATTAGAGAGGATTAGGGTAATTTTGAGTTATGACTTTGCAATTGAACTTAAAAGGTGACCTTAGACCTTATATTGACTAGAAACCCAGACCAACCCCACTGGAAACCCAAAAATACGGAATTTCGGGACTTTCATGTCGGTTTGTGAAACCTGGAGCTTGCAGGAAAATCTGGAATATACTGGGACTTTTTCAGGAGAATTAAGCAATACCAGGGACCCAATTGAGACCCCAGGAGGCCACCCTATGCAGACGAACCCCATTGGACATAGGGGGGCCGGCCAGGCCGGTATTTAGGGGTATGTGGCCGGCCCCTCTGTGATGAAAGGTGTCCATGTTTCTTCTGTAGATCATATACTCCCTGCATAGCACCCTAGAGTTGTTTATTTGCCCTGTTTTGACCCGAGGTGAAATCTGGGATCGTTTTCTTGGGTTGCTATTTTGAATTTAGTTTTGGTTTTCCGTATGTGGATTTCCAGATTTTCATAGTTTTGTGTTATCTCGATTGTGCGACGTTTGTACGTCTATATCGAGTAATTTCGGGTTGTTTTGCGAAGGCTAACCGTAGGTTCTAACCTATAGGCCTTTTAGCGTATCGTATTGGATTTAGCGTGTCGTTTCAAGTTTTGATTTGGTTTTGATGTGATGCGATACGTGTGATATGTGTAGGTACCCCGTGACGATCCGAGGCGATGCAGAAGATGACGGTGACATCGACACCGACACGCAGGATGCAGGTGAGTAGATTTATATCTACGAGGAGAAGTCGGGTGGATGGCGTATAGCACCCCCGCAGTCCGTGGTGTTGTATACGAATACGTATACACACGTATATTTATTATGTGTTGTTAGGATCATTGATAGTAATAATGGTATTCTTGATGCTAAGATTATATTGGTGTAGTATGGTGCGAACCCTAGGGTAGCGATTGCACTCATACCAACACTTACACATATACTTACACACATTCTTGCATTCATTCTCTCATTTGTTGGTGCGTATATCTACACATGGGTATGGGTCTATGTGTTCATATACGGGTTTGGTGATGATACGTGGGTTTGAGGTGTTACTTGATGTGAGGCCGTGAGATCGGCGATGTGACATAGTTTGCCTTTGAGGTGTGATATGATAGTTTTAGCGGGCCTTTGGACATGTGCTTTACCCGCATTCATATTTTATAGATGGTATCGATTTGTACTAGACTTACAGTAGTACCCCAGATTGTGTGATCTGATGATAAGTGATACCTGATATGTGATGAGATAGTGTGATATTGACCCCTACCCAGCTATTGGGATGCCGTACGACGATTTACCGTACGAGCCGATATTGATGATAGATCTGCACTCATGACTCGAGGATATCATACGATATGTTATTGAGGCGTGATCACCGACTATCATATCTATATTTATATATTGACTCAGATTAGGTGGTTTCATACCCCTCCTGTCTAGATTGTTTAGTAGACATTGGACTAGACCGAGTCATACCTATTTCAAAAGTAACGAATCGGGGATATTTTAAAGATAAGCAGAAGGGTTATACGGATATTTTCAAATGATGCATCTTTTCTTAAAACACCGTAGCCCTTACTTTACCAAAAGCCCTGATTCTTCTTATTTCAAAAGGCAAGGTTGCATGACATATCTATTGGGGCAGGTTTTGTGCTTTTGCGTTGATCATTCGTTTCCGCATTATTCCTGCTATCTGCATTGCATCGCTTGTATTGTTGTGATATTCAGTCATGCTGCTAGGACACCAGCACCATTATCGATGATGCATATGTTCCCCGTACACTTGTTGCCGGCTCACACACTCATCATCGATAATTGCCATGTCACTACACTGTAGTACTATTGCATTCAGTATATGATCCTTGCATGACATGATGATGTACATACCTTCCTTTACATGTAGCATACTTCATGCTTTTGATTATACGCATTGAGATATGTTGTTTCTATGATATTTCTGGATTTGGGAACCGAGGGTGTTTCAAAAGAGAATATGTCATTTCTTTAAAAACCCGGTTGCCCTTGATATGATATTTCAGTGCGTCCACCATGTGTTTTCTCGGTGCTGAGAGCGACATGTGTAACCCGAATCGAGGAGTGGATGAGCCGATTGCGGGTACATTGTGGACCCGGTATGGTTCCCCTCGGCAAGATGATCGATGAGCTTTGCCGATTGAGCCTGGAGGCGGGCGAGTACCTACCGGTGATTGGTTGGACCTGGCGGTTATCCGGAGGATACCGACCAGAGTCGATAGATGGTTTGGGCATACTGCCGGGGCCGAGGGCCGATACCGCAGACAGAGCCCGCGGGCCGATCCGGACTGACGGAGCCCGATATATGAGGATTTACGTGCCGATGCTAGGCACAGTTTTCATGATGTTTTCGAGTGTCGATGCTGGGCACGCTGGTTCCATGATATTGATGTGTCGCGAGGGACACGGGTGGATTATATCCTCATATTTCCATGCACAGGTTATGATATTTACTTGCATGATGGTTTTTGTCAGTGGGTGATGAGTGGACGGGATCCACGTGTGTACAGATTTGATTACATTGATCATACCTCATATTCTTGACATGCTATTACCTGAGGCACTAGCACGAGCACTTGGCACTACACTCATGTATAGAGATTACATTGCCAGTTTAGCATGCTTCAGCTTTATTCATATTGAGGTTTATTTATATCTGATTGTATTGACCTAGGATGGGTCATACATTCGATCTCTGCTTGTAGATATCTTTCTATTCACGATTTGGCAACTCACCCCCGTTGTGCCCCAGTTCTTGCAGGTTTGCCGTACAGATTCCATAGCGGCATTTCTGGCACACTGCTTCCTTATGGGTGACTTGCTTGGATAGGTGGGTTCTTTTGTATCACAACCGCTTTTGTAATTGTATTATTCATTGTATCTAGAATTTCCATCAACCAAAACTTGTATTTTGTTTCAGACTTAGAAAACAGTGTTGTATTATTTCGACCTTAGAGTCGCGCTTGTAGTATTGCGGTTTTCTGGCTGTTTCTGAGTTTCTTTTCAGTTTAGATCCTCGCCCTTTGGCGTTGTATATTGTTGTAGCTTATGTGGTTGTGACCGTCGATTGACGAAGAGCTAGCTCCCGCTTGGGGATGCCTTTTTCATGTTATATATGTTGTTCTTGTTGTACCCCGTTCGGGGCCAGTTTTTACAAAAGAAACTCTGCCGAAATTTTTAGGAAAAATTACACATTTTAAAAATTCATATTCGGCTTAGTTATTTAAAAACTTGATTTTCAAACATGTTTTCTTTACCTCTTAAAACCAGTTTCTTTGCTTATTCTTAAAAATGGTTTTAGATTTCTGGGCTTTTGGCTTACTTGGATCAGATGGAGTCCTATAGGCTTCATATGGTTCAAGGGCCAGTCACGTGCTCTTTCGGGTCGTGACAGAAAATAAAAACTCTCATCTCATATAAAAAAAACCCGGCTATTCAATCACGACGATCCAATAAAACATATCACAGCAACATATAACATCTCATGTCATCAAGTAAATACGCGTATCCCGAATGTCGTTGACATATAGCAACAAGATTTTGGGATACCACACATATTACACTTACAGTCGCAGAAAAGAAATGAAAAACTACAATAATTAGAATCCACAATATCCTTAGACATCATAAAACCGGAATATCTCATATTCCGGATTTCATGCCTAACTTGTAAACCTTGCTTTTTAGTCTCAAATTGAAAACTCTTTTCAATAAACTGTTGGATAATTCAACAAGATTCCCGACTAAGTGATCACGTACCATACGCAATTGCGATGGAGTTTTGATCCGAATCAAAACTCCATGGCAATCGATCAAACGAGACTAAACGACAAAATTTACAATATATTAACTAGTTTTCACAAAACTAATTATTCCGGATTCTAACAATTATATCACATATCATCAAGATCTATACGACGTTAAACATTTCGATCGATTTAACAAACACCCAAAAATACCAGAGACCACAACAACTTGAGAAACATTAAAAATATCCTGAAAATTGGTGGAGGAGGGCTTATTTGAAATTGTTCAAATTAGCATTGTGGAGGGTGGTCTTTGCATATTGTTGCTTCATGATGATTGTACCTTCATTTGACTTCTTTAGTTCATCATTGCTCGACTTTTTGAGATATGATGGTTGATGGAGTGTTGGACTTTGTTTGTGATCATTTCTTCTCATCCTCACTCTTTTCTCTCTCTTGCATTATGATTGCTCACCCCCCTTGGATTTTCTCTCTCTCCCCTTGAAAAAAGAGAGGCCGGCCACTATTGAGGAGGTGGTTGGTTTTTGGTGTGAGGATTTTTGATTCATTCCATTGAAAAAGAAAAATCCTCAAACTCGTTCCACATTCTCATTTTTCCTCCACATCAAAATAGCAACTACAATAAACCCCATGAGACATAGAGTTCCACACGATTCTACAGCAATTCTTGGACACGTCAACTCGCCAACTTCGTGCCCGAGTTGCCTCGGTCCAGAGGTGGGAGCCCGTAAAAGAACCTGGCGATATGGTGCCCTTCTAACGAGGAGATGAAGACCGGAGATTCCGCGGGGAGATCGGGATGACGACGAGAAGACCGAAGGACACGGATCACTCGGTATATCTCTCTACCCCTTCTCTGGTTAGCTAGGAGTAGGTTAATGGCCCGATCCGGGTTTATAGTCCGCGGTACCGCCGGTTTCTTGTTTAAAGAAAAGTTTTGATTCCGCATTTTGGCCTCGTTCTGACGGCCGGGGCGCTGCCTGTATGGTTCCTAGGCACGCTCAAGGGGTCTCACAAGGCATCAACCATGCCAATTTCAAATTTTACAAGTGCCGAGAAACCCTAATACTGATCGTTGACTAGAGATTAGGCGAAATATGCAACTAGTTAAGTTGACAACTTAACTAAGAGTGAATGGAAAATACAACCTTTGTAGATCCGGTCCTCCACCTCCATAGCTCCATGATGATGTCTCCTTGCTGCGATCATCGGATCCTGGGCTCTAGCGTTGGCTTCATCGGAGAAATGGGCGGGCTAGGTCATCGACTTCGATGCCGAAGATGATCTACGTCGAGGCAACACAAGATCAAGCTCCCACTTCACCAAATCATGAAACTTGTGAAGAAAACACCCTATACTACTTGGCAAGAGGTAGAGGATGAAGAAATAGGAAGTGGGTTCACTTTAGAATTGGATTTCTCACTCTTTTTCTCAAGATGCCATTAATGGTTGCAAGCTTCTTCTTTGTTGAAGAAGAAGAAGAAGAAGAAAAGAATATTAAAAGTTATTTTCCAAATAGAAAATAAATGAATACTTATCATATAGCAACCATAGTTAGTTGTAGAGAATAAACCATGGTTAGTTTGAATGGTTAGGGTTAAGCATGAAGACAAAATGGTCACTTAGTCAAAGTTTCATGAAGCTTCAACAACAAACAAAGAAAGCCACCATTTTCTCTTTATCATTTCAAAAAGAATAATAAATAAATAAATAGATAATAAAATGAAAACCCTAACCATTACACAACCATGATTTAATCTTTACACAAACCCTAGTGAGCATGTATCATCAAACATGATACAAACAAGTGCACAAAAATATATCACATATACAATGTGCATTTCAAGTGAGAAAATCCATTTAAAGTGAACCAATACTAGTTAATGCAAAGTAATATATCAAATATATAATTATACATTAAATCATTAAATCAACACTTGATTCAATGATCCGGTCATGTCGCATATAACCGACTAGTATCCAATGTATCGACTTATCGAATCAATCCTTGATTCGATAACTAGGTTATATCACATACAACCAATCGATACATTCATTGCGAGAATAGAATGCGGTATCACATACACGCATTATTCTCGGTCCCCCACATATCTCATATGCGCTCCTATTTCGTTTCGCTTGAGCCAGGAAACCTCTGTGTAGGACTCTAAAGACTCGTCAATACGCCGGCAGTAGGTGATGATCATATCAAACACCCACAAGCCGCAAGCGGTCTGCTAAACGTAACGGCCACCCGGGTATTGAGCGATCAGAAGATCAACGAGCAAGACCGCTCACACTCCTGTGAATCCAACCAGTAACACTTACCGTACAGTCCGGTCTCGTCGTCTGATATGTCGCATATCTCACCTAGGGGTGGTAAACGTCAGACCCTAATAGCTCGATAAGTCGTGTCGATATGAGGTCTATAACAGTTCGAGAAACTATAGGTAACACTTACCAGTAAATCTCAGCAACCCTGGCCAGGGATTTCCGGTTATAGCCAATCGAACACAGCGCAACATCAACCCCCTATACCGGGAGAGACGAATCCCCTCCTATCGCTCATTGCCTCCATGTTCGGGACTGTACCCAAAAGCCACCGTTTTGCATGCCCTCTTGGACGTGGTAAGGTGGAAATCAAAGCACAGTGAGAATCACACAAGACTCTATGACGATCTCGGGTCTACAGACTAACATGTACCAGTGTCACCATAGAACTGCCATCTGACGTAAGGTATAATACCATCTGGGAGTTCTCGGTGAGTCCGTCCAGTGTACCCAGTCTCCACTGAGCACCCGTATATCATCTCTGATGTCAAACACCAATGGATATGGGATCATCCATCGCCCATCTGTATGGGTCGAGAAGGTATACGCTAGTCTGCTCTGGTATATCGATGCCCCGTCTCGATACACCCACGACTAGAGATCTTGAAGGATGTACTTATGGACTACCATGTCCCCACTAGTATGATCCGCATCATAGTCCAGGTAGTCAAGTACACATCCTAAGGGCTTTACCAACATGTAACAGAGAGACAATCAGTATACACGTTAAGGTAAAGAGTTACCAGATAGCATACTATCATGTCGAGCAAGAAAGTCCTCCCTATATATGTCCCAGCATCCACTACAATATACATCTTATGTACAGTAATGGCCTCTAGGGCATACATATAACTAACAATCTCCCACTTGCACTAGGGCCATCAGTAGCAGTGGTTGTAGTATCTCATACTCAACCATCCCATAAAAGTCTCTCTCTGGGAATAGGCCTTCGTGAGTGGATCCGCCGTGTTATCCTCTGAGTCTGCTCTCCTAACCTCGATCACCTTGGAGATTAGCCATCTCCATGATCAGGTGATACTGCCTTAGAATATGTCTGGATCACTGATGGGATGGGTGTTCCTTGGCATAAGCCACAATTCCATTGTCACACAATGGGAGGAACGAAGTTCATCTCATGAACTAATATACACCCAGACTGCCTCTTTGGTAGCATCTTAAGTAGCGATGTATCCAGCCTTTATCGTCTAGTAAGTCATGGTATCTAGCTTGGAACTCTTCCAACATACTGTCCCTCTACTGAGGGTAAAGACAATGCCTGCAACTGACATTCAGTCGTCCTTATCACCGTGGAACAATTCCAGTGATTCTCCCCAGGATCAATTGATACCATCTCACTACAGCTAGTGAGTATTCTAACACCCAAATAACATCTATCTCATAGATGAAAACTCAGGATTTAAGAGGTATCACTTTGATTCTATATGGAGAATCCATATGATAAGCGGAGATCGACCGAGTGTAGCATAGGAAACTCCTTCCCTATCAAGAGTATGTCATCCAGGTACTCTACGAGGATCACTACCATACTCCCCACTATCTTTTTTGTATATACAAGGTTCATCTACCATTTTGATGATGTCAAACTATTTGACTAATCCATCAAAATAGATGTTCCAACTCCGCGATGCCTGCTTTATCACATAAAATATCTTGCACACGTTTCCGCTGCTCCCACTGTCTACGAGGCCCTCTGGCTGTGTACTTATAGACGCTCTCTTCTAAAACATCATTTAGAAAAGCAGTCATGGCACCCAACCGCCAGATATCGTAGTCACGGTATGTAGCCGCGGCAAGTAGGATCTGGATGGACTTAAGCATAGCTACTGGAAAAGGTTTCATCATTCTCCACGCCTGGTTGATGACGAAAACCTTTAACAAGTCTAGCTTTGAAAGTCTTAACTTTTCCATGTACACCAAGTAATCTTCTCAAGATATACTTTCTCCTGATGGGGATTTAACCCTTCAGATAAAGCAACCAAAGTCCATACTTTGTTGGTGTATAAGGATTCCATCTCAGATCACTAAGCATCCAGCCATTCTTACAGAGTCCCACTCTTGATGGCCAGCTCGAAACTAGTTGGGTCATCATCTCATGATGCATTCCTCGCTCCCACTGTCATCGAGAAACCGAAGCAACTCTCACGTGGGTGAGGAACCCTACTAGATCGGCGGAGAGGCTGAGGTTCGTTGGATTCTATTGAATCCTTTAGTTCTACCAAATCATCAGCTTTAGATTGTATAGCTGGAACCTTTCCAGTTCTACATAACTGACCTTGCCTCGAGCTTGTCCAGATTTTGCTTTTTAGACATAGGCTGGACAACCCCAAATCTTAACTAACTTAAGATATGGGCTCTTCCCTTTCCATATCACATTAGAAGTGGTAGGCAACTGATTTGATTGGAACCCTATTCAATAGGTATGCAACTTCATAAGTGCATAACTCCCAAAAGGAAACAGGTGACTCAGTAGTACTCATCATAGAGCACACCTTATCATATAGGGTGTGATTGCTCTGCCCCGATATACCATCGTGCTATGGTGTATACGGAGGAGTAATGCTGAGAGAGAATCTCATTCTCCTTTAGAATAGTCCAGGATTTCCGTGCTCAAGTATTCTCCTCCCTGATCTCATCAAAGGACATAATACTTATACCCGTATTTTGGTTCTCTACTTCTAACTTATATTCTGTGAATATCTCAAAAGGTTCGGACTTGTGTTTCAACAGGAACATATGACTGAATCTTGAGAGATCATCAGAGAATGTAATGAAGTACAAAGAACCTGTCTTGGCATATGTAGACAGGGGACCTTACATACATCAACATGTATCAATCCCAAGAGTTTACTAACTCTTTCTCTGTTTCCAGTAAACGGAGCTATGGTCATCTTATCTCTGTGACATGACCGGCAAGCTTCAAAAGATGTAAATTTAAACTGATTTAAATATGCATCTAAATGTAACTTTAGCTAGTCGGGTCGCATTGATATGACCTAGTCTACAATACCTCAAGAAGGATTCGTTCATTTCTGAACTCTTCCTCTTGTGTGTGTTCCGAATACTAAGAACTGTAGTTTGATTTAGAACGTCAATGCTTTTAGATAATGTGCCTGAACCGATCAACTTTTGATATAGGAAATGTTCAAAACATTATCCAACAATACAAAATTTTATCATTTCTTTACTAATAAAGAGACTGATATGATTTTGCATATCAGGTTCAGTATCTAATAAGATTCGTTCAGAATCAATGTATTTGTAATACAGGGTGACAGTGACCAACAGTCTTGGCTGCAACACTTGCCCCGTTTCCTGCCTCATGAAACATATCACCCGTTCTCAGTTCTCTACCTATCTGTAGCCCTATGTAACAGATTACATATCTGGGATCCTGATCTGGTATCATGTACCCAGGACGTAAAGGACATTGAGAAACAGTTCTTTATAATGAACACACCCGAAGATGATGCATCCGCATGCACTTTCTTCATTTGGGCGGCACGGGAATTCTGGTAATCCCCTATTTCCTGCTCTGTCTTATAACAATTATAAGTTGGAGCGGGACCAACGTTCCCCAGCTCAGTATAACAAGCGGGTTCGGTCAATATATCCGTTTTATTATCTTGATTAAGGCATGACATGGTCGCTACCAGGAGAGAGAGAGAGAAGAAAACACTCAGCGTGCGCTCTTTCAAGAACCAGATTGGTTATTATTTTATCTAGTCGGGATGGCTCCCACTGTTTTTATCAAATCTTCCTTCAAACCCTAAAAGGAAAGACTAGCCGGGATTAATTACACACTACAAGTTCGCCAATCTTTCAGCCAGGCCAGTGTCGGTACTTTGAGGGAGGTTCCCCGTGCTTTCGCACGAACCTAATTAATGTAAACCTCGTTTTCCCAGAGGCTTAACCCCGTTGACACCTTTCTAGACACCTACTTGATCGGCTAATTGTAAAGTGTAAAACTCTCCCAGGAGTAACAATTACTCGTAGTGGGTATCGGGATCCAACTATCTCATAGAAGGTATGCAATCTCATTGCAAATTTCAACACTTGAAATTCCCGATAATTTTGCCCCCAGCGTCCTATGACCTTGACAGAGGCCAAACAACCCATAGTCCGCTAGTCAAGTTCAACCCGTCATTTCCTGATTGAATTAAACCCACCCGCACGACCCTTGACGGAGGCCAAACAACGCCGTACGAATACCCTAATCCAATCGCATCATATGCTAGCAGATAAGCACTAGTTAGCTACCGTACACTACGCCTTGACGGAGGCCAAACTACCGCAGCAAGAATACTAACTAGTACTTATCTGAAATGACGGAGGGCTGCGACAGGTTTTTCTGAAAACATATTGCGTAATGAACTTGATATCATTGTAGGATCGAATGAATTTTGAAATGGAGTGTTTTTGAGGCTTTTCTAGTTTTGCTAAAGGAGTCACTCCCGGTGAAGGGATCGTCGGTCCTTTCCTCGTCGAATGAGGTGCGGGATATATCATATATATCGCTGTGCAAAGCAAAAACTATAGAAGCAATCAAAAGACAAACCGAGGGGTGTAGCATCTGCCAGTTATTGCTAAAGGAGTCACTCCCGGTGAAGGGATCTCGGTCCTTTCCCTATCGAATAAGGTGCAGGATGTTCTACAAGGAACACCGCGATGCAAAGCAAGAACCGCAGCTACCTGGTTTATTTTGAAACTCGATTCCACAACATCTTAGGTTTCTTTTCTTTCATTAATCATATTAATGAAGTCCCATCATTTAAATACCTAAACATCACAGATAAGTACGACGTACACTTATGCCATCCGCATTCGCCTCGATGTCCTCTCGTGCACCGTTAGGTTAGGTAACTAACGGCAGAGCAGGGCAGTGCTAGCGCGGGTGTAAAACATAAGTAATGCCTATATAATATATCATATATACTATATACTGTATCTATCACAGAATATCACATGATCACATCACAGATATCGCAGCAGAAGAAACATATGAAATATTGGATATACTAGGACGTCCGTGTTTTCAATACGAGCCAGTATAAAACACGGATTCCACGGTCGCGATGAATAGCCAAACCCACACTCTTAGACCCCTACGAGAGTGGCAAGCAACCCTACCAGCCCTAGAGTTAGGAGACCCAGACTCGACTCCTCGAGTTGGTCTCCCACTGGACTCCAGAACCCGGTTACTTGTGCCATCCTCCTTGGGTCTATCCTAGTGCAGAAAAGTAAATAATATACAAAAGGTGACAACTTCCGCAACCTGGAAGTGCCCCAATAAAAGAATATTACATACAAGTTTTTACATGAATGAAAATGAAAAACACACATCTCACATAAACCCTCCGGCTATTCAAACATGACAATCCAATATAACATAACCAGCAACACATAGCATCACATGTCATCAACGTAAGTAAATATGCGCATCCCAATTGTCGTTGACATATAGCAACGAAACCGGCGATATCACATATTACACTTACGGTCACAGAAAAGAAAGTGTAAAACTACAACAGTTGGAATCCGCAACCTCTATAGACATCGCATGCCTAATCAAATGAATTCCTTAGACATCGCATGCCTAACAATTATAAACCCCACATTTTAGTCTCAAAATCGAAAACACTTTTCAATACATAGTCGGGCAATTCAACAAGATTCCCGATATCCTGATCGAATGCTCGTCGCAAACTTCAATAGAAAGTCGCACCCCCGATACCGTTGACGAAGTGCACCAAGGCGGAACACCGCTGCCGCGAGCACCCGAACGGATGCTTTCGGCGACGGGGTTCTCCTACAGTCACTTGGTCGGGACTATGGGGTGTAACTGTCTATTAAGTTTACTCGGCGAGTATCCGCGTACGCTACGTGATTGCGACGGACTTTTGATCACATCAAAATTCCGTGGCAATCGATCAAGTGAGACTAAACCGCTAGATTTATAACATTCATTCAGTTATCTCATAACTACTTGTGGATTCCAAGTGTTGTATCACATTCCGGCTAAATAGAAAATGTTAAACTTTCCGATCGAACAATCGAACACCCAAGTTTTCCCGAAACAACTCAACACATGAAATAAGTTTAAAAACATTCACTTCGTGCCTCAGTACCAACGGTCCAGCAGTAGAAGGGTCAAGCCAACGCCTCACATGTGGCACGCCGTACTGCCCCAAACCCGAAGGTTCAAAGGGCAGTTCAAGACGGTCACATAATCGAGTTAAGGTTTGTTGTCTTCTAGAGGGACCATCGCGTTACTTGCACTACTTAGAACGTCGTTAAACTACGGAAAAATCCAACAATTAGAAATTTCCCGGCAGGGGAAAAATTGGGTATTTATATCCGGTCGAACTTTTTAACATATTCTAAAATTACCCGGAAAAACACACAGACAAAATTAGACAATCCGATCGAAACACCGAGTCCCCAATACAACCCAGAATACTCAACTCTTGAGTAAGATTTAAAAATTCCCAGAAAGCTCAGAAATTCAAGAAAGAAGTTACTGTGCAAAAAGTTTTGAAAAAGGTGACAATTTGGCCGCGGAACCGCCGCACGAGCCAAGCTTGTGCCGCGGTTCCGCCGCGCTTTGAACGATTCAGAAGCACGTGCTTCATAGTAACTCATAAATATACCTGCTGGATTTTTTGGCAATTTTTAATTCACAAAAATCCAAATTTTCAGAAAATTTCCAAAGAGTGATTTGGAGTTAGGGTTTCGGGTTCGATCGGGTTTCTAACGTCGTCTACGCATCGCCTAAGGCTCTAGCTAGGCTCTGATACCACTGTAGGGTACCTAGGCCCGCTCAAGGTGTAAGTCTATGCTAGCGCCCCGGCAGTCTACAGACGCCAAATGCGGAACAAAAACTTTTAAACTTGGCGCTATCGTATACTTTAACCCGGATCTGCCATTATTGCTAAACTAACAAACTATAAAGAGTGTAGGAAGATTGTACCGAACGATCCAAGTCCTTCGTTCTTCAACCATCATCCCACGCTCCGTTGCGGCTGCTCCGATCTCGTCGATCTCCGATCTCCTCGTCGAGGTGGCACCACATGATCGGTTCTTTAAACGGGCTCCCGCCTCTGACTCGAGGCAACTCGATCGTCAAGTTTGCTAAAAGAGACGACCAAGTTTGATGTAGAGAATGAGTAGATGACTTTGTCTCACTTCGTCCAAGTCCGTGGACGATCGGTTAATGAAGTTGCCGTGGAAATCGGGTGATGGAATGAAATGAACTGTGAATTCCATACACCCCAAAACTATCATATCTTTTCTACAATGAAACATCAAGTGAGTGAGTGAATGAGAGAGGAGGCCTTCCATTCATATATGAAGGAGGAGGGTGAGTGTAGGAGGAGATAAGGAGGTAACCATAACAAAACATCCTTATCATAATATGAACACAAACTAAATATCTAGCAAAAAGATCTTAAGCATAACAAGAAATGGTTGATTACAAAGCATGAGTCACACGACACCTCACCCAATCTAGAACCTTCTAGAATCTTCTAGAAGCATGACTCATCATATCTGAAGAAAAGATAAATCCGTCTTTAACAGAATGTTAAAAGACGGCTGATAGAAAACTGGAAACTGGCAACTTCCAAAAGTGATCCTGAAACGACTTTCAGGAAAACCCCGAAACTGTATAAATATACCCGCATTTGTATTACGACCGAATACAAATGCAACTGAGACAAAGATATTATACCTACTCAATATAATACTCGGATCCGGCTTAAACCAAAGCCGACCAGTATCATCTGCCCGAAAACTGACACGCGCGTAAACGCACGTGCATTTTCCGAACCCTGCCATAAAACCATACGGCCTCTACAACGTTTCGCCCGAACTTGGGAAACTGTCTGTGGGGGACTCTAATGACTCGTCAGCACCCTGGCAGTGGGTTTAACCACAAACCGTCAGCGGCACTAGCAATGCGTAACGGCTGCCCATGGACTGACCTCAAGGGATGTCGATGAGCGCACTCATCCGGAAAACCCTACTGAGCCTAACAGTGACAATGTATATACAGTCCGGTCCGTTCGTCAATGAGTATCGCATATCTACCTAGGGGGCTAGTAACGTCAGACCCCCAATAGCAGTATAAGTCATGTCGGAGTGAAGCCCAATACACCCTGAGATACTACTGGAGTACCTACCAGTAAATCTCCTACCATGGCCATGGATTTGTGTAATGGCTCTCCTAGACACAGCACGACCTCGCCCCCAATACCGGGAGAGACGAATCCCCTGCCGATCCGCTCACGTGCCTCCATGTGGCTCGGGACTGTACCCAAAAGCTACCTGTTTGCACGACTCCTTTGAGCCGTGGTAGGGTAGAAATCAAAGCACAGTGGGAACTCACACGAGACAAATGACGACCTCAGGTCGATGAACTAACCTGTACACATGTCACCAGGGAACTGCTATCTGACGGTAGATATAATACTAACTAGCAGATTCCCGGCGAGTCCTGTCCGGTGTACTCATAACCCAATGTGCACCTGTATACATCTTAGGTGATCCAACTGACACCAGTGGCTTGTGAGACCGGCCACCGCCCCTCGTCGGGGTCTCGACTGTACACACTAGTCTACTCCGGAGTATCGATGCCCTGTCTCGAAACTCCCACGACTAGGGACCACAATTAAGGATATGCATATAAACTACCCAACTCTCACGTATATGATCGCCATCATACTGTTGGTAGTAAAGCAAGATCCTAAGGGCTCTATCAAAGTGTAACATGCAATCAGTCACCTGAACATGTACACGACTGATAAAGGCAAACCAGATAGCATACTATCATCTCGAGTAAGACTGTCCTACCGGGATAGGTCCTCCGCAATCATTGCAATCACGTACCTGCGATCCAATAATTGACTATGAGGGCACTATCACCAACAATCTCCCACTTGCACTCAAGGCTAATATTGCGATGTCGACTACTCACAGCCCGTGTGAAACCGAACATCCAACTCCTCTACTAATCAGTTCACAAAGCCCGTTTGTAAAACTATTGTGTTCGAGAAATAGCCTCGGTGAGTGGATCCACCTAGAAGTTTCTTTCTGAATCTCTCTTAATCTCAAGTTCGCGGAGAAAACCATCTCCCGAATTGAGTAGTACCTGTCTTAGAATATGTCTGGATATCTGATGGGACCTTTGTTCATAAATGAACTCCATATCCAAACTTCTTAGACTGAATCGATCACTGAACCTAATCAGTATCGGGCACCATGCCACCCACAGTATCCTCTGGAACCACCTGTCCATAATACTGTCCCTCGTCAGAGGGAAAACTAAAAACTCTGACAATCACTCTGTCATCCATGTCACCTTTGAAGCCTGGAATGATAACCGTCTCCCGAAAGAGGCTGCCGTTATCAAATCCGTAGAACATGTACCAATGTTCTAAAACTGCTTCCTTATGTTTCTCCAGGATTGGATTAATACAAACTTATTGCATCTAGTGTAAAAACAACATCTGGTGTGGTACTTGACATCTCATGATTGACTCAATTGTCTAAGCAAGTGATCTGCCAATCATGCACTTCCCTCTCCCCTTTAGTCTATACGACACCTTTAGAGAGGGTGACTCCATCACCTGCAGGTACATCACCTCGCTAGGAGTCAACTATTCCAAAAACCATTAGAATATCTGTCAAAGTACCCACATTGGGAAACTACCCAAATCCAGATCTAAAACCATAGATCTAGAAACCAGAATGTCAAATATTATATCCATATCCTGTCTGGAGAAACAACTGTGTGACGACCACAGTACAACCGTTCGTAGTATAGGAATTTTACTTCCTACTCTGTGTATGTCATCCAGATACCATGACATCACACCCTACTGCCTTCTTAACTGATCCATCCCCTATTCTGATTGAAGTCAAACCCATGACTGTCACATCAAAATTAGATGATCTATCTCCGCTATTACTGCTCAAGTCTATGAATAGATATAAGCTACTTGCCCACTATGCTTCCGCTGCTCCCACTGACTACGACAACCCTCCTTCCGGGTGTCATATCCTGGAACAACAGTAGTGTCAAGTCTGGGTAGATAAGAACCTCCCTGTCACCGTCCTTGAGCCTACCGGAGTACCTCTCGGGTGACTGAGGTTACCTACCATACCTGCGGAGTGGCTATTGGAATGTCAAACCTGATTGAATATATAGGTCCTATTAAATTTTCCGTAATCGTTCGCGGTTCTGGAATCACTTCCAGTTCTACCATACTCCCACTACTGTTTTCAGAAAAAGATCCATTTTACTAAAACTGTGGCAAGTCAAGAACAATATCACTATTGATCTTCCAAATGGTCGAATATCAACCCTCGTCATAGCCAGGGTCAACCCACAAACAGCCATTACAGAAACGTGCCCTGAGTTATCCAGTGTCTGGTTTTAATCATAAGCTGGACAACTCCCCGTACCATAATTTCTTTTAAGGTACGAACTATTCTATATGCAATACAGAAACTTTGGCACTTATTTAATTGGAACCATATTCAAATCATGCAGCTGTCTCCAGTGCATATCAACTTAATGGAAAGAGGCTAATCAGTATTGCTCAACTTAGGAATCCATCCAATCATGAGTAACCTGTAAGAGAAAACCCGTTTCTCAAAACCATCACTATCATCTGAATACCAATCACAAGAATCTACATCTTCGATCTCTTTGAAGAATCCCGATACTTGTGATACCTGGTTCTCTACTTTATTCTTATACCCACAACTTCTCAAAACTTAGACCTTGTATTTCTACGAAACACTCGTCTAAATACTAGAGAAGTTATAAGTAAACAGAACATAGTACGAGGACCTACCCCTTTGTCCTGAAGGACACTTGGACAACATACAATACTCTGTATAAGTCCGCTGAGTTGAACAACTCAAAACCTGTGCGTTGTAGGTGGAAAACTGTACCCTGGCGATTTCCTCAAATATCACCAATTTCAACGAATTCCGATATAATGAGGATGATCACCCAATTCCCAATATCTTACTCCCACTCATCATCTGTAAAACCATACAGATATGAGAATGAAACCTGGTAAATACATACCCTTGGAGTAAGTGTCTAATCGGGAAAACAGTTTTTTCCTTTAACAATGCACTGAAACATGAAAATGTTTCGTAGGGGTATCCTGGTATTCATAGCAATGCCTCTTCCATAATCCAATTCATGACTTCAACCGTATATTTTATTGCCATCTCTCCAAATCCCTTTATTTGTCTTTAGTCGTTACCTTCTATACACCATCGTTAGGCTAAATGGTTTTCTTCCTTCCCTACCGTTCGGCACCAGCCTATGGTTTGGAAGAAGACTATCCAGTAAGCATAATAGGTGTACCCTCCTAAACCAAAGAGTACTCGCATCTCGAGAGAAGGTGACGATAAAAGACAACTGATTAATACCTTATTCTTTTTAAAGGTGAAATAGGAGCGGCGATGAAGTACGCGGTTTTGGTCATGAATGATATCAGTCGCAATTTACTTTACCCTCTTTCTAATCCCTTTATTTTGTCTTTACATATTACCTTCTGCACACCCTACTTAGGCTAATTGGTTTTCTTCATTCCCTACCTTTCGGCACCAGCCTATGGTTTGGAATAAGACTATCCAATAGGCGTAATAGGTGTACTCTCCTAAACCAAGGAGCTCTCGCAACCTGAGAGAAGGTGATAATAAAAGACAACTGAATAAACCAATTCTATTTCTCCTGAACCTGGATCCATCCTCGAAGAAGTCCCTTCGAGTTCGTATATAACCATACGATGGCTCTATCCAATGGAAGTGGATATCCGTAGTAATACGGGTGTTCTGAGAAATGCAAAGGGTAAAAGAAGGAGTGGTAATGACTTATGCAACTCAGACAATCCAAAAGCCAGTATTTTAAGAAGGTTCGGTCAACCTGGTCACTGAGTCATAGTCTAGGGTCGGTCAAAGGTCGCTGCCAAAGAGAGAGAGAGAAAAGAAACACTCTGCGTGCACTCTAACCTAGATCAGAATGGTCATCAGTTTATCTAATCCGGAAACCTCCCACTGTCCTGTCAAATTCTCCTCCAAACCTAAAGAAGAATCAATCGGGATCGCCCGAAGAGTAAACCAACTCATCAGTGGGAATTAGGATCCAACTCTCATCGCATGATAACGTGATGGAATGCATCTACGTTACTCATACTCCAAAAGGTATGCGCATACTCGGCAAGTTTCAGTTTCTTTAGAAACTCCTGATATAGTTTTTGCCCCATGCTCTTATGATCCTGACTAAGGGCCAGCAAATCATAAGTCACATGTCAAGTTCTGCCCATCATTATCTTGTTAATTTGAACCCACCCGTACTCACCCTTGACTAAGGGCCAACAAGGCTGTACGACTGTCCCAAACCAACTCATCTATCTATGCAACATGTGAACACCCCAGCAGCTACCAATCACTATATCCTAGCTAAGGGCTAGACCAACATAGCTTGAATACTACTGACCATCCATATGAAATGACGGAGGGCTACGGCTGGTTTTTTGGCGAAAAACCTTTAGCGTAGTGAACTTGATATCGCTGAAGGAACCTGATAGCTTTTTAAAATATAGTGGCGAAAACCTTTTGCTAAAGAGGTCACTCCCGGTAAAGGGATCTCGGCTCTTTCCTCGTGGAATGAGGTGCAGGATATCCCACTGAATACCGCTATGCAAAGCAACATGTAATCGACTATAGTGAAGTTATTACTCTGACGCAAACTTCTGTCCAAGGGGTCGGTCCCGGTGAAGGGATATCGGCCCTTGCCTCGTCGAATGAGGTGCAGGATATTCCATTGAATACCGCTATGCATAACAAAAGAAAACGTCTTTGCAATAACACTTTTTAAAATTGTTCCAACAACTCAAACAGGTTGTTTTTACTTTGCGTTGATCAGAATCAACGCAGTCCCATCAATCAATCACACCAGAAAAGAACGAAAATAAAATGTACGTATATGCCATCCGCATTCGTCACAGGGTCCCGTCATTACTCGTTAGGTTACTTAACTAACGACAGAGCGGGGACTGGACTAGCGCGGGTGTAAAACATATACAACATCTAATAGTATATAAACCAATATACATAATCGCTCTAGGCGTGATAGTATGCAACATTACAGAAAAGTAATAAGCATCACAGAACAATACAGATATCTGGGATCCCCGAGTTTCACAGAGCCGCTGCTGAAACTCGACGTTCCCCTGTCGTGTGGATAGCCTGTGCAATGAAACCTAGACCCCTACGGGTGCGGCAAGTTACCCGCCAAAACCTGAAGCGAGGTAGTCCCCACAGCATAGTGAATGGAACACCCGGCACTTCACGGAATCCGGTAAATTGAGCACCCCTCCTTGGGTCAACCTGTACCCCCTACAAGTGCGGCGAATAGTCTGCCAATTCTGAAGTGGGGCCCCTCTGCCTCTCAAAGCCATGAGATGCGGACCCGTTGCTTTCCCGAACCCGGCTATCCGTGCACTCCGTCGTGGGGTAAAACCTAGTACAGTAATGAAAAATAGTACAATAGGTACATCGACCGCAACCTGGTCGTGCCCCAAAAGAATATTATACAACAGGCAGTGACGGCAGTCCACAAGTTGGACGCTCGCCCCGCAATATCAAATGTACAAATAAACTCAAACTGTACTACCATTGCACACTGCTATCCACCACGACAAATCCGCAACATCACAGCACAAAACAGAACATCAACGCGAATGTCACGTTCGCAAACCCGTCTAAAAGAACTATAGCAATCGGACGCGGTTTACCGATCAAATGACATTCCCGGTCGGAGATATAATGTAAGCACTGTAAACTAACATGTTTAAATTTCGATCGACCAAAGACCAAATTTCAAAAAATGGGCCCCACTGTTTACTGGTGAACAGTAACAAAACCTGGGCAAAAACTGTATTTACCAAAAACCCCAAAATCCAACCAAGAACCCACAGACAAATTTTGGGAGCACGTGCTCCTCACGTGGCCGCGGATGCGCGGCTAAGACTATAGAGTTGGCCGCGCTTCCGCGGCTCGTTGGAGGGATCACAAATCCAAATTTTGCCGTGGCTCTTAGAAAACCCTGCACTGATTTTTAAGACATCCAGAAATCAATTTTGACACCGTTTAAAATTAACAGAAACTGTCGGCTTGGATTTTGCAGTTTTTAGTTTTCCGGTCGGATCGATGTTTTAAACGCGTTAGCACAAGTTAGTATAGCAAAATGGTGAGGCTCTGATACCACTGTAAGTCTACGCTAGCGCCCCGGCAGTCTACAGACGCCAAATGCGGAACAAAAACTTTTAAACTTGGCGCTATCGTATACTTTAACCCGGATCTGCCATTATTGCTAAACTAACAAACTGTAAAGAGTGTAGGAAGATTGTACCGAACGATCCGAGTCCTTCGTTCTTCAACCATCATCCCACGCTCCGTTGCGGCTGCTCTGATCTCGTCGATCTCCGATCTCCTCGTCGAGGTGGCACCACATGATCGGTTCTTTAAACGGGCTCCCGCCTCTGACTCGAGGCAACTCGATCGTCAAGTTTGCTAAAAGAGACGACCAAGATTGATGTAGAGAATGAGTAGATGACTTTGTCTCACTTCGTCCAAGTCCGTGGACGATCGGTTAATGAAGTTGCCGTGGAAATCGGGTGATGGAATGAAATGAACTGTGAATTCCATACACCCCAAAACTATCATATCTTTTCTACAATGAAACATCAAGTGAGTGAGTGAATGAGAGAGGAGGCCTTCCATTCATATATGAAGGAGGAGGGTGAGTGTAGGAGGAGATAAGGAGGTAACCATAACAAAACATCCTTATCATAATATGAACACAAACTAAATATCTAGCAAAAAGATCTTAAGCATAACAAGAAATGGTTGATTACAAAGCATGAGTCACACGACACCTCACCCAATCTAGAACCTTCTAGAATCTTCTAGAAGCATGACTCATCATATCTGAAGAAAAGATAAATCCGTCTTTAACAGAATGTTAAAAGACGGCTGATAGAAAACTGGAAACTGGCAACTTCCAAAAGTGATCCTGAAACGACTTTCAGGAAAACCCCGAAACTGTATAAATATACCCGCATTTGTATTACGACCGAATAAAATGCAACTGAGACAAAGATATTATACCTACTCAATATAATACTCGGATCCGGCTTAAACCAAAGCCGACCAGTATCATCTGCCCGAAAACTGACACGTGCGTAAACGCACGTGCATTTTCCGAACCCTGCCATAAAACCATACGGCCTCTACAACGTTTCGCCCGAACTTGGGAAACTGTCTGTGGGGGACTCTAATGACTCGTCAGCACCCTGGCAGTGGGTTTAACCACAAACCGTCAGCGGCACTAGCAATGCGTAACGGCTGCCCATGGACTGACCTCAAGGGATGCCGATGAGCGCACTCATCCGGAAAACCCTACTGAGCCTAACAGTGACAATGTATATACAGTCCGGTCCGTTCGTCAATGAGTATCGCATATCTGCCTAGGGGGCTAGTAACGTCAGACCTCCAATAGCAGTATAAGTCATGTCGGAGTGAAGCCCAATACACCCTGAGATACTACTGGAGTACCTACCAGTAAATCTCCTACCATGGCCATGGATTAGTGTAATGGCTCTCCTAGACACAGCACGACCTCGACCCCAATACCGGGAGAGACGAATCCCCTGCCGATCCGCTCACGTGCCTCCATGTGGCTCGGGACTGTACCCAAAAGCTACCTGTTTGCACGACTCCTTTGAGCCGTGGTAGGGTAGAAATCAAAGCACAGTGGAAACTCACACGAGACAAATGACGACCTCAGGTCGATGAACTAACCTGTACACATGTCACCAGGGAACTGCTATCTGACGGTAGATATAATACTAACTAGCAGATTCCCGGCGAGTCCTGTCCGGTGTACTCATAACCCAATGAGCACCTGTATACATCTTAGGTGATCCAACTGACACCAGTGGCTTGTGAGACCGGCCACCGCCCCTCGTCGGGGTCTCGACTGTACACACTAGTCTACTCCGGAGTATCGATGCCCTGTCTCGAAACTCCCACGACTAGGGACCACAATTAAGGATATGCATATGAACTACCCAACTCTCACGTATATGATCGCCATCATACTGTTGGTAGTAAAGCAAGATCCTAAGGGCTCTATCAAAGTGTAACATGCAATCAGTCACCTGAACATGTACACGACTGATAAAGGCAAACCAGATAGCATATTATCATCTCGAGTAAGACTGTCCTACCGGGATAGGTCCTCCGCAATCATTGCAATCACGTACCTGCGATCCAATAATTGACTATGAGGGCACTATCACCAACACAAGGGGTCTCACAAGGCATCAACCATGCCAATTTCAAATTTTACAAGTGCCGAGAAACCCTAGTACGGATCGTTGACTAGAGATTAGGCGAAATATGCAACTAGTTAACAACTTAACTAAGAGTGAACGGAAAATACAACCTTTGTAGATCCCGTCCTCCACCTCCATAGCTCCATGATGATGTCTCCTCGCTGCGATCATCGGATCCCGGACTCTAGCGTCGGCTTCATCGGAGAAATGGGTGGGCTAGGTCATCGACTTCGATGCCGAAGATGATCTACGTCGAGGCAACACAAGATCAAGCTCCCACTTCACCAAATCATGAAACTTGTGAAGAAAACACCCTATACTACTTGGCAAGAGGTAGAGGATGAAGAAATAGGAAGTGGGTTCACTTTAGAATTGGATTTCTCACTCTTTTTCTCAAGATGCCATTAATGGTTGCAAGCTTCTTCTTTGTTGAAGAAGAAAAGAATATTATTAGTTATTTTCCAAATAGAAAATAAATGAATACTTATCATATAGCAACCATAGTTAGGTGTAGAGAATAAACCATGGTTAGTTTGAATGGTTAGGGTTAAGCATGAAGACAAAATGGTCACTTAGTCAAAGCTTCATGAAGCTTCAACAACAAACAAAGAAAGCCACCATTTTCTCTTTATCATTTCAAAAAGAATAATAAATAAATAAATAGATAATAAAATGAAAACCCTAACCATTACACAACCATGGTTTAATCTTTACACAAACCCTAGTGAGCATGTATCATCAAACATGATACAAACAAGTGCACAAAAATATATCACATATACAATGTGCATTTCAAGTGAGAAAATCCATTTAAAGTGAACCAATACTAGTTAATGCAAAGTAATATATCAAATATATAATTATACATTAAATCATTAAATCAACACTTGATTCAATGATCCGGTCATGTCGCATATAACCGACTAGTATCCAATGTATCGACTTATCGAATCAATCCTTTATTCGATAACTAGGTTATATCACATACAACCAATCGATACATTCATCGCGAGAATAGAATGCGGTATCACATACACACATTATTCTCGGTCCCGCACATATCTCATATGCGCTCCTATTTCGTTTCGCTTGAGCCAGGAAACCTCTGTGTAGGACTCTAAAGACTCGTCAATACGCTGACAGCAGGTGATGATCATATCAAACACCCACAAGCCACAAGCGGTTTGCTAAACGTAACAGCCACCCGGGTATTGAGCGATCAGAAGATCGACGAGCAAGCCCGCTCACACTCCTGTGAATCCAACCAGTAACAGTTACCGTACAGTCCGGTCTCGTCGTCTGATATGTCGCATATCTCACCTAGGGGTGGTAAACGTCAGACCCCAATAGCTCGATAAGTCGTGTCGATATGAGGTCTATAACAGTTCGAGAAACTACAGGTATCACTTACCAGTAAATCTCAGCAACCCTGGCCAGGGATTTCCGGTTATAGCCAATCGAACACAGCGCAACATCAACCCCCTATACCAGGAGAGACGAATCCCCTCCTATCGCTCATTGCCTCCATGTGATTCGGGACTGTACCCAAAAGCCACCATTTTGCACGCCCTCTTGGACGTGGTAAGGTGGAAATCAAAGCACAGTGGGAATCACACAAGACTCTATGACGATCTCGGGTCTACAGACTAACCTGTACCAGTGTCACCATAGAACTGCCATCTGACGTAAGGTATAATACCATCTGGGAGTTCTCGGCGAGTCCGTCCAGTGTACCCAGTCTCCACTGAGCACCCGTATATCATCTCTGATGTCAAACACCAATGGATATGGGATCATCTATAACCCATCTGTATGGGTCGAGAAGGTATACGCTAGTCTACTCTGGTATATCGATGCCCCGTCTCGATACACCCACGACTAGGGACCTTGAAGGATGTACTTATAGAATACCATGTCCCCACTAGTATGATCCGCATCATAGTCCAGGTAGTCAAGTACACATCCTAAGGGCTTCACCAACATGTAACACAGAGACAATCAGTATACACGTTAAGGTAAAGAGTAACCAGATAGCATACTATCATGTCGAGCAAAAAGTCCTCCCTATATATGTCCCAGCATCCACTACAATATACATCCTATGTACAGTAATGGCCTCTAGGGAATACATATAACTAACACTGCCGTGGCCTAACATGGTATCAGAGACACGCCATTAACCTAGTCTAGCTTGCTCTAACATGTTTACAAGTTCGATCGATCAGATATTCCAAAAACCGCATTTTTCATTCATCAGTTTTCTGTAGAATTTTTTTTGGCTCGAAATTTTTTTCAGTACATTGCAGAAATCTGAGCAGGTGTTTTTAAGAATTCTGTAGAAATCTGGTATTGTGATGCTACAGGAAGACCGCGGAACCGCGGCCTAACCCATGTTTCGGCCGCGGTTCCGCCGCGGTCAAGGGTCAACGCAATGCCTTTTTTCTACAGTGATCTTTATATTTGAAATTGGGGTTTTTGGAATATTCTATTTGGGCCCAGATTTTTCTGAGTACTGGGTATTGTGCTTGGGGCCCACTTCGGGAAATTTAGTCGATCGAAAATTTTAAACATGTTAGTTCACAGGATTTACATTATATCTGCGACCGTGAATGTCACTTGATCGATAAATCCTGTTTAACTGCTATAGCCCTTTTAGACGGATTTGCGAACGTGACATTCACGTTGATGTTCTGTGTTGTGCTGTGATGTTGCGGATTGTTGTGGTGGATAGCCTGGATGCCATGGTAGTACAGTTTTGGTTGTATTATGTATATTTGATAATGAGGGGTGAGCGTTCGACATGTGGACTGCCGTCACTGCCTGTTTGTATATTATTCTTTTGGGGCACGACCGGGCTGAGGTCGATGTACCTGTTGTATATTTTACTTTCTGTACTAGGATTACCCCGCGGAGGGGGTGCATGGATAGCCGAGTTCTAGAGGGCAACGGGCCCGCATCTCATGGCATTGAGACGAAGGGGGCTTTACTCTAGAATTGGCGGGCTATTCGCCGTACTCGTAGGGGGTATAGGTTGACCCAGGAGGGGTGCCCAAGTTACCGGATTCCGTCAAGTGCTTGGTGGTCCATTCACGTTGCTGAAAGGGGCTGCCTCGCTTCAGGTTTTGGCGGGTAACTTTTCGCGCCCTTAGGGGTCTAGTATTTCATTGCACAAGCTATCCACACGACCAGGAGAACGTCGGGTTTCAGTAGCGGCTCTATGAAACCCGGGGATCCCAGATATCTGTATTGTTCTGTGATGCTTATTACATTTCTGTGATGATGCATTTTATCACGTCTTGAGCGAATATTATATATTGATATATATACTAGTAGATGTTGTATATGTTTTGCATCCGCGCTAGTCCAGTCCCCGCTCTGTCGTTAGTTAAGTAACCTAACGGGTAATGACGGGATCCAGTGGCGAATGCGAATGGCATATACGTACATCATTATTTCGTTCTTTATTGGTGTGATCAATTGATGGGACTGCGTTGATTTGGATCAATGCAAGTTAAACAAACCTGTTTGATGTTGTTGGAACATTTTTCAAAAAGCTGTTATTGCAAGGGCGTTCTCTTTTGTTTTGCACAGTGGTATTCGGTTATGAATATCCAGCACCTCAGTCGACGAGGCAAGGGCCGAGATCCCTTCACCGGGAGTGACCCCTTGGACAGAAGTTTGCGTCAGGGCAATAACTTCACTATAGTCGTTTACTTTTGCTTTGCATCGTGGTATTCAGTTGGAATATCCTGCACCTCATTCTACGGGGAAAGAGCCGAGATCCCTTCACCGGGAGTGACCTCTTTAGAAAAGGTTTTCGTTACTATATTTTTATAAAAGGCTATGCAGTTCCTTCAACGATATCATGTTCATTACGTTAAAAGTTTTTCGCCCAAAACTAGACGTAGCCCTCCGTCATTTCTTACGGGTATTATTTAGTATTCGTGCTGCGTTTGTTGACTGTGTCAAGGCGTAGTGTACGGTAGCTAAATAGTGTTCGTTTATGGCATATTAATGGGATTGGTTGGGACAGTCATGCAGCCTTGTTGACTATGTCAAGGGCTTGTACGGGTGGGTTTAGTGTAATCCAGGATAATAACGGGTTAAACTTGACTAGGACTCTTTGATTTGTTGACTGTGTCAAGGTCACTTGGGTCCTAGGGGAAAAAATCACATCGGGAGTTTCTAAAGAAACTGAAACTTGCCAGGCATGCGCATACCTTCTGGAGTGTGATAGCATGAGTGGATTCCGTCACGTTGTCATGCGATGATAGTTGGATCCCGATTCCCACTGATGAGTTGGTTTACTCCTCGGGTGATCCCGACTAATTCTTCTTTCAGGTTTGGAGGAGAATTTGACGGTACAGTGGGAGGTTTCCTGATTAGATAAATTGGTAACCATTCTGATCTAGGTTAGAGTGCACGCTGCGTGTTTCTTTTCTCCCTCTCTTTGGCAGCGACCATGACCCGACCCTTGACTATGACTCAGTGACCAAGATTAACCGAACCTTCTTAAATACCGGCTTTTGGATTGTCAGAGTTGCATACCTCATTGCCGCTCCTACTCTTACCCTTTTCTCCAGAACACCCCGTTTTACTACGAACGTCCACTTCCATTGGATAAAACTATCGTATGGTTATATACGAACTCGAAGGAATTTATTCGAGGATTGTTTCCGTTTCTGGAGAAAACGAATAAGACTATTCAGTTGTCTTTTCCTTTTACCTTCTCTCAGGTTGCGAGTGCTCCTTGGATTAGGGCAGTACACCCATTACGCAAATTGGATAGTCTTCTTCCAAACCATAGGCAGGTGCCGACCGGTAGGGAATGAAGAAAACCAATTAGCCTAACGATGGTGTACAGAAGGTATTAAGTAAAGACAAATAAAGGGATTAGTGAGAGGGCAAAATAAATTGCGACTGCTATTCACAACCAAACCAAATATTTCATTACCACTCCCATTTCACCTTTGTATTTCTCCAGAACACTCCGTATCACTACGAAGATCCACAGTTATTTGGATACTCCATCGTATGGTTATATACGAACTCGAAAGGAACTTGTTCCAGTTCGGGGATGGATTCTGGTTCGGGAGAAATAAGAATAAGGTTTATTCGGTTGTCTTTTATCTTCACCTTCTCTCGTATTGCGAGTGTTCCTAGGATTAGGACAATACACCCATTACACTTGTTGGATAGTCATCTTCCAAACCATAGGCTGGTGCCGAACGGTAGGGAAGGAAGAAAACCATTTGGTCTAAAGGGTGTGCAGAAGGTAATGACTAAAGACATATGAAGAGATATGGAGAGATGGCATAGAAATATACGGTTACAGTTGTGAATCTGGATAATGGAAGAGGTATTACTAGGAATACCAGGATACCCCTACGAAACATTTTAATGTTTCAGTTTCACTGTGTACTGTTAAAAGAAAACTGATTTCCCAATTAGACACTTGCTCCAGGGTATGTATTTACCAAGTATGATTCTCACATCTGTATGGTTTTACAGATGATGAGTGAGAGTAAGTTATTAGGAATTAGGTGATTGTCCTCATTATATCAGGATTTGTTGTAATTGGTGATATTTGAGGAAGCCACCTGGGCAGTTTGCCGGACGGCAAATATTTGGTTTTGAATATCCGCTGTTATGCACCAATTTCAAATTGATACATCTGTACGTCTATTTTTATAGAGTGAGATATACCTTTTTGAAATTATGTCCATGACATTTACCTATATCAGTGGATGGTTAGGTAAGGAGCATTAAACAGCGGTGTAATTCTTCTTAACCATAGGTACAGTTTTCAACCTACGACACACAGGGAATGAGTTATTAGACTCAAGGGACTTATACAGAGTATTGTATGTTGTCCAACGTCTATGAGGACAGAGGGGTTGGTTCTCGTACTATATTCGGTTTACTTATGACTTCTCTAGTTCTTAGACAAGTGTTTCGTAGAAACACAGGCTCCAAGTTTTGAGAAGTTATAGGTATAAGAATAAAGTAGAGAACCTGGTGTTGCAAGTATCAGGATTTTTCAAGGTGATCGAAGATGTAGATACTTGTGTATGGTATTCAGTTGATAGTAATGATTAAGAGAACTTGCTTATTTTTCAGGTTACTCATAATTGGAAGCACTCCTAAGTTGAGTAATGCTGATCGGCCTCTCTCCATTTAGTTGACATGCAGTGGAGACAGCTGCATGATTTGAATCTGGTTCCAATTAAATCAATGCCTCTATTTCTATATTGGATATAGAACAGTTCATATCTTAACGATGTTAAGGTACGGGGAGTTGTCCGGCTTATGCTTAAAACCAGACTCTGGATAACTCAAGGCACGTTTCTGTAGTGGCTATTTATAGGTTGACCCAGGCTATGGCGAGGGTTGACTTTCTACCATCTGGAAGATCAATAGTGATATTGCTCTAGACTCGCCACAGTTTTAAAAGAAATGGATTTTTTCAGAAAACAGTAGTGGGAGTATGGTAGAACTGGAAGTGATTCCAGAACCGCAAACGATTACTGAAAATATGATAAGAACCTAAAGATTCAATCTGGTTTGACATTCCATTAGCCACTCCGCAGATATGGTGGGTAACCTCAGGCACTCGAGAGGTACTTCGGTATGCTCAAAGACGGTGACAGGGAGGTTCTTGTTTACCCAGACTTTCCATTGCTGTTGTTCCAGACTGTGAGACCCGGCAGGAGGATGAGTATAGCGTTGTTCTGAACTGGCTTTAGAGGTGCACGTGTATATGACTCTGCCAGAGGGTTGTCGTAGTCAGTGGGAGCAGCGGAGGCATTGGTGGACAAGTAGCTTATGTCTATTTATAGACTAAAGCAGATATAGAGGAGATTGATCATCTATTTCTGATGTGACAGTCATAGGTTTGGCTTCATCAGAATAGGGGATGGATCTGTTAAGAAGGTAGTAGGGTGTGATGTCCTGGTATTTGGATGACATACACAGAGTAAGAAGTGATATTCCTATATTAAGATCGGTTATTGATCGCACGCCAAAAGCGTGTCGGATGTTCAAAGTTCTAAAGTTATAACCGCGATCAGGAAGGAGTCGCTATGCAGCTAGCTGGTTGAGCAGGGGTCGATCCACAGGGAGATGGTTGTATTTCCGTTCTTGTCTTAGACGAGTCAATAAAGAATGCGTATATTTTTGTTCGATTCTAACCTATGTGTTATATGCAAGTATAAAGTTGTTAAGAAAAAGATACGAAATTGTAAGCTAAAGGAATCCGTACTCAAAACCTTTGAGCCGAGTCTTGACTAATTGAAGCTAGAGCAATCGGCAACAACGTGGATTAAGGGATTTAAGCACGGTATTCGTGGAATCCAGCTTATTTACCCTTGTCCTTCCGTTCTTGTCTCTTTCTTTCGCCTCCGGCCAAACCGAACGCAACCGGTCGTGGTTAGGAATCACCGTTACCTTGGTAGGGTAGGGTGCCTAACGGAGCGCTTGCGTAACGTTTGGGCGGAGTTCAATGGAAAATAACGGGAAAAGGAAATGAGCAAAGAAATATTAACTTACAATACCGTATTTATTCTTAACAACGTTAATTACAACCATTCACAAAAACGAACCAAAAAGAACAAAAGAAAAGAAAAGATTACAAGTAAGTAAGTGCATGGAATTTAAGTGCAAGAAAGTAAAGCATGAATGTAAAGCAAGTAATAAAAAGCAAGAAAGAAATAAGAAAGAAAGTAATTACAAGAAAACTAGAACTCAAGACAAGCATGGGATCAATAGCCTACCCTTAAACTTGCAAGCTCAATCAAGAGGTTGCAAGATCAATAGAAGGGTAAAGAACTCATGTGAAATGAAGCACTAATTCCATAAGAAGATACAACCCTTGAAATAAATAACAAACCCTTAAACTTTCAAGCTCAATGAAGAGGTTGAAAGATCAAGAGAAAGTAAGGTTCTCAAGGGGAAGCTAAAACAAAAGAATGATACAAAACCCTCATCTTCATTTCATCATCCACTCAAAAAGCTCTCACTACAATTTTCATGGAGGAAAGAATGAAGAAGAAGAATAAACCACACTAAAAGAGGCTAAAGAACTTAACACCTACAATGGTTCAGATCTGGGGTATTTATAGGAGGAGAGTTGAAACCCTAGGGCCAGATTCTGCCCCTAAATGAATGTACCAATATGCCCCTAGAAAACGACAAGGAGAGGAGCCCATATGGCCGCGGTTCCGCGGCCTAAGCCTGCTTACGTCACGGAACCGCGGCTATAGTAAAGGAATTGGGCCGTCGTATTTTGTGGGGATCCCTGGTTTGTAGTTGTCTGCTGTTTGGTATATGACTTTTCTCAGAATCTCTTCACGTTTTTTCCAGAATTTTAGTAGATCAAAAGGTGATGTGATGTGGAACTTTTTCCATGATTTCCTCGAGCTCCACATAGATTTCTTGGATCTTGTGTTGACATTGAGCTTTGTGCATGACAATGACATCGATTTGCCATTTTGTCCCTTAAACCGGTGTGTGGCAACACACGGATAGAGAGCGGAGACCCGTGTTTTATCTGTTGTTGGCAGTAATCTGGAATTTGACGTACTTTTCATGAATTTCACTGTTTAGAGCTGAGAACCAGTATCCTGTAAATATGCACCAAACACTGATTAAAAGCACCTGCCTATAAACAAACGAGCGTAAGAATGGGCGGTATAGAATGCAATATTCTGGTATGATCAAATACCCCCAAACTTAACTTTTGCTCGTCCCGAGCAAAACCAATTATTCACAAAAAAGTCCTAACCGCACTTTCGCAGGGAACGCGATTGCACTGAGCTCGTGCAAAAAGCCGTTAAACCTCTAGGTGTCCCTAGTAGGAGGAGTGTTGTCTCCTGAGGGTTTTCAGCGGATTACACCCACAAAATCCGGTCAAGCTAGTTTTGCGAAATAACCATGATTCAAACCCTAAAGTTTTGTTTCAGAAAATAACAATTCTATGATCCTAAGTCTAGACTATCGAACCCTTATTTTTCACACCTCACTTCTTATTTAACTTAAGATTTTATATGTCTTTACGTGCAGTGCAAATAGTGTCGTTAGGTTCCAGAAGGGTCGAATAAAGTCATCATGTCATACAATAAAGCCCAGATAAATTTTTTTAAAAGGATCACATAAGTTTATAAAGAGTTAATCATTTTTCAAGTTTCGTTTTCCAGTAAGGTTTCAACTTCAGAATTTCTATCTTCCTTAACAGGAAACTAGGTCTTATTTTTCACTCCACCTTTTTCTTGTTTTCATTTCATACACACCTCTGTGAACGTGCAATAGTCTTTATCATAGAATAAAACCTTCATATCTCCGCTAGAAATATTTTTTTATAAAACCTGTCTTTTGTCAAGATTATTCTCACACAAAGAACCGTTAGGAATTTTAACTCGGAGAGAATACTTGCTTGACTTTGTTTTAAACTGGACTTTCTAGGCTTCTTAACGAGCTTTGGGCCAATGCACCCAAACCAGTTGGCTTTAGGGCATTAGGTGTAGAAACACCCCAGCAGACTTAATTACTCAAGTTACCTAGGTCCAAAAACAAAAGATAATTTGGCGTGAAAATCATGATGATTCAATACGAAGGGAGATATAACCGGCAGTTCAATTATTTTTTTTGGAAAAAAGACGTGTTTAGTGGGTTCGGTGTGTAATCATTCTAATCAAGTTCCAGATGGGTTATTTTTCAGAATTAGTTCCAATTAAGGCATCAATAATATCCCTTCATATTCACTTCACTTCATAAACTATTCTTGATATTACTTATTTCAAAACAAACCTATTTGATCCTCAGAAAATCATTTATCCATTTAAAAGTTTTTAGACATAAAAGACTTGTCATCTAATTTCCAAAACTCACGACACGTGTAGTGTGATGTAAAGACGTATATCAGCTATAGTTAACTTCAAAGGAGAGTTGTCTTTCAGGTTTTCAAAATCTAAAAATAAGATTTAGTTATTCTTATCTTATCAAACAAAACCGTCGAAATGTTGAATCTGAGTTCTCCCACTAGCTAACTTGATAAAGTTTTTATATTTTTTGGAAAATTTTCGATTTTTGTGAGTTTTTAATAAGGTATGCAAATGCAAAATATACAAATGAATGCGAAGGATGAAAACTTACCGAGCACACCCCCAAACTTAAACTTGACAGTGCTCTCACTGTCAGGCTATACCAAGAGGGTCAAAATTGTCGGCGCTCTCCCTAAAAACAAATTATATACAAAACAAAAAGGAAAACAAAAAATATATACAAAAAAGGGTCCCCCCCAAACTTAAGTAAAACAGTGTTTCCACTGTTAAGCGTTGAAGTTCAGGATTAGGGGGGAAAGAGAACAGTTTCAAACTATACCCGGCCTTACACAGGCCAAAAGAGAGCACCAACCATTCAAAGATTTTATCTCTATAATGTGCTGGTTGGTGAAAGAACGCCGAGAGGTAAGAAATGGAGAATACGCGAGACCGTATGGAGATAGAAGCGGGATACGGTCTCGGTATATGAGAAGAAGAATGGCGGAAGGGAACAAGAAATGGAGTACGAACTTGAGGGTGAAAATGGAGTGAATAAATTAGCACAATTTGTGATGACCGATGTGTAAAAAGAGATTGTGCTAATCTATTAACCCGTCGAGTAATGGGGTCAAATCCCTCAAGATTCGTAAGAAACCATGGGTACGCCGAACTTGGTAAACCAGACATATGAAATGAAAGTGAGACGGGTTCTTGCAAGGTCGGAATGATGGAAAGGATGGAAGGAAGTGATCGAGGAAGGGTATCTGGTAAGAGTTTGGGAGGGTGTACACAGTCAATGAAAGGGACATGATGAATTGGAAAATCCGACTCATCATCTAGAACTGTTTCATCCTCAAAAATATCCTCAAAATTCTCCTCAAAGTTAAGCTCATCCATGCATATTTCATCAATATCCAGACGCATATGGGGTTCGGGAAAAACAGTTAATGACTCGGGATGATGAATTGGAGAGGAAAACTCAGCCAAATCTGCAGGTTCATCATCCAAAATATTCCCAGCGTCAATATACTCAATCAAGTGAAAATCTATATTCTCAGACACCTCAACGAAAGCATGGATATCAATCAATTCAGGTTCTAGAGTGGAGGTGTAGAGGTCAAAAGGATTGGGTGTGGTTTCACTTGGCAAGGTCCCTTCACAATCGGGTAAATCAAATACTACAAAGTCGCACAACTCATTAATCATTCTATCTTCAATCGGTGAATCGTTGGGAACACTAGATAGACATTCAAAACTGGAGTTGTGGGATTCAAGTTGAAACGGGTAGGCTTGATTCGGAAGGGGGTACAACTCACTCTCACCACTCAAATTCACAGCCTGTTCTACCGCCTCTTCATACATTGAAAAATTTGGAGCTAGTTGAAAACTAGCTACCGGGACACTAGGTTGTATGAGGGCGGCCATGGACGCATTTAAATCCATCATCTGTTCGTACGACGCTACCCTAAAGTCTTCCAATGACTGTTCCAAACTAGACATGGGTTGTAAAGGGGTTTCAGTAAAAGATTCAAAGTTGTTTGGATACTGAAAACTCCCAAATGGCGGTTCAGAAGCAATGTCTAGGGAAGGTGCAAAAGTTGGGTAGGACTGGTAGGAATTGAATGGTTGGACAGGGGTAGGATCAACATTTGGATAAGAAGGTGAATGAATTTTTTGATCCCAAGAATTTGAAGTGGTGACAGGAGTGAAAGATCGGCTACGAGATTGCTCAATACGTTCTGCAATAGACATAGGTCTTGGAGTTGCAACATGACTCGAAAAAGGGGTATCAACGTAAGAAGGGGTGAATGTTTGAAATGGTTGATACGAAGTGGATTGCGGAGTCAAATTGTTTGTCCTAGACGCGTCTATCCGATCTCTCAATGAAATTTTTCGCATGGATGGATCGTTCGAAGTTCGGCCAAAGCAAGAACCGTAAGAAGTAATGTCTGGTTGTGGGTACCAAAGTTCGGCAAGAGTTTTGCGAGGTGGAGTACCCATGATATGAAGAGAGAAAGAAAGAAAGGAAGAGAAAAGGAGGGGAAAAAGAATGTGATTTTTATTTTTAGATATTAACAAAAGAATGAAATATACACACAAAAAGAATCTGGACCAAAAACAATCACGACACAAAAATACCACACACCTAATCGTTCTAGGGTTCACCTAGGTCAACTAGACCTGCTCCAGAACTTGATTGTCGAAGTAAAACTGTGTCGAGAAACGGGCTCAAGATACACTGATCACGAGGCCAGGTAAGTGCAGAGATATGGGGAGGATTTCCAACGCTTCCGCGAAGTTCCTTAATTAAATAACCCTTTCTCTTTTGGCGGTTTCGCCGTTAACACTTTCCTAGACACCCCGTAAACAATATACCGTTAAGCGAGGTTCTAAATATAGTTAACTTCTCCTAGTGAGCGCGAAGTCCTTAAGGCTTAAAGTCTTGTTTCTTTTAAATTTTGTGCGGGTAAACGTTATGCTCAAGTTCGTGATTTGTGGGCCACGGAAAAGGTGATGAAATCCTTTACCGTATATTGTGGGGTTCGCTTGCCCATAAGTCCGTATTAATGTATGCAATGCGCAATTCAATAAAAATTCTATAAAGAATCAAACAATCGTCTTTTAGTTTAAGCACGGCACTGCAACAAATACGGGTTAATCAATTTTTAGCGTTTGCTAGCAAACTTGCAAAGAATCCTGCAAAGAATAGTATATTGGTTGCGTCGGATTTGAGAAGAAGGTGTTAGTAAAGTACGTACCGTTAAGTTTTTGGGTTAGGAAACCCCCGTTGAATCAAATCCGGTAAGCTTGAAAAGTTCGCTTGCGCCGGTCAAACTACCCGGATCTTTGGCACTGTACTTTGCAATCACCTTAGCCTTGAACGTATACTTTGCTCCCCACAATCGCCGTTTGCAAATCCGCAAAAATCTGCAGACTTGCTCACAAAAATTATTAAAAAAAAAACAAAAAGATATATATATATATATATATTTTTATAAATATATACAAAAAGAATATTAACCCGAATAATAAGAAAGAAAATACGCTACCGTCTCCCCGGCAACGGCGCCATTTGATCGCACACCAAAAGCGTGTCGGAAGTTCAAAGTTCTAAAGTTATAACCGCGATCAGGACGGTGTCGCTATGCAGCTAGCCGGTTGAGCACGGGTCGATCCACAGGGAGATGGTTGTATTTCCGTTCTTGTCTTAGACGAGTCAATAAAGAATGCGTATATGTTCGTTCGATTCTAACCTATGTGTTATATGCAAGTATAAAGTTGTTAAGAAAAAGATACGAAATTGTAAGCTAAAGGAATCCGTACTCAAAACCTTTGAGCCGAGTCTTGACCAATTGAAGCTAGAGCAATTGGCAACAACGTGGATTAAGGGATTTAAGCACGGTATTCGTGGAATCCGGCTTATTTACCCTTGTCCTTCCGTTCTTGTCTCTTGCTTTCGCCTCCGGCCAAACCGAACGCAACCGGTCGCGGTTAGGAATCACCGTTACCTTGGTAGGGTAGGGTGTCTAACGGAGCGCTTGCGTAACGTTTGGGCGGAGTTCAATGGAAAATAACGGGAAAAGGAAATGAGCAAAGAAATATTAACTTACAATACCGTATTTATTCTTAATAACGATAATTACAACCATTCACAAAAACGAACCAAAAAGAGCAAAAGAAAAGAAAAGATTACAAGTAAGTAAGTGCATGGAATTTAAGTGCAAGAAAGTAAAGCAAGAATGTAAAGCAAGTAATAAAAAGCAAGAAAGAAATAAGCAAGAAAGTAATTACAAGAACACTAGAACTCAAGACAAGCATGGGATCAATAGCCAACCCTTAAACATGCAAGCTCAATCAAGAGGTTGCAAGATCAAGAGAAGGGTAAAGAACTCATGTGAAATGAAGCACTAATTCCATAAGAAGATACAACCCTTGAAATCAATAACAAACCCTTAAACTTTCAAGCTCAATGAAGAGGTTGAAAGATCAAGAGAAAGCAAGGATCTCAAGGGGAAGCTAAAACAAAAGAATGATACAAAAACCCTCATCTTCATTTCATCATCCACTCAAAAAGCTCTCACTACAATTTTCATGGAGGAAAGAATGAAGAAGAAGAAGAAGAAGAAGACTAAACTATACTAGAAGAGGCTAAAGAACTTAACACCTACAATGGTTCAGATCTGGGGTATTTATAGGAGGAGAGTTGAAACCCTAGGGCCAGATTCTGCCCCTAAATGAATGTACCAATATGCCCCCAGAAAACGACAAGGAGAGGAGCCCATATGGCCGCGGTTCCGCGGCCTAAGCCTGCTTATGTCGCGGAACCGCGGCTATAGTAGGGAATTGGGCCGTCGTATTTTGTGGGGATCCCTGGTTTGTAGTTGTCTGCTGTTTGGTATATGACTTTTCTCAGAATCTCTTCACGTTTCTTCCAGAATTTTAGTAGATCAAAAGGTGATGTGATGTGGATCTTTTGCCATGATTTCCTCGAGCTCCGCGTAGATTTCTTGGATCTTGTGTTGACATTGAGCTTTGTGCATGACAATGACATCGATTTGCCATTTGGTCCCTTAAACTGGTGTGTGGCAACACACGGATAGACAGCGGAGACCCTTGTTTTATCTGTTGTTGGCAGTAATCTGGAATTTGACGTACTTTTCATGAATTTCACTGTTTAGAGCTGAGAACCAGTATCCTGTAAATATGCAGCAAACACTGATTAAAAGCACCTGCCTATAAACAAACGAGCGTAAGAATGGGCGGTATAGAATGCAATATTCTGGTATGAACAGTTATACTTTGGTTGTCACAGAGTGGTTTCTCTACATGGGACATGGATATAGTATCAGACATTCTGGTTACTAGATCTATGGTTTTAGATCTAGATTTGGGTAGTTTCCCAATCTGGGTACTTAGAAAGCATTCTAAAGTTGTTTTAGAATGGACGACTCCTGGCACGGTAGTATACCTGCAGGTGATGGAGTCACCCTCTCTAAAGGTGTCTTACAGACTAACGGGGAGAGGGATGTGCTTGATTGGCAGATCACTTGCTTGGGCAATTGAGTCAATCATGAGATGTCAAGTACCACACTAAATGTTGTTTTTGCAGCAGATGCAATAAGTTGATAATAATCCAATCCTGGAAAAACCAATCGGAAGCAGTTTTAGAACATAAGTGGATGTTCTAGGGATATGATAATGACAACCTCATTCGGGAGACGGTTATCATTCCAGGCTTCCAAGGTGACCTGGATGACAGAGTGGCTGTCAGAGTTATAGTTTTCCCTCTGACGAGGGGCGGTATTTTCGACAGGTGGTCCAGGCGGATACTGAGGGAGGCATGGCGCAGGATACTGATTAAGTTCAGTTGACGATACAGTCTAAGAAGTTTGGATTTGGAATTCATTTATGAACTAGGTCCCATCAGACATCCATACATATTCTAAGACAGGTATTTCTCATTTTGGGAGATGGGTTTCTCTGCGAACTTGAGATAAAGAGAGACATAGAAAGATACATTAGGGCGGATCCACTCACCGAGGCTATTCCTCGAACACAATAGTTTCGCAAACGAGCTTTGTGAGACTGACTAGTAGAGGAGTTGGGTGTTCGGTATCACACGGGCTGTGAGTATGCGACATCGCAATAATTAGCCTTGAGTGCAAGTGGGAGATTGTTGGAGATAGTGCCCTCAGAGTCAATTATTGGATCATAGGCACGTGATTGCAATGATTAAGGGAGGACCTATACCGGTAGGACAGTCTTACTCAAGATGATAGTATGCTATCTGGTTTATCTTTATCATCGTGTACTGGTTTAGGTGACCTTACAGGTCACTATTGCGCGTCGATAGAGCCCTTAGGATTCTTTCTTGACGGCCAACAGTATGATGGCGATCATATACGTGGGAGCTGTGGTCTATAAGCACATCCTTAAAAGGTCCCTAGTCGTGGGAGTTTCGAGACAGGGCATCGATACTCCAGAGTAGACTAGTGTATACAGTCGAGACCCCGACGAGGGGCGGTGGCTGGTCTCACAAGCCACTGGTTTCAGTTGGTTCACCTAAGATGTATACAGGTGCTCATTGGGTTATGAGTACACCGGACAGGACTCGCCGGGAACATGCTAGTTGGTCTTATACCTGACGTCAGATAGCAGTTCCCTGGTGACATGTGTACAAATTAGTTCATCGACCTGGGATCGTCATTTGTCTCGTGTGAGTTCCCACTGTACTTTGATTACTACCCTACCACGGCTCAAAGGAGTCCTGCAAACAGGTTTTAGTTTGGTACAGTCCCGAGCCACATGGAGGCAGTGAGCGGATCTGCAGGGGTTCGTCTCTCCCGGTATTGGGGGTGAGGTCGCGCTGTGTCTAGAAGAGCTATTACACAAAGCCCTCGGCCGAGGCAGGAGATTTACTGGTAGGTATTCCAGTATTATCTCAAGGTGTTCTGGGCTACACTCCGACACGACTTGTACCGCTTTTGGAGGTCTGACTTTTACCAACCCCCTAGGCCCGCCATGCGATACTCATAGACGAACGGACCGGACTGTACGGATATTGTCACTGACAGGCTCAGTAGGGTGTCAGGATGAGTTCGCTCATCGACGTCCCTTTTGGTCAATACATGGTAGCCCGTTACGTATGGCTAATACCTCTGACGTGCTAGTGGTTAAATCCACAAACAAAGTATTGACGAGTCTTTAGAGTCCCCCACAGACCGTTTCTCAAGTTTCGGGCGAAACACTGTAGAGGCCGTATGGAGATATGGCAGGGTTCGATCAGATACGTGCGGTATTGAACGGATCATGATCGAACGGATAATACTAGCGGGCTTTGTTTAAGCCGGATCCTAGTATTGTACAGTGTAGATTTTGTCTCATTGCATTTGTATTCGGTCGGAATAAAAATGCGGGTATGTATATACAGTGGCGGGGTTTCCTGTAATTTATTACGGGATCAGTTTTTTGAAGTTGCCAGTTTGTTTTCCGTTTCGGCCATTTTCCTTTGTTTCTTTCCTTGGCTGAAAATTGGTGGAGGAGGGCTTATTTCCAATTGTGCAAATTAGCATTGTGGACGGTGGTCTTTGCATATTGTTGCTTCATGATGATTGTACCTTCATTTGACTTCTTTAGTTCATCATTGCTTGACTTTTTGAGATATGATGGTTGATGGAGTGTTGGACTTTGGTTGTGATCATTTCTTCTCATCCTCACTCTTTTCTCTCTCTTGCATTATGATTGCTCACCCCCCTTGGATTTTCTCTCTCTCCCCTTGACAAAAGAGAGGCCGACCACTATTGAGGAGGTGGTTGGTTTTTGGTGTGAGGATTTTTGATTCATTCCATTGAAAAAGAAAAATCCTCAAGCTCATTCCACATTCTCATTTTTCCTCCACATCAAAATGGCAACTACAATAAACCCCATGAGACATAGAGTTCCACACTATTCTACAACAATTCTTGGACACGTCGACTCGCCAACTTCTTGCCCGAGTTGCCTCGGTCCAGAGGTGGGAGCCCGTAAAAGAACCCGGCGATGTGGTGCCCTTCTGACGAGGAGATGAAGACCGGAGATTCCGCGGGGAGATCGAGATGACGACGAGAAGACCGAAGGACACAGATCGCTCGGTATATCTCTCTACCCCTTCTCTAGTTAGCTAGGAGTAGGTTAATGGCCCGATCCGGGTTTATAGTCCGCGGTAGCGCCGGTTTCTTGTTTAAAGAAATGTTTTGATTTCGCATTTTGGCCTCGTTCTGACGGCCGGGGCGCTGCCGTGGCCTAACAATAGACCCCTAAGTCTTTAAACTGGGAACAGATGACCTCTAAGTCGTTAAACTGGGAACAGATGACCCTTAAGTTGTTAAACTGGGAACGGGGGAAATTCCCTCACGGCAAAAGATGATTCGCTCCTGGTACCATATTCCAGTGTAGTGATGCTGATGCCAAACCAAAACTAAAATCCCCGAATCCTGTCATGAAAAATGATGATTTGCTCCTGGTACCATATTCCAGCATAGCGATGCTGATGTCAACCCGAATCACATCAAGTCAGCAAAACAACCAATGACCTCCCTGGCAGAATCAAATTCCACCTCGGAAACAAGTCAACTTCATCCCTGACGCCGCAAGAAGCGGGGCAAGTCAAATCCAGAATCGACCGTCCACGTCACTAAAAGGGCAGCACCGACTGTCCACGTCGCTAAAAGGGCAGTATCGACCGTCCACGTCGCTAAAAGGGCAGCAACGACCGTCCAAGTCGCAAAAAGGGCAGAACCGACCGTCCAAGTCGCAAAAAGGGCAGAACCGACCGTCCAAGTCGCAAAAAGGGAAGCACCGACCGTCCACGTCACTAAAATGGCAGCACCCACCGTCCACGTTGCAAAAAGGGCAGTACCGACCGTCCACGTCGCTAAAATGGCAGCATCGACCGTCCAAGTCGCAAAAAGGGCAGCACCGACCGTCCACGTCGTTAAAATGGCAGCACCGACCGTCCACGCCGCTAAAATGGCAGAACCGACCGTCCATGTCGCTAAAATGGCAGCACCGGCCGTCCAAGTCGCAAAAAGGGCAGCACCGACTGTCCAAGTCGCAAAAAGGGCAGCACCGACCGTCCAAGTCGCAAAAAGGGCAGAACCGACCGTCCAAGTCGCAAAATGGGCAGCATCGACCGTCCAAGTCGCAAAAAGGGAAGCACCGACCGTTCAAGTCGCAAAAAGGGCAGCATCGACCGTCCACGTCGCTAAAAAGAGCAGCATCGACCGTCCATGTCGGAAAAAGGGCAGTGCCAGCTTACCAAAAGGTGGGAACCGAATAAAGTCGCCTCCACGTGAAAGAAGATCCATCAATTTCATGCAAACGACCCATATATGTGGTGTGCATTTATTGATGGGGGGCAATTTTTTGGGATAAAAATTTACACTCCGGGTGACCAAGTCAAAATCAAAGTCAACCCCAAGCCAGGTGGGCCCAAGCCCAGGTCAAGTGGGCCAATGCCCGGAGCGAGCCCGAACATGAAGCGGCCGGCCTCCCCCATGCCAAAATGCAAATTTTGTAATAAATAATTTTGTTGTATTTCTTTTATTTTATTTTATTTTATGAATAAATGTAAGAAAAATAGGCATAAAGCCAAATTTCTGTAAAGCCCATGACTTATGTGCAAAAAGAAATGGCACATGAGCCATGGGATAGGCAAAATGCCATTTTGTGAAGCTCAAGGGGCTATGTGTAAAGTGTATAGCCTATAAAGGCAAAGATAATGAAAATATCTTAACAACTTTTTTCTCTCTCAAAAGAGCAAATCTAGATCTGAGATCTTTCTCCTTCTTCAAGGTTCTAAAACCTTCTTCTTTCTTGAATTAAAATCAAGAGTTTTACTCTTCCTTTTATAAAACTAAATAGTTTTTCACCACAACACCCACAAAGGGGAACTCAGATCTTCCATCAGATCTCAAAAAGAAGAGATTTTTAAAATCTCACACTTCTTGATCTTCAAGATCCGGCCAACAAAGGAAGAAGAAGGAGACCCATCTCCAGAAACCCCACTTTGGGGAAGAACTAGGGCTCAAGGGGAGAATCCCTTCATCAGCTTCAAAACAGCTTAGGAGTTTCACTCCACCCTAATTTCTCTTTTGAGAGTTTCTGGGGCTAAAAGCTTCTTTTTCTCGCCAGCGCCCAAGCACCCGAGCGCCTTGCGCTGGAGCGCCCGGCGCTCCACCGCCCAGCGCTCAAGCGCCAAGCGCCCATGTGCCGACATGTGGCGCGCTAGCGCTCGAGCGCCCAGCGCTCAAGCGCCAAGCGCCCACGTGCCGGCACGTGGTGCGCTAGCGCTCCAGCACCCAGCGCTCCAGCCTAAAGTGCCCACGTGCCGACATGTGGCGCGCTAGGGCTCGAGCGACTGGTGCTCGAGCGCCTGGAGCTCAAGCGCCCTGCGCTAAAGCGCAAAGCGCCCACGTGCTAACACGTGGCACGCTAGCGCTCGAGCGCCTAGCTCCCGCGTGTCGGATATGTAGTGCGTTAGCGCCTAACCGCACAGTGCTCAAGGCGCTGGCCTCACGCGTCCTTTGGGCGCTTTTTCCCTTTTTTCATATATGTATACATGTATATATATAGATACATACATACTCCACAACACTGTCCCTCCGAAAAAAATTTTAGGCCGGGGCGCTACCCCGCAAGGGGGCTGCTTGCCCCCTTGACCCCAGCCCGCTATCCGGGTAGCGGGACCCCCGTAAAAACTCTGCGTGGCTCCCGATATATCCAAGCCCCCTCCAAAACAAAACACACGTACACTGCAATTGAGTTCGCATGACCAGTTTAACCCGTCAATCGGAGGTTCCTCGCTCCAAAGGCGAGGGGTAATTAACGGCAGCTTAGTCCGCGGCTGCCAGAGATTCGGATCCCCATAATCAATAAACCCCGGCCTACCCTAGGCTGGGGGAATCTGTAGTACGCCTAACAAGCGCGCGCGTATTCCCATCTCAATGGGGTGACGAAAAACACCCTACAACGAGATTGGAAGAGACTTCGACAGAACCTTTCTGGAGTACTATACGAGAAGACTTGGACCCAGGAGCGGTCATATTGCGCACACCCAGTAGGACAGAGTTCGGCATCGTCGACGAGACATGTTATGAGTGACCATGACAGTTGGCCAGAGATCTTTAGAGGATGTGCCAGAGCGGGACTGTTTCCTCCATTCTTTGATTTTGGTATATTGGGCAATTTATTTGCATGATTGAGATTTTGTGCACCACAGTTGCACTTGACTTCGATTTGATATCATTCGAGATGCTGATTTTGATTTCATGCCTATGGTATGCATATGAATTGACTTGTGTTTTCAGCATAGTTTTCATGCACTTTTGGCATTTTGATTCGATTTTGTGCACGCTGATGCACATGGTTATGAGATTATGTACCACGGTATACCTGATTTGGATTTGGATTTGGATTTGAGATGTGTTGTATACTGTCGATTTCGATTGTGATACTCGATATTTGTTTTCGTGCACCTTGTGCACTTGATTGGATTCTTGTGCATATTTGATGCGTGTGGATTGGATTTTGCGCATGTTCGGCACTTGATATTGGATTTCGTGCATGTTGGATGCACTTGATTAGATTTTATTCGTGCGTTATAGATGCACTTGATTTGGACTTTCGCGGATGTTGGGCGCATGATATGAGATGCGATTTTGGTGCACACCAGATGCACTAAATCGAGATTCTTCATACATATCAGATGCACCTGATATTGCTGTCAGGTACACCCGTTGCCCTTGATAGGTGTTTCGTGCACACCCATTGCACTTAGATTTTTTTTTTTGTGCACATTTATGGCACATTCATGGATTTCTATTTTCGTGCGCACCAGACGCACGTAGCATTCTTATATACATTTTGGGATTGGTTTTCTATGAGTGGTACATTTTTATGATATTTGCTATTTGGTATAGTAGCTGAGCAGGACTAGTCCGAGAACAGTATCTGAACATATTTTTACATGCATCGATAGTTATCGAAGAGAATTCCAAAAAAAGCTATAGTCTCAGTATTTACCTACGTGCCCGAGATAACACGAAACATTTTACAAAAGGAAACCTTTCTAAATTATTTTCAAAACGGAGGGACGTGTATGTTAAACAAGGATATATGTATATATATATATATAATAAACGTCCTCCACTGTGCCGTGTTAAACGCATCGCACGGCAACTTAAAAAGGTTTGGTATGCATTTCCTTCAGATGTTTACATGTATTGTTTTGACGTATATCATGTTGGTTTTCGTTTTGGACTTGACATTGGTGTCTTCACCATAACTCTGATAATTGCGGTATACTTGACGGAGTTTTGATTTTGATTTTGATTTTTGGTTTATATACTCGATTTCTTACGCATGCATTGCGCTACGATGTGCTTTATGTATTTATGATTTCGGGACCCTGACGACTTGGTCTTTTTACTGAAATGTTTTAGTATTTGAGGGGTTTGATTTTAAATTCGGGGACCGAATTTCTTTAAAGGGGGAAGACTGTAACATTTCAGAAAAATAAAATATTATTTTTGAGAATTTTTATAATTAAATAATAAATATAATGAACATTTTATTAGTGAGGTATAATTAAATACCGATAAATAGGAAAATATTTGGAAAATTTTAGAAATTTCTGGAAAGAGGGTGTTGTATATGATTTAGGCAAATTATGAATTTTTATGATTAATTATATTCTATTTTAATGATGTTAGTTATATGTATGCCCTAGAGGCCATTACTATACATACGATGTATATTGTAGTGGATGCTTGGACATATATAGGGAGGACTTTCTTGCTCGACATGATAGTATGCTATCTGGTTGCACTTTATCTTAACATATACTCTGATTGTCTTTATGTTACATGTTGATAAAGCCCTTAGGATGAGTACTTGACTACCAGGACTATGATGCGGATCATATTAGTGGGGACAATGTAGTCGCCAAGTACATCCTTCAAATGTTCCTAGTCGTGGGAGTACCGAGACAGGGTATCGATACTCCAGAGTAGACTAGCGTATGCGCTTCTTGACCCATATAATGGGCGATGGATGATCCCATATCCATTGGTGTTTGACATCAGAGAAGGTATACGGGTGCTCAGTAGTGACTGGGTACACTGGACGGACTCGCCGAGAACTCCCAGATGGTATTATACCTCACGTCAGATGGCAGTTCTCTGGTGACACTGGTACAGGTTAGTCTGTAGACCCGAGATCGTCATAGAGTCTTGTGTGATTCCCACTGTGCTTTGATTTCCATCATACCACGTATAAGAGGGTGTGCAAAAAGGTGGCTTTTGGGTACAGTCCCGAATCACATGGATGCAATGAGCGATAGGAGGGGTTTCGTCTCTCCCGGTATAGGGAGTTGATGTTGCGCTGTGTTTGATAGGCTATAACTGGAAATCCCTGGCTAGGGTTGCTGAGATTTACAGGTAAGTGTTATCAGTAGTTTCACGAACAGTTATAGACCTCTTATCGACACGACTTATCAAGCTACTGGGGTCAGACGTTTACCACCCCTAGGTGAGATATGCGACATATCAGACGAAGAGTCCGGACTGTACGGGAGTGTTACTGATTGGATTCGCAGGAGAATGTACAGGCTTGCTTGTTGATCTTCCGATCACTCAATACCTGGGTGGCTGTTATATATAGCTGACCGCTTGCAGCTTGTGGGTGTTTATGTAACGTTTTAGAAAATCGTTATGTGAATTTTTCCGTTTTGGGTAAAATTGTCGGTATTTTCTGTTTTTAACCGACTTTGATCAAACGACCATTTAAATTTGCCAGCACCTACTTTAGATAAAATAAAGCTAGTACGCAAGCTTTGGGGTTATATGGGACGTTTTGGTCCAATTTGAATTTTTCCCAATTTTTAATATTATTTAATGCGGTATTCACATTTTGGGAAATTTTCTCTTAAGTCTTCTTTTCAACAATTAAGTTTGAGTTAATAAAACCCTTCACATAACATCTAGATATTTGTATGGGTTTTTGATTTAAATTTAAAAGAAAAGAAAAGATATAGAATGAGGTGCATGCATGTGAGTGTGAATGCATTTATCACTTGAAAGTGCTAGGAAATTCCACACAAAACTCCATTCTTTCCTCCTTGGCCGAGCTCCCCCTCTCTCTTCTGCCCTTGACCATTTCTCTCTCTTATTTGCAACTAAACACTCTCTTTCCTTCACCAAATTCATCACAAATATTCACAATTTCATCAAAAATCACATTTTTCTTCACTTATGCCTCTTGGATGCCTAGGTGCATGCAAAGCTTGGATCTTTGAGTTCTTTTAGCTAGGTAAAGATCTCTATCTGTAACGTTTTGAAAATCGTTTCGGTGAAATTTCGAAAAAAACGGTAAAATAAGGGGGTTTTCTGTAAAATGTCAAAATACAAATATCTTTATTATAAAATTAAATATACATATTCTAGCTATGTAATTGCTATTATTTGGTGTTTATTGAGCCACTGGTGAAATTTCAAATTTTCTGAAAATTTTTCCGAAATTAATTATTTTAATATTATTTTAAGCTGTCACTAATACATTTAATTAGGATAAATTACAAATTGGAATGAGTTGAAGAAAATTTTGTGCATCATAATACATTAAATAAAGTTTTATCATATGGTTTCTGAAATGAAATGGTTTGTCAAAACGGTTTAGAAAATATCGAAGAAAAAGGCTTTTTTCGGTGAAATTAGTGTTAATGGGAATTGGGGTAATACATTTATCTTTTTACCTAACCCACACACCCACACCTCACCCTCTCTCCCTCTCCCCATGTGGCCGGCCCCACCATGACAGCCCTCCCCTTCTCCCTCTCTCCAATCACCTCCTTTTTCAAAAGAAAAGAATAGAATAGAAAATGAAAGAAACAATGTGGACTTTGACTAGATGTGATTTTCCCCACCTCCCTCTCTCTCCTCCTTTTTCCTCACTTGCAGCCGAGTCCCCCTTCATTGCTGTCCAGAAATTTCCCCAAAAGCCCATCTCTTTTTCCTTCAAAAATTTCATCTTTTTTCCTCAAAATCAAGCTAAAAATTCAATATTTTTTAAATCCAATATCTACTCATTTCTTCTTGACCTATTCTAGTGTGGATCATGGATCAAGAGAGTAATTTGGAGTCCAAGATTTTGGTGCTAGATCTCTAATTTTGTGAGGTATAATCTTAGCATTTTGCATAAGTTATTGTTTGATTACTTGAATCTAGCTATTATGTGTTTAATTAGGAATTAATTGTGGTTTTGATATTAAAGATTTACCTTTCAAGAGGGGGTTGTGAATTAAAGTTAGGGTTTTTGTTGTGTAATTATGGTTGCAATGTGTAGATTATCATCTTAAGCAAATGAAAACCTAACCTAATTGCTAGTTTACTAATTGATGCTTGTAAATTGTTAAAATTGGAATTTTATGCAAACTAGGTTTTGGAAATTAATTGCAAATGTTAGACTAAAAATCTAATTAGGTTTTTCATGACTTCATTAACATTATTAAGTATAGTTTAATGCTTTAGATCATGCAAAACCAAGCTTAATTGTTAAATTGTGAATTTTGCTTTAAAAAGAGTTAAAATCGGTATTTTTGCAAACTAGTTTTTTTGAACATATATGGTTTGGTGAAATTAAATTATGCAAATGATTTATATGACTTATTTAAGATATTTAATAAGTATATTGGCCACTACATTCATTTAAACGTCGAGTTTTGTACTAAAACGGGTAATTTTTGCTTGCTAGATTTTCGAAAAAATGGTACTAAAGTGAATTTGGGGTTTTTGTGAATTTTAACCTATTCTATATTTAAATTAGTATTCGTGAATGTGCAAATGAGTGTACTTGGGTTTTTCTCGATGGTCGGGCGTTTGCACGCCGACATCGAGAGTTTTTGGGTTGGTTTGTGAGAACAACCATAGGTTTTGACCTATGTGGGATTCGTGCGTCGTTTTGGTCATGAGTCGGATTTTAATGCGATATGGTGCGTTTTGATATGTAGGTACCCCATGTGCACTTCGAGACGACAAGCAAGCGCGTGGCAACGTCGGCACCGAAGAGCGAGGACCAAGTGAGTAGATTTATATCTACGGGGAGAAGTCGGGTGGATGGCGTATAGCACCCCCGCAGTCCGTGGTGGTGTATACGGATGCGTATACACACCAGCATTTATTATATGTTATTTGGGATTAATAACGGTGTTAGGATGGATATTGGTGTATTGGATTACTTTAGTGTTGCGAACCCTAGGGTAGTGTTGCACTACACATACACACATACATACTTGCGTACATTCCTATTTATATGTGCTCATGGGATTCTTTATAGTTATGTATTCACATGGGTATGGGACTATGTGTTCACATACGGATTTGAGGATGATATTGGGATTGAGCTGAGTCGATGAGATTTGTTTTGTGGTTGTGATATCAGTGATATGGAAGGATTCGTACTTGAGGTACGTCCTTGGGTTATAGCGGATCTTAGGGCGGCGATACGGGTGAATAGTGTTAAAAATAAAATGGTCGACATGTGATCGTGATATAAGATATGATATGCTAGGATATTGATATTAGGCCGTATCGGGCGATGTATACCCCTTGATGATGATATGTGCTGATGATATCGGTTTGTACGAGATTGTCGATCAGTAGTCAGATCATGAGTATATTGAGGATATTAGTATTGTACTAGACATAGGTCAATACCCTAGACTATGATCTTGGATAAAGAGGATACCTGAGGAATAGTGTGAGGAATATGATATTGACCCCTACCCAGATTTGGGGATGCCGTACGACGGATTTACGTGCGAGCTATATTTTGATGATTGATCCGCACTCTTGACTTAGGATGTATGATTATAGATATGGTATCAGATATGATATTATTGAGGCGGGATCACCGACTAATATATATACAGGTATGTATATGGATCGACTCAGATGTTAGGCGGTTTCCTTACCTGTAGTCCAGCTTGTTAGCTTAGCCCTTTTGTTTAGTTTAGTTGTTAGATTAGAGTCGATTCTCACCTATTTCAAAAACTAACGAATCGTGGGTATTTTAAAAGACAGCCCAAGGGATCCTACGGATATTTCAAATGACATATCTTTTCATAAAAATACCGTAGCCCCTATTTTCAAAACCCCATGATTCGTGTTATTTCAAAAGGCACCATTTGTAGGACTTATATTAGATTAATGCAGGTTAGTTACAGTTGCATCTAGTATTCAGCTCCCGCTTATTATTGTGGTTCGCTTCGCATCGCATACTTATGTTATAATTTCTTATTGTAATGTTGATATCATATTGTTAGGACACCAGCACCATTACCGATGATGCGTATGTACCACGTACACTTACTTGCCGGCTCACACACATCTTCATCGGTAATTGCCATGTCACGTACACCTTAGAAAATATTATTGCTTGACTTAGCTTGTTAGTTAGTAATTTGACATGATATTAGTGTACCTGCCTTATATGCCAGCTTAACATTGTAGTTATTACTTGTCACTTCATGCATACTGTTATTCATTGTTATGCCTATATTCATGGTTTTACATGCTATTGATGATTTGGATTCGGATTTCCATGAGATTTTCTGGATTTGGGGGGAAAACCGCAAAACTTATATAAACTGATTTCTCTCTTTTTAAATAAAAAGTGCGGTTTTTCCCATGATGTATGAGTCGTCCACCATGAGTTTGCTGATGGATTTCGAGACCCGATTCGAGGAGAAGGATGAACCGTTTTGGGAATATGGTGGACCCGGTAAGGTACCCCGGGGCATGAAGCACGTGATGATGACGATGTGATCCTGGCAGGGGAGCACTACCTACCGGTGATTTTACCCGACGCGTCGGATATCCGGAGGATACCGTCGTGGGCTTGAGATGGATGGTAGGGGCCGGTCTGGACTGACGGCGCCCTAGATATTGTGATTGAGACATTGAGATTTCGAGATATTGAGGTACAGAGACTGTGATACAGAGATATCGAGATATTGGGATTACGTTTTGTGCCGATGCTAGGCACTGTTTTATGCTGATTTCATTATGATACCTCATTTTAAAATATACAAAGGAAATCTCACTAAATTATGAAAACAGTTCTTCACTTGCATGTATTCTGTTTTCATGCATTCATACCTCATTCATATGATATATTGCTACGTGAGGAACTGACACGGGCACATGAGATTACACTCGGGTTAGATATTTACTTTAGCCTTGTTATAGGTTGCATGTTATATATATAATTGAGGTTATATTATGATCATTGACCTAGGTTGCGTTATTTATGTGATTTCTTTCCGTAGATGTTTTTCTATTCACGAGTTGGCAACTCACCCCCGTTGTGCCCCAGTTTCTTGCAGGTTTGCCGTACAGGTTTCTTTACGGCTTGCGGGCATAGTTTCCTTCGGGTGATTTGCTAGTAGGTGGGTTTACATGTATCGTACCCCCCATTATATATCTTGTATATTATTATTCTGTTGTATCTAGAAGTTCCATCAACCAAACATGTGTTATTTTTGAGATAGAGACCAGTGATGTTATTCTTTCGATCTTAGAGTCGCGCGTTGTATTTCTATGGTTTTCTTGTTATTTTGAGTTCCTTTTGAGTTTTGATCCTCGCCCTTGGCGTTGTATATTATATTGCTCGTGTGGTTGTGACCGTCGATTGACGAAGAGCTAGCTCCCGCTTGGGGATGCCTTTTTATTGATTTCGTATACTATTCATGTTGTATCCCGTTTGGGAGCCAGTTTTTACAAAGGAGACTCTGCCGAAATTTTCAGGAAATACTTGATGTTTTTAAAACCGCATAACTTGGCTTATGCTATTAAAACTACTTGATTTTAAATTGGTTTTCCTTCACTCTACTACTTTTCTTGGTTTGGATTTCTGGGTTTTCGGTTTACTTAGATTACGTACGCCTCGAGACGTTCGTAGTTTAAGTGCCGGTCATGTTCCGTACTTTCGGGTCGTGACACTATCTCTTCTCTAATTAGTTTTTGTGCTTTGTAGCTAGTTATTTTCATTTTAGATTGGTTAAAGTTAAGTTTTGTGCAATATATCGTATTTTAGTGTCGATTTGTGATATTTGTGACCTGCTGTGATCCCGAGAAAATACTAGAAAACCAAACAAAATTGTAGTGATGTACTGGTGACCTGGAGAACCACCTGAGACACGAGACCCACCCCACCGGCCAGGCCCGGCGACGAGAAGCCCAATTCCGGCGACGTCGGATTTTCTGGAGAGTTGGGGTGTGGGTTTTTGAGGGTAGGTCTATGCTGTGGTTTGGGTGTATTTGGTCTTGTTTGTTTATTTAGTTTTCACTGTATGCAAAATCTGGGATCACTTAGGTAGGTTATAGTGTTTTGTATTCGCGCGATACGTTATACGACACGGATCGTGCACTTTGTGTGGTTTTGCTCTTAAGTTGTTTTTGTCGTGTCGCTTTGCACGTTAGCCACAATACGAACACTTAAGAGGATGTTTTGTGTTGTTGTGTCGGTTAAATATAGTGTGTGCATATTTTGAGTCTATTATTAATATATGCTTGCTTTATTGTTTTGATGTGGTAGGTTCGCAGGCGGGGACTACGGACACTACTGCAAAGAGAAAACGGGTGGTTGGCTACACTTAGCCAGGAGTGTTGGTCTGTAGATTTAACATCTACAGGGGAATCGCCCGCATGGCGTTATGCGTCTGGGCTAGAAATGACTTAACTTGTCGCATATTCTATGTCATATTTAGAATTACGCATATACCCTACTGCTTAGTAAATTGTTGTGCTTGGACTAGTATCCTTAGGACACTGCACTATTATTGACGGCTCATGTTGCACGAGCACTAATTGTATGCCAAACACACCGTCAATAATTGCCATGTCACGCACAACCCATATATAGAAATGATACTGTCTGGTTAGGGACATTGTGACATTGATTCATACTTCTTATCGCATATGATATATATAGCATACCTGTACCTACATGCTTACACATATGCCTTGACATACTTACGTGCTAGTTACCTGTATACCTATAGAGTATTGTACCGTTAGCGATAGGTACATACACACTTCATGACATAGCTACAGGTATACCTTGCACACATATTTCACTTATACTCAGGGGGTATATTACATCATTACTCATAGGTAAATACCTATACCTTGCTACACCTTATATTTATACATATACTGGTTATAGCTACATGTTACCTTTTCTTGATGTTATTTAGAATTGGAGAGATTAGGAACCGCATATTATTATATTAACTTGTTGTAGTTAATTGCGGCTTTTCCTTTATATGCTCGCATTTCAGATTTATGATGCGTATATTATATTCATGGATTTTCGCATTGAGATATGGATCTTTCATGATGTTTTCTGGATTTGGGGACCGTGGGAGTTTCATGAAATTATGCATTATTTGGAAAAACCCGGTTTCCCCTTGATATGATATTTCAGCAGCCACCATGAGATTTATCGGTTCGGATATATATATACCCCACGCGAGGAAAGGAGGGATCCATGTGCGGGTACATGGTGGGGCCCGGAGGTACCCCGGGGCAAGAATCTCAGTGAGGAGATGAGTTAGTGGGGGAACCATACTTTCCGGTGACATTACCAATGACTTGGCGGTTATCATGGGGATACCGACGGGAGTCATGTGCGTATGTATACGTCGAGAGGCGAGGGTCAGAGCTAGGCACTCGAGCTTTCGGGATAGCGTATGATATGTACCTATCAGGGGGCCAGTCATGGAGACATCACCTGATAGATCAGCCTTTCTGTGTCGATACTTGACACATTGTTTTCATGATATTTTATTCTTATGTATATATAAAAGTGGATTATGTCGCTGTTATATATGCCCTTACACCAATATTAGTGGAATGGGACGCTAATATATGTGTATTGACATCATCATATTTATTAATGAAAACACACGAGATATGTGAGATCTACTTGATGTTGTACATTCGAGATATGTGAGATATACTTGATATTGTACATACGAGATATGTGAGATCTACTTGATGTTCTACATTCGAGATACTTGATATTGTACATACGAGATATGTGAGATCTACTTGATGTTCTACATTCGAGATATGTGATATATACTTGATATTGTACATACGAGATATGTGAGATCCACTTGAAGTTGTACATTCGAGATATGTGAGATATACTTTATATTGTAAATACGGGATATGTGAGATCTACTTGATGTTGTACATTCGAGATATGTGAGATATACTTGATATTGTACATATGGGATATGTGAGATCTACTTGATGCTGTACATTCGGGATATACGAGATATACTTGATATTGTACATTCAGGATATATGAGATTTACATGATATGAAAGCCAATTTGGGGGCTGATTTGTTGAAATTGGGAATTGGACTGTCTTGTTGGATTTTGGTCCACCCACGAGGTTAGGATTTCCGTGGAAATGACATATTGTATTCCATACTCCACATTTACTGTTTATGCACTGCTTCATGCATTAGTGTACATGTTAGTGTACCTTTCATGATTATTGTATTACATATGACTATTCATTGATATTAAATGCTTATGTTAGATTCGCGTTGTACGTGCATACTCGCGATTACCTGCATATGTTATTTACTATTCACGAGTTGGCAACTCACCCCCGCTGTGCCACAGTGTCTTGCAGGTGTTCCTCAGGATAGTCAGAGGCAGGGCTATTTTCATCCATCGTATCATCTTTTGGCTGCGGATACCACTTCGCTTGATAGTGTGCAGTTTTGCCCAGGTGGGTTTTGTGGTTATCCGATGTTGTATTGTATATTCGTTGTATCCATGTACTCTCCATCTACCAGTATTATGTATGATTTAGCGACTTGGTGTGAGGACGATATTGTATATTATTTTGTGACTTGGAGTTTTTTATGCAGTTTTATTTATATCGTCTCTTTCTTCGCCACGGCATCGTATATCTGTTGTGGTGATTGTTTTCCGCCGTTGGGCGTGGATTTTGCTCCCGTTTGGGATGCTTTTACTTATATATTATGTTGTACCCATTTTGGGGCTGGTTTTTACAAAGGAGGTGCTGCCAAAATTTTAAGGAATAAAAGTGAGGCTTTAAAGAATTTGGGTTATGATTTCAAAGGTTTTGAAAATACTATTATCACTTTCCTATTATTTTGATGGTTTAGATTTCTGGGTTTTGGCTTTCTTTTACTGCGTTACTCCTGTAGAAGTTGCGTAGTACTAGGGTCGTCACGTGCCAATTTCGGGTCATGACAAAGTTGGTATCAGAGCGCTAGGTTTTACCTTACGGAGTGTAGGATGACCTTGGTATGATGGAGTAGGTAGCTTAAGCAGAGTAACGTAGTGTGTGTATGTCTGCAGCATACTCACGATGCAGTACTCCGCCTAAAGTGACCTAAGTACAAATTGCTTGAAATTCCTTCCTTGATGATACATATTCTTGTGATTCGATTTTCGTGTTTATATCGAATCCTATCTCTATTATAGCCTTTGCCGCCGACTATGGGGACTCAGAGCGGTGCAGCGAGGGCCGAGGTCAGAGTTGACTCGGGTAGGACGAGGACTGACCAGGATGGCACGCTCGTTGCACAGGGGCAGACGGATCTGCCTTCGACTGATAGTATCGCTATGCTTGTAACGGATATGCAGGACATGCGCCAGACGATGAGTTCATTGGTTAAGGCCATTCGAGCGCAGCGACAGGAGGTTGTCACCTCTGTTACCTTGTTGTTCCTTACAATCAGCACACAGTATTCCGTCTCCTACACAGCACCAGTGGATGCAGCCCCAGTTGACGAGACACGTCTTCCGGAGACTTTAGGAGTTTCGGATCAGAGGAGGGCTCATGCAGGTGTGCCAGCTTAGAGACAGAGGCTTAGTCGTCGAGACAACTTTCGTGACCGTTGCGGTAGTAGCAGAGGTTTGGGACGAGGGGATTCGTGTTAGCTGGATCAGCCATTTGTTGTGTTAACTTCTGTCAGCGATTCTTTTGTTGCGCGACACGTATTTCAGTCGTATGCCAATCGTTTAGGAGATTCATCCGTCACTTGATCCTTCTAGAGATGTTGGATTTGACGTTCTCCCGGGCACGGACTGCTTAGTTACGTGCTAGGTGTCTGTGGACTACCGCGAGAAAACAGTCAAGTTTGTTTTCCCGGCAAGTCAGTTCTTGTTGTGCGAGAGGACAGTGGTGTCGCCTCTCACAGCTTGAATTCAGCCTTTTTCGCTAATCGGCTTTTGAGGAGAGGATGTCGTGGATTCTTGGCATTCATTCGAGATACCGTAGTCACAGCGGGTTTTGTTGGACCAGTTTCCTTTCTGGCAAGAATTTTCCGACATTGTTCCAGATGAGCCGGCGAAGCTTAAGGAGCTTAAGGATCTGCTGCAGAGTTGTCTGTTGGGGGGGCTAGTATGTCTGAGTGTTTCGCATTAGGGAGCTCCTATTTCTGTTCATCAAGGAGAAAGACGGAAATTTGATGTTGTGTATCGACGGATAGTCAATTGAAACGGCTTACGGTGCGGATAGGTATCATTTACCTCGCATTGACGATTTCTTTGATCAGCTCCAGAGTGTGAGACATTTTCTAAGTTTGTTTGGGATCAGGTCATCATTGTTGCGGGTTCGGAGTGATGGCATTCCGAATACTGCGTATGTGCGTGCTACGGGCAGTTGGTGTTGTGGTGGTGTCATTGGACTCACCAATGCCCTAGCAGCATTCCTGAATTTGATAAACCAGATTTCTTCAGGCCGTTTCTCGACCAGTTTATTGTTGTGTCCTTGATGACATTCTGGTCTATTCTGATGTGTCCTGAGGAACAGGAACAACACTTGAGGATTTGTTTTGCAGACGTTGGGAGAGTGCCAGCAGTTTGCTAGATTCTCAGAGTGTTCCTTCAGGCTTGCTTGTGTTAACTTCCCGGTCTTGTAGTTATGGGAGACGGTGTCGTATGGTTCCGAAGGAGATCGAGACCGTACAACTTTGGCCCAGACTTGTGTACGGACGGAGGTCCGTTGATTTTGGGCTTAACAGGTTTTTACCGCCGTTTCGTGCAGGATTGCTAGTGTAGTGCCGTCCCGTTGACTGGACTGACCTGAAAGGAGGTTCTTTTCTTTGGACTGAGGCATGCGTGCGGAGTTTTCTAGCAGTTGGAGATTCGGTTGACAACTGCACCAGTTCTTTCTTGCTTGCTGGTTCGGGCGACTTTGTTGTTTTACTGAGATGTTTCGCGAGTGGGGCTCGATGTTGGGTTGATGTGGCACTATAGAGTTATCGCTTTTGCTTCCCAACAGTTGGAGGAAGTACGAGCAGGATATCCCCACTCATGATCCGGAGATGGACGCGGTGGTCGTGCGTTGAAGATCCGAGGACACTGCTTGTTCGGAGAGTTGTGTCGGATTTTCACGGACCACCAGAGCTTAATGTGCATCTTCTTGCAGCGGATTTTGATTTGTTGAGATAGTCTTCTGCAGATTTACAGTTCTTGTGCGATCGTTGAGTACAGCTTTAGTTCGCCTCCACTGAGGGGACAGCTTACTCATGTCCACGCCCGACCACTTTTCCTTAATCGCTTTCGCGAGACACTGCCCGCCGATGCTTGTTCTTCGGAGATATTTGAGCATACTCGGCTTGGTAATTATTCGGAATCCTTGATTTGTGACCAAGATGTGCTACGTTTAGGGACGCGTTTGTGTGTACCTGTTGCTGATGGGCAAAGACGCGAAATCCTAGCATAAACACATCAGTCAGCTTCAGTGTTCATTCAAGTTCCACCAACATTTGGCGTGACTCGTGAGATAGTTATGGGTGGACTGGGATGAAGAGTGAAGTTTTAGATTTCGTTTCAAGGTGTCTGTCTTGTTGTGAGTTTGGGTTGAGCCTCTGAGACCGGCTGGAGAGTTGCAACCTTTAACCGTTCCGAAGTGGGAATGGGAGCAGATCTCCACGAATTTCGTTATGGTGTCTACCCAGGTTTAGTAAGGGTGTGACTTCATTCGGGTGTTTGTTGTCCGGTTATACTCAGGTTGCTCAGTTGTTCTTTGTTAAGTTTGTGCATTGCACAGAGTTCCTTCATGGGTCGTATCCAATGAGAGCACCCTGTTTGCTTGCCGTCTTGGGCAGGAGCTTCAGGAAGCCTTGGGTAGTAGTTGAGTTTTAGCTCCATCTTTCCATCCGCAGGCTGATGGTTTTGCGAGAACGGGCTATACCGACTCTAGAGGTTAAGCTTGTACGTACGTACTATTTGTTGTGGGCAGTTGGGATCGTCACTCGTCATTGTTAAGGTTCTTCTTCGATAGCTGTTATCAGGAGATACTCCAATTGGCAACCTTTAGGTTTGGTTGTTAGGTCGTGTCGATCACCAATCTGTTTTTCTGACTCTGCGTAGTAGGATTGTTGGACCCCAGCAAGTCTAGAGACTTCGGAGATGATCCAGTTGGTTCAGGTTAGGATGATGACAGCCAGTGCGGACGGAGGTCTTATGCCGACCATGGTGGTCGCAGACTTGGGTTCGCAGTGGGAGATCATGTATTCCTACGGACTTTTCCAATGAATGACGTGTTGAGTTTTGGGAAGCTTATCCCAGGATCATAGGTCCTTTTGAGATCCTTAAAGCGAGTTAGTTTCGTTGCCTTTAACTTGGCACTTCCACCCAGATTATTGAGTATTCACCCCGTATTCCTTGTGTCGATACTTTGCAAATACCTTCATGACCTTTCTCACATGATTCAGCATCAGACCATTAGCTTTGACGCGATCTTTTCGTTCACCGGCAGCCATTTGTGTTAGTGGCTCGACAGGTGGAGAAACTTCGGTCAAGGGTCTTGCCATCTGTGGAGAGTTTTCTTTGATGTAGCCGTTTAGTGAGGTGATCACTTGGAAGGCTGTGAGCGAGATATGAGACTTTGTAATCTTCTCTTCGAAGGTACGCTTAGTGAGAATTTTAAATTCGGGGAAGAATTTTTATAAGGGGGGAGATTGTAACGTTTTAGAAAATCGTTATGTGAATTTTTCCGTTTTTGGGTAAAATTGTCGGTATTTTCTGTTTTTAACCGACTTTGATCAAACGACCATATAAACTTGCGAGCACCTAGTTTAGCTAAAATAAATCTAGTGCGCTAGCTTTGGGGTTATATGGGACATTTTGGTCCAATTTGAATTTTTCCCAATTTTTAATATTATTTAATGCGGTATTCACATTTTGGGAAATTTTCTCTTAAGTCTTCTTTTCAACAATTAAGTTTGAGTTAATAAAACCCTTCACATAGCATCTAGATATTTGTATGGGTTTTTGATTTAAATTTAAAAGAAAAGAAAAGATATAGAATGAGGTGCATGCATGTGAGTGTGAATGCATTTATGTGCATTTATCACTTGAAAGTGCTAGGAAATTCCACAAAAAACTCCATTCTTTCCTCCTTGGCCGAGCTCCCCCTCTCTCTTCTGCCCTTGACCATTTCTCTCTCTTATTTGCAACTGAACACTCTCTTTCCTTCACCAAATTCATCACGAATATTCACAATTTCATCAAAAATCACATTTTTCTTCACTTATGCCTCTTGGATGCCTAGGAGCATGCAAAGCTTGGATCTTTGAATTCTTTAAGCTAGGTAATGATCTCTATCTCTTCTTTAATTAGTTTTTGTGCTTTGTATCTTGTTATTTTAAGTTTAGATTGGTTAAAGTTAAGTTTTGTGCAATATATCGTATTTTAGTGTCGATTTACGATATCTGTGACCTGCTGTGATCCCGAGAAAATACTAGAAAACCAAACAAAATTGTAGTGATGTACTAGTGACCCTGGAGCACCACCTGAGACAAGAGACCCACCCCACCGGCCAGGGCCGGAGACGAGAAGCCCAATTCCGGCGACGTCGGATTTTCTGGAGAGTTAGGGTGTGGGTTTTTGCGGGTAGGTCTATGCTGGGGTTTGGGTGTATTTGGTCTTGTTTGTTTTTTAAGTTTTCACTGTATGAAAAATCTGGGATCACTTAGGTAGGTTGTAGTGTTTTGTGTTCGCGCGATACGTTATACGACACGGATCGTGCACTTTGTGTGGTTTTGCTCTTAAGTTGTTTTCGTCGTGTCGTTATGCACGTTAGCCACAATACGAACACTTAAGAGGATGTTTTGTGTTGTTGTGTCGGTTAAATGTAGTGTGTGTGTATTTTGAGTCTATTATTAATATATGATTGCTTTATTGTTTTGATATGGTAGGTTCGCAGGCGGGGACTACAGACACTGCTGCAAAGGGAAAACATGTGGTTGGCTACACTTAGCCAGGAGTGTTGGTGAGTAGATTTAACATCTACAGGGGAATCGCCCGCATGGCGTTATGCGTCTGGGCTAGAAATGACTTAACTTGTCGCATATTCTATGTCATATTTAGAATTGCGCATTTACCCTACTGCTTAGTAAATTGTTGTGCTTGGACTAGTATCCTTAGGACACTGCACTATTATTGACGGCTCATGTTGCACGAGCACTGATTGTATGCCACACACACCGTCAATAATTGCCATGTCACGCACAACCCATATATAGAAATGATATTGTCTGGTTAGGGACATTGTGACATTGATTCATATTTCTTATCGCATATGATATATATAGCATACCTGTACCTACATGCTTACACATATGCCTTGACATACTTACGTGCTAGTTACCTGTATACATATAGAGTATTATACCGTTAGCGATAGGTACATACACACTTCATGACATAGTTACAGGTATACCTTGCACACATATTTCCAGGGGGTATATTACATCATTACTCATAGGTAGATACCTATACCTTGCTACACCTTATGTTTATACATATACCTGGTTATAGCTACATGTTACCTTTACTTGATGTTATTTAGAATTGGAGAGATTAGGAACCGCATATTATTATATTAACTTGTTGCAGTTAATTGCGGCTTTTCCTTTATATGCTCGCATTTCAGATTTATGATGCGTATATTATATTCATGGATTTTCGCATTGAGATATGGATCTTTCATGATGTTTTCTGGATTTGGGGACCGTGGGAGTTTCATGAAATTATGCATTATTTGAAAAACCCGGTTTACCCTTGATATGATATTTCAGCAGCCAACATGAGATTTATCGGTTCGGATATATATATACCCCACGCGAGGAAAGGAGGGATCCGTGTGCGGGTACATGGTGGGGCCCGGAGGTACCCCGAGGCAAGAATCTCAGTGAGGAGATGAGTTAGTGGGGGAACCATACTTTCCGGTGACATTACCAATGACTCGGCGGTTATCATGGGGATACCGACGGGAGTCATTTGCGTATGGATATGTCGAGAGGCGAGGTTCAGAGCTAGGCACTCGAGCTTTCGGGATAGCGTTGTAAGTCAATGTGCAACACCCCACGACTTACGGGGAGGCGGAAATTTGAAAAACGATCTTGTTCTTTGCTTAAACATCGACTAACCGCATGAATCGAAGCTAAACGATAACTAACATGAAACATAGAAGTTCTATACTACTATGCTTAGGGATTATACCTAACGAATCGTGTCCTTCGTCTTTGCGAACTCCTCTTCCTCCTCGGCCTTCTCGAAGTAGTAGACGATCCACCCGAGAGCTTTACTCCAAGCTTAGCCTCTAAACATGAGGCAACTAACCTTCTTTAAGTGCTAATCAAAGAAGCTAGGTGATATAGAGTAAGGGTTATGATTTAATTAGTCTAGCTAATCCTTGTACTCAACACTTGAGAGGGGAGGATTAGGGTTTGAAGAGGGAGAGCTTGAGGAGAGAGAAGATGAGAATAATAATGAAGTGAGAATAATGAGTTATGATAATATATATCAAGCATTTCTTTTTATCAAGAAAAGAATATAAATGAATTTAACAACCATGCTTGATAATATCAAGTGATGATTCAC